>VZRU01006493.1:305057-349153 GCA_013398155.1 Pedionomus torquatus | reverse complement strand
GGAAAATAACACCAATAGTACATAAGCAATTTTCCCTCCCTGACAAAATGCTGGCAGAGCTCAAATCTGGTTCCTACAGGGCTGACTGGGGTGGAGTCTGGAACGCAGGGTTGCCCTGAGGCCTTCTGTCCCTTCTGACTGTGGGCTGGAGCTTCATTCATCAGGTGATGGTTTTGTGGCCGAGGTCTCCTCCGAATGCTGCCCAGCAGCCGGAGAAAAACACACAACAGTCTCTTCTGCCGACTCTACTCTAAAGTACTATTTGTTACACATAAATTATTTCCTCTGCAAGTGATGCTTCAGATTACAAAACCTTGCTTGCCACTTAACAGAGATGTTTGTGTATTTGTGGCTGGCTGCATGTGTTGTGTGAAAGGTGTTTCCGAATTCCTATTTAAACATCCTGGGCTATCTTCCGTCTTGCAGCGAAGGCAGGGGTACCCCTGTTGCTTTGCATCCTACTCACAAAGTAGCAGAAGTAAAATTAGCATCTCGTGTTTAAGGATTTCAAATAGACTCTTGGTACCAGAGTGGTCACTGAGGAGGATTAAACTGGAAACCAGTTTGCTAACACTGCACTCAAAGATCACTTTGAGGCACTGTCCTGGTTTGAGGTAAAACGAACCAATTTTCCGTTTTACGATTTTACTTCTTTATCTGGGCCTCTTTAACTAACTCTGAAATTAACAGCACCTTGTTCAGAAAACTGTTCNTTGAGGTAAAACGAACCAATTTTCCGTTTTACGATTTTACTTCTTTATCTGGGCCTCTTTAACTAACTCTGAAATTAACAGCACCTTGTTCAGAAAACTGTTCACTCTCACAGTGATAAGACCTGGTTGTACCCAGGAATGGTGTGCAGAGCAGCCTTTGCTTATCCTCATTGCTATGACAACCAAGGTCAGGGAATTTTGTTATTTCCCCAGTTGGAGGGTCAGAAGCGGAAAAGCATCAAGGAGTCAGACCTGCAGGGAGGAGCGGACAGGACAGGTGACCCAAAACTGACCAACAGGGTATTTCATCCCATCCGCATCATGCTCAGTATAAAAGCTGAGGCATCAGAGTCAACTCTTTCTTTGGTAGCCAATGGCTGAGGAAGACCTTGTCTGTTTGTCTGCCTTTGATTCCGATCCATGCGCTCCTAACTTCAGATCTGGAGTCCAGCTCCTGTTGATTGTAAGTCCAGTCTGGGACTTTTCCTGATGTCTGCTGGTGATGTGATCGTCATCCTGGGCGCTTGGTTTTGTATATATTGTGTCTATTTCATTATTTTCTTCTTTTTTTTTTTTTTAATTTTAGTATTAATACTTCTTTAAAGTAGTCTGCTTCTTTTTTTCTAAACTCCTAAACCTCCTTATCTCATCTTCTCCTTTCTTTTTGGGGGGAGGAAGGGCCATCTGTCAGTCTGGTTTTGGTAAATTTGGCTGAAAACCACGACAAGCACCTTAAAAGTTTTAGGTTGAAGTTGCAGAGAAAATAGTTCCTGGGAAGAGTCTCTGGTGCAATTCATTGTCTGCAGCAGCTCTGGATGGATATTGCTTTACTCTGGGTCTGCTTCCGTTGTGTTTGCGGGTTCTGCCTGAAGTGAATGGAAATTTTGTGCCCATAGATCAAGGTTAGGATGAGGCTCTCTGTGTACTCATGATGTAGATAAATTGCTTGATGACCGTGAACCGTGCTGTTCCAGAGCTCAGCAATAAATCACACGTTAGGCTTTAAAACGTGCAAATGGGAGCAAGACACTAACTGGTTTTCAGGTGGGAAATTGTCAACAAAATTTTTTTTTCTTTCCTTTGAAAATCTATCCTAACATCAGCAAATTAGATAGAAAAGAAAAGGTGCCCAGTAGAAGACACCACTGGCGTATGGGGGACTCAGTTGCACCAGCCTTGCTTTCTGCTTTTCTTTGTGTTCTTGTTCTGCCATCAACGTTTTGTGGACATTGGTGCATTTGGGGGTATTAACAGGATTTTTACATTTTTAGCTAGCTAATGATGGGGGACTTCTGACTGGCATATTCTAGCCCTACGGGGTATTCTATTTTTGGTATTTATTAACATTTTCTGTCACACAATATGCAGTGAGAACCTTGCACCTCAGACCTTGGCATGTGAAAAAGGAATGCTTAAAAATGGCAGCTTTTTAAACTTTTTTGGTATTCTGGTTTCCTAATATTTTCCCCCGTGTGCTGTGTCACTGCTGGCTAGTGAGCTGGGACATTGGCTGCCAATCAGTCTCCCACATGGAGAAAACGAAATTGCTGTCATTTGGGTGGAATATATATATGTATTTTAACCAAAGTTGAGATACGATTGGAAAAAAAAAAAAAGTACTTTAAAGTCTGTTTTGTAGTTTTAATTAATGCAACGAGAGTTTTTATTTTACTCTCAGTGGAGATAATCTTAATCCTTTCACAGTGACCTTTTCTTGTGCAAATTAGCTATACACGCTTGTTTAAGCAAATGGGCCTTTGCAAGATGTCTCTTCCTAAAGACAGAGCTTATAATTGAAAATTGGCTTCCTCCCATCTGTCTGGCCTGTGTGAGAATACAAACGTAGATCCGGGCTTCCTTATATATAAAATATAATCATATACATATGTATATACATACACATGTACATGCATACCAAAAAATTGCCTGCAGGCTATGGCTAAATTAGATTATTAGTGTTAAAAAATTTCAGTGCCACAAGTTACTGTCCAAATAACATCTGTCGGCAGAGGCTGGGACACTCGGGAGAACAGAGGGTGTTTAATCTGGTTCTTTTTGTCTCAGATGCTGTGGGTTCAATTCACAGTTCCATGGGTTTGCCAGAAGTACAATTAGCTAATGACAGGCTGGAAACTGCTAGGATTTGATGTGTGGTTTTGGTAAATGGTTTTGAGGTGATTGATTGAATCAGAAAAAAACCCCAACCCAGGAGTGTCTATAAGCACTTAAAGTTTTAATTTGGAGGAGCAGGGGTTGTTGCAGCTGTGTGGTTAATTGCCAAAATTTGGCAGTTTATCCCTCTCACCACATTTGACAATAACCACCAAGTGAGTCAGTGTAACTCCCCCATCCCTGTCCCTTTTTTAATGCCTGCTTGGTAAGGGAAGATTTCTTTGGCGTAGTTGGAATATTTTTTGCTTTGTACAAACCTCTTGCGCAGAAACAACAGAGTTGTTCATGGCCTTGACTAAATATGAAAAGAAATCAGGGTCACAGAAGCACCACAACTGCACTTTGGGTATAAAAATATTTCACGTAAGTTTATTGTTAGAACTCACGCACGCCAGTTTATATAGATAGGGCTGATTATTTCAATCGATAAAATTATTGCCTTTGTTCTCAGTTCAATTACTGCTCTCCCCAGCTCTCTCCTGCGGTGGTTGCTCCTTTAGGATGAACAAAAAGGAGCAGGGAGGTTGCTGACACACACGTGCACGGAGGGAGCTAGTTAACCTGGTGGTGAGCGGTCTTGGTCAGAGATGATTTTATCCAGATGTGTCTCAACAGCTGCTTGCATTTTCACGCCTGGTTACTCTATGACTTGCTGTTAATTGAATTTTCTCTTTTCTCCCCTGTTCTTGTTAGGTATGATTACCGTGAAATGCTGCACAATGCCACTTTCTGTCTGGTTCCCCGTGGGCGCAGGCTTGGCTCCTTCAGGTTTCTGGAAGCCTTGCAGGTAAGAGCTGCAGTTCAAAGCATGGGCTGCACTGGCTGCCGATAGAGGTGGGGAGGAGGGGAATGTGTTTCATTTCCCTAGTGGACAGTAATCCACTTTGCAAAAGCCTCTATTCATACTTCTGGAGCAATTGGCAGCTTCTTCCCTGGAGGGGCTGAGCAGTGAGCTCATCTGAAGGCTGAATAGTGTTACCACCAGGAAAGGGGCTTCGTGAGATGCGGTGGGGCTGGGAAGTTGGACCGGTTTAGAGCTCTATTTTGTCAAGCTGTGAGACTTCCCATGGGAGACACTAGCCTCTACAAGGAAGCCCCTGGGCAGTAAAAATAGCTTTTTGTTTTCACTTAGTCAAAGCAAAACTTCTTACACTCCTGCATTGCCTGTTGTGAGGTGGTGTTTGCTGAACTTGCAGAAGGTGGCCCAGAGGCTGGAATCACGGAATCACAGAATTGTCAGAGTTGGAAGAGACCTCTAGAGATCATCTAGGCCATCTCTCCTGCTAACGCAGGATTGCCCAGAGCACATCACTCAGGACTGCATCCAGGCAGGTCTTGAAGAGCTCCAGAGAAGGGGACTCCACACCCTCCCTGGGCAGGGCTCTGTCACCCTCACCAGAAAGAAGTTTTTCCTCATATTTGAATGAAACTTCCTGTGTTCCAGCCTGTGCCCACTGCCCCTTGTCCTGTCACTGGGACCACTGAAAAGAGTCTGGCTCCATCCTCCTTCAAGCCACCCTTCAGATACTTATAAGCATTAATAATGTTCCGAATGGAAGCTTCACATGAAGGTGGATGTAGTCTGATCTCAGGGATCTCACAGTGTTGTCTGGAACGGCATCCAAATCCCCTTCACCTTTTAAAAAACTTTTTTTTTGTTTTTTTTTTTTTGCTGTTGGCCAGCAGCAGAGAGCAATGCAAGGGCTCCTGAGTCACTGTGGCAGCAAGGCTTGGCAGCTCAGTCACCAAGCCTGACACTGACCTACTCCAGCTGTAGCTGCTGTGACCTTTCTTTTTGGCAAGCATCAACTCAGGCCTGAGGTCCTGGATCTTCAGTCAGCAGTACAGAGGATCTTGGGAGATGCTGCAGGGACTGGCATCTGGATTTCCATGGGATCTGGAGTGGAGGAAAGAGGTGGAGACGTTTCTCGGTGTCATTGAGAAGGCGAATGAGGACACCTTATGGGTTCCTGCCTCCGGGTGTCCTTTTGCCATTTGGGAAGTGCCCTGGCATTGGCAGTAAAGCTGTTAATGAATAGCATCACGTCACTTTTCTTCAGCAGCCACAAAATGTCTCAGCCAGTATTAAAGAGCATCATTTACTGCAGTGCAGAGCAGGATTTGGGTACCTAAGTGTGGGTGTATAATGTGATTTTAGAAGCCATGGGTTACCCTTCTGGCATTCTGCTGCTTCTCCAGAAGGTCCCCAGTACATCCTGTCATGTCTGCCAGCCTTTGCTGGGTTTCTTGGACACCCTAGAGCATCCCAAATGTGCTGGACACTTAGCTTTAAGTACTAAACTCCACATCTACTGTCACATTTGGGATCCAAGTTCTGGACTGTCACTTACCTCTTGGTCCTACTCAGAAGGAGTAGATTAGAGTGAAGATTAGTAGTTTGCAAAGTGCTGTTCCCTCTCCAGCCTCTTTGGAGGAAGAAGTGGGACTGGTTTATTTGGGATGATGGGTCACTTCAGATCCTCCTGAAGAGCGCTGCTCAGCTCTTCTCTCATCTGAGCCATGTCATGCAGCTTCTGCCAGATGCCTTGTCTCAGGAGAAGAAAGCAAGAAGTGTACCTCACTGTACAGAACCTGGAGGCTCCAGGTCAATGGTGATAAAACACAGGCATTGAGGATTTTTCCTAGCAGACTAGCAGCAGTATTCACCGATTATGATGAATTCCCAGTTTCTGTCTGGCTCCAGGGCATGTTGAAAGACATAATCCACATTAGTGGCATGATTTAAACATGAAAACACATTGCTAAGTGTTTTCTGCTTGGATTTTTTCATGCATTAGTGTCATTTCCTTACAGAAGATCACAGTTCTTTACACATTATAAGCACCGCTGTAATGCAGAGACTTGACCGGTCTAAGATCCTGTGTGTAATACATGTTACCAAGGAAGGTGCAGCAGTCTGAAAAGTTCCCCTTTGCACCATCTTTTGGGAGGTACAGGAAGGACTCACCCCAGTTGGGACCAAATTGAGAGCACTTAAGCTTGGCTTGATCCAAGTGAAACTGAAGCAGAGCATAGGCTCAATGAAGGTCCTCTGGAAACAGGTTCTTGCATCGCATCAGGAGGTTTTTGTTTTGGATCTTCTGTTGTGATGCAGCTGACCAGAACCTAGTGGCAATCATTTTTTACAGAAATACTTCCGTATTTACTGAATATTCAAACTTGCTGTTTGTACAGAGGAACTTGCATAGCACACAAAAAGATTAAATAATTTAGACAGGTCACACTGGTGCAAAATAGGTACTGCATGTGTATGCTTTTTGCTTGTTTTAAGACAGAAAGCAATTTTTATTTTTGTAGATGGGTGATGACAGGTGAGTTGTGTTTATGCAGTTACCTCTGGTTTGAGAGTCGATAGCAAACAAGATAGGGAATTCACTCCTGCTTTGTGGAAAAAGTGCTCTGGAATTAAATGCGATACACATTTTCTGTAGAGTCGTCATGCAACGTGTTACAAAAATTGAGGGAGTTAGCGCCCTGCTAAATGGTTCACAAAGCAGCAAGGGAGGCCATCATGTTGTATTAAATTCCCCGGTGTTACCTCCACAGCATTTTAACAGCTCTGCTCTCGCCTGGCAGCGTGAGCACCAGATTTCAAATGCCACTCTCCCTGCAAACCCCACCTTTCAGCGAATAGGAATTTGCACAAATGGAAAACCATAAACATTTGGGCTGCCCCTGGCCTCTGGAATTCTTTGCCATGTTGCCTCTCCTTCTGAGCTGGTGAAGAAAACAAGGGTGACGGTGTTGGTGCAAGGCTCAAAGCTGTCCCTGCTGACGGGGTACCCGCTAACGACGGTGATGTCTCTGTGTGCACGCAGGCTGCCTGCGTCCCTGTTATGCTCAGCAACGGGTGGGAGTTGCCCTTCTCGGAAGTGATTGATTGGAACCAAGCTGCCGTCATAGGCGATGAGAGATTGTTATTACAGGTAAGAAAAAGACCGCGGCCTTCAGCAGATCAGTTGATTATTGCTGCCACCATCTAAATGGATGGGAAAGATGAATCCAAAAGGTCAGGGCTGTAAAAGAATTTTTATCATGAAGGGATTGTCTGTGTCACACCCGCTATGAACTCATTTAATATGACATCATTCATTTTTTGACCTGAAGGTCATTGCAGCCGCCAGGCCACATTCTTAAATGCAAGAGGCTCTTTTATTTTTTCTAAGAGCACGAAATCTCTTCTGGTGTGGAGCACCTGGATGCCCTCTGAGGCAGGGCTGTCCTGGACTGGGTGCTGTGATAAGAGAGAAAACCTTTGAAGGCAAGTTCTGCTCTTGTCCTTCAGTAATAGTTTGTCTGCAGGCGTCCCAGCAGTGTCGTGTGTCTGGTGGGTACTGGAGGGACTCGTCAGGAAAGCAGGCATTTTCTCAGACAGGAGTTACCACCTAAACAGGTTTGTGGGAAGCAGAAATTCGTCCCTTTTCTGATGTCTGGACCATGTAACGTTGCCTTCTGAAGCAGTGTTCGTGTCACTTTTTGTTAATCACCTTGAGATGATGGAACAAAAGCAGGCTAAGAAGTTAGAAATTCCCTGCTGCCTTCAGCATCTACTTTGGGTTTATATTCACTATGTTAATTTTTTTCTGTTCCTCTAGTAGGTTTTATTGTCTAAATACTTTTGTGTAAAAGTATATATAGAAGTTGATGATAGAAAACGTTCTTGAAGAAGGGTTTTCCCAACGTTGCATTTCATAAAATGCCATCACCCAGCTGCCATCCCCTAGATCTGGAATAGCTGCTAAGTAGCCTATAAGAGGTTTTTTTTCATGGTTAAATTTAAGTCATTTCCAAAGCAGCAAGCTATTGTCACCCACGAAGAGAAACCTTCAAAGGTACAGGTGTCTTGGCACCCCAAAAATGAAGTACCTTTGAAAATCTTGTTAGATGCATATTTACTTGTCTGAAGAAGTAAATATTTGGTGAAGAGCTGGCCTAGCAAGCCTTGTGAAGTGCTGCCGATTCTCCTTAATGCAAAGCTGCAAAGATAAAAGGGCCATTTGAATTTTGCTTCTGCGGACAGCACATTTTTCTGTGCAAAATTATTTCTATCTTTAAATAATAATAATTTGCTGATCTTCATGCTTTCCGGTAACATGCCATTCGTTCTCTTCACAGCTGCTTCCATACTGAACAGCTACTGCACCGTTATTAACAGTGTTTTTAAAGAGCTGGCAGGGGGCCTGAATGTCTGCTCTGGGAAATGTTTTTGTTATGTTACAGTTTTTCATTTCCTGTTTGAGAGCAGCTCGGATGTTTTTATTTGCATATTCTCCTCATCATAGCACTGGGAGAGCTTAATCCAGCCTTTCTGCATTTATTTGTGCAGGATGATTTTCCCCTTCCCCCTACTTATTACTGAAATGACCTTTTATTAAGACGTCATCCCGTTCTAATAATTTCAGTGTAATCCTGCCAGATTAGTATTAATACAACATTTTCCCCACCTGTCTTTCTGGGAAAGTAGATTAATAACTAATAGGCAAATGCAGTTAAAATGGGAGCTCTGATTTTTCTTTCCGGCTGTTGTGATGGAGGAGACACCAAGGCTTTTTTTTTTTTGACCATGGCACTGTTTGCAAGCACCCACAAGCATGGTGTGGTCTGTAAAAACACAACTTCTTGGAGTAATCTTCACAGCCAAAGCAGCCTTCCCTTTCAAAAGACATAGCTGGGAATGAGTATTGATTTTATTTCTTGCTTGCACATGCACGCACACACACACACACACACACAAGGATGCACATAATGTAATGAAATGTTTATAGCAAAAATGTCATATAACCACAGTGAAGTAACTTTGATCATTTGCCTGCTGTTGATAATGATCCCAGGTGTGAGACACATCTGCATGAAGCCAGTACAGGTGATATTCAGCCTCCCTCTGCTTATTGTCTCTTACTGGAAAAGTAATGAAAAGAAGGAATATTCACTCCAAAAGATGAAATTTGATGCAATAAATAACTGCATCACATCATGAATAGTGATGTGATCAGTTAGAAAAACATGTACGGATACATGATACATGTTCTTAACTTCTGTCTTTCATACTAGTTTTGCCTTTTACCATCTTCATCAGTCTGGCCATTTTTTTCAGTTCCACCATATGTTAGCTGTAGTGCTAACCCTCTCATAAGCTCAAATCCTGTGTCTCTAAGATGAAAGTCTAAGAGATGAAGGTCTCAGAGAGCAAAGACTAACCCATTTGACACTGCACCTTGTGGAGCCACGGTCTTTTTGGATGCAGTCTCCAGACCTGGATGCAACCTATGCTGTAAAGAATTTACTGATTCTTATGGAAATTTTTTACATATAAATTCTTAAAACCTCAGTTTTTCTTGAGGAAAACGTTTTGTGTGAAATCATTTGATTTGGGAGCTTCTGAAAGCAAGTAACAATCACTGCCACCTCTCAGAAAATGTTAGGAATAAGTAAAGTGTGTTCTGGTCAGGAAGAGGAGGAGATACGTGCAGGTAAACCTCAGAATAAGCTGGGATGTGCAAAAAGCAACATAGAGCCCAGGTATGCACTTTTATAACTAGCAAGTGAGGTAAAAGATATATGAGAAATGAGTGTCTGAGAATAAGGTGGTCTAATCTGAAATCACTTAGAAAGTAGCGCAAAAGCACAACTCTTAATTCCTAGAAAACATGAACACAAGTCAGCAAAGTATTCTAGATATATTTCAGGTGCTATGAGTAGCACTTGTAATTAAAGCAAATTGCTTTATGTCAGTTTGCATTGTCCAAGCGATGCACTGGAGACCTTGTTCAAGGTCCTGAGAAGTTAAGCAATGACATGTATGCACATTAGTTTCCTTCTAGCGTGCAAGAGAGATGTGGGATGAGGAAAGATGTAGAAGTGAAGTCCTCCCTTTCTGATCCATTGAGCACTTATGTTTTTTAATGGTGAAGCATTACAACAGGACAATTTGGGATTTATTTATAAGGCAACCTATACCAGAATTTATAGATCGATTTAATGGAAAGAGGAAAAAAGAAGCAGTGTTTTCCCTTGTGAATAACAGATGTCGTTGGTGTCATTTTTTTCTACCTACAGTAATTACTAAAACGGAATTTGATCCATGGGTTCCCAAAAAGTGGAGTCTTACTTAAGATATTGCTGTGTTTTCCTTGGAGCAGTTAGTGCTGCCCTGCTGCAGGAAATGCAATTCCAGATCCCTTTAATATACTTTGAGCGGGGATCATTGTTGGACTCTAAAGAACCTGCAGACACCAGTTTTTTAAAATACTAGTTCGTGAAGAGCTTTGTGCATGAGGAGTGTATGGAGGAGCCCCTTAATGTTCCATGGCACAGCACTGGGGAGGGGGAGCTTTTGTTACCATAGAACAACCAAAAACTAAAAGAAAGCAGATAAAAAAATTCATATATTCAGTACCAAAGGTTATAAAGGGTTGTGTCTCATTCATTTTACATCAAGGCTTTAACTGTTGACACACGCATCTCTGTCGGACAGGAGCGCTGAAGCTGTGCAGCTTGCTAATAGAGGAGAGGGCTTGTCAGCAGCATATTAATTCGATGAGATTGTGTTGTTTTCTGAAGCTTCTGACTATATTACATCTTGTATTACAGATTCCTTCTACAATCAGGTCTATCCATCAGGATAAAATCCTAGCACTTAGACAGCAGACACAGTTCTTGTGGGAGGCTTATTTTTCTTCAGTTGAGAAGATTGTATTGACTACACTAGAGGTGAGTAAAAATTGTCTGGGACCTTGCCGAGCAGCAAGATCCCGTACCTGTCCGGCTGCTCCTGTCCTGAGCCCATGTTAGACCTTGGTTTTCATGACACGTAATTGGTCACTGGGAAAAAAACTCAGCATCCTGATAAATTTTCTCGCCAAAGGAAATACTTCCTTCATTGTCGGAATCCGCATTAGAAAACAGACACGGTGAAAAATGGGAGCTACCTGACACATGGAAAAGTTGTCATGTGTGATCTTGCATTTGCAAGGCTTTATGGCTTATGAATCACTATCCTTGTGTTTCTTTAAGAAACCTTTCTGGAATTCATTTGGGAAAACAATATTACTGTAAAGCTCTTCCTTGACCATTCCTTAACACTTTGATGCTTTGTGATGGGGCTGTTGGTCTGGCTGAAGAGAAATGAGGGGCACTGTCTTGTCTTCACCCACAGGATAAGGGAAAGGCATGATCATCCTTATGAAATATTAATAAATAATCATAATTAGACAACTATAAAACAGGGAGACAGATGATCTCAAATGTGGAGAGAATGCTTTCTGAATTCAGAGATGTAGAAGAGATGAAAGGCTCTTTAGAAGTAAGGCCCAGGCTACAATTTCAAAAGCAGGTTTATCTTCTAATTGTTTTGCAATTTTGCCCATAAATTTTTGACACACTTTTACCACTGAAAGTGGCTCGCTTCTTAGGTGCAAATACATTCGTCTTATGCTAATGCGTCTGCAATTGCACCCATCTTTGTGAGCAGTTGTAAAGCCCCACGATTCCCACTGAGCCTGCTTTCCCCTGAAAACTGCAAATGAGTGCTGCTGCCCGCAGTCCAGGCTGCCCATGGCTGATTACCTCCAGCTGATGCAAGACAGTCCCCTAGGTTTTTCTGCGCCAGTGAGGAAAACCAGCCAGGGAACATTTTCAGAGCCCCTGGCATAGCTGTCCTTGCAATGCTCTCCTGCCCCTAGAAGAGTACATCTTCATCTGTGCTGCCTGTTAGGAACTGCCCTGCATCCTCACACTCCCCATAAGTGCTGATGAGGTGGTGATAATTATCACAGCCCATGCCAGGATCAGACTAACAAAGCTGGAAGACCATGTGCCAGTGCTCACAGTCTAATTTACTCTTACAGAAGCACCCTTAATGCCAGCCAGGGTGCCTCCTGTGTCATCTACTCCTTTCCTGCACGTACCCTGTTATTGTTAGGGATTACTAAAAGGAAGGGGGTACATGACTCCCCCCTGCCCCTCCCCTGCCTGTGGTGGGGCTGGTCTTGAGGGGATGTAACCTGCAGCCCCCATGGCCACAGTGTCCATCACATCAAACTCCAGCTCTCACAGATGTGTCTTTAGCTCTGCCCTGGGACATATTGGCCCACGTTGCTTCAGATGCCCAGGGGACAGAAAAACCTGTAATAAAGCTGAAGCAGCTGGGCAGCCAGCAAGCTGGTGTTTCAGCTTGGAGGGGAAAAAACTAAAGCAAACGCAAAAATCTTCCTGGAAGGTTTAATTTAATGAAACCAAGTAATGTATGCCTGGTTTTGAAGTTATGTTCTCAGTTTTTTCATTTGTTTGTGAGGGTGGTTTTGGTTTGAGGTTTTTTTTGTTTATTTTTTGATTCAGGACTTTTGGAAATGTTTGAGACAGCTGAGAGGGATTCTGTTCTTATAAACAGATAGTTGTTTCACATTTCAACTTGCCTAAGTCAAGTCTTAGGTTAACTTCTCTTAGGAAAGGAATAAAACAGTTGAGAGTGATTTTTGGTGTCTGAGATCTCCAAGCAGTATGTCCACTTCTTAAAATCTGATACCTGGAAGTAAATTCCCGGCAGGATTATTTTTTTCTGGTGGATGTTGTCCATCTTCTGTTTTAGCACTGAGGTGTCAGAGTGCTTTGATGATGCTAGATAACATCAGAATAATCACTTGCCTGCTGACTGCAGTGCTAGTACATGTCCGTGGGTGAGGATACCAGTACAGAAAAAGTCTTCACCAGCTCAGATGTCTGCAAGGATGTCACAGATCTCCTCTGCCTTTTATCCTGGACACTTCTGAAAACATTTGGAGGTCCTTGATCTTCTTGCAGCGTTTGGTAGCCTGTACCAAACAGCTCATTGCCCCAAAATAAGAGATTTGAATCATCTGGCCAGCAACTCTACATCACAGACAGAGGAACTGCCCAGTGCCATAGACATGGAATGGGTTAGGAAAGGACATTTGAGAGTGCTGTAGGCTGGTGAGTGGGAGTGCTGGCAGCACGCTGCATACACCATCTGGACACATGTTCCACTGTATCTGCACTTCTTCAGCTTGGTCTTCTCTGAAAATAACCCCAAAACATCCCTAAATCTCTGTGTGGTGTGCTCAGTGTTCTGCTCAGGAAGAGGAGGGGAGAGGGATAGCACAGAGTACAGATAAGAAAAGTTTGATATTTGGCCGGGGCATGTTGACAAGCAGCAAAGATTAAGGCAGTATGTGAACTTTTTGAAGTGCGAGGATGAGAGAGACAAAAACATTTGACTATTAATGAATTCCAAAAAGAAAAGGGAGATCTTGCCAGAGATCTTCTTCGTTCTCTTATTAAACTTGCTGTCATGCCTCATCATTGGAGAGACCATGTAGCTGCTGTCTGTCTCTGCAACATGTGCAACACTGTACATTCTGCATCTTAATTGACTGGCCCTCCACATTATCTTTTTTTATGCTTTTCTGTTCTCTTTCTGCTAAGTTGCCTTTTCTCCCCTCTGTCGTGACAGACAGATAGGTTTCTTACGTAGAGCGTGACAAGTTAATCTTCCACTTTTTAGCTGTGATGGATTGCTGAGGCCATCCTCCCCAGCCTAGTGTGGGACGGTGCTGGTGAAATGTGTATGTCTGACATGGACCAAGGGCTGCGTGGCACCAGGGACCTGCTCTGCATTAGAGCTGTGCTCGCTCTGGGTGCGCTGAGGCAGCCTTGAACACAAGCCATGTGTTTCCCCTGCAGCCTTGTTGGCTACCAGCGCGATGGAAAACTCCACCATCTGTGAAAACCTGACCATAGAAATTTGCAGACTTCTTATCTGATCACACCCCAGTTCTGAGAAAGCAGGAGGAAAGAGCTGTAATATTTAGGCTTTGTGGTAAACACTCGAAAATGTGTACTTTCTAGGTTCTGTCTTTGTTTAGTGGCATAACGTGCAGATGGAGAAACAGCATTCATCATCTTTTTTTTTTCCTCTCCCCACTATCATGCAGGAGATCTGACAACTGATACACCTAACTTTCCAAAGAGAAATATTCAGATACGCTACTGTCAGTGATGGAAATACAGTCCTAAGTCTGTTATTCTGAGACCAAAAAAAAAAAAAAAAAAGTGAAATTGACTTTAACTTAGGCATGTGACTGAATTACTGCATATTACCTATGGTAATGGGCTGTAGGCAAAAGTAATACAAGCATGCAAACACCTAACATTTGCCTTAGTTTATCAGTATTTATATCACCACCAGCAGTGGATTGTTTAGCAGAATGCAACTGGCGTTTTTCTGTTTTTTTTTCACGGCAATGAAAAATTTGAGGAAAACCCCTGCATGTGGCAACACTTACTCATGTTCTGTATTGACTGAATGTCCCTGAACTCAGCTGCTACAGAGATTTTAGCTTGTTTAGACTCCAGTGGCTGCTTTTGTTCAGCTTGTGTTGGGTCTTTTTGCCTGCTTTTGGTTTCCCTATGCTGTGGGTGTATATCTTCTTTAGTTCCAGATTTCAAGGCCAGATGAGGGATCTGATTTAGTCCAACCTCAGTGCTATAGTTTCACCCAGATGAACACCTATGTTAAGGCCAGGGATGTTAGGTTAGGAGAACTAATGTGTTCTTGGCACTTGAGCATAAACTGACAATTACGTGAAATCTGTGTAGGATGAGCTGCAGAAGAAGGCATGGCAATCCTGCTTAGCCAACTTAGGGGAAAATTCTTTCTTCACCATGCCCCAGCCCTTTGCAGTGTCCCATCTCCAGACCCGCCAACGTCCGATGCTCTGATGCAAATCTGTAAGAACATGTGGCCCAACAGCAGATTGCACTTAGAAAGTTGTATCTTATTTGGAGGCTGAATTTGCCCAGCGGTAGCTTCCCACCCCAGAATCTTGTTATGTTATGTCTTTGCAGTAAGTTTGAAAAAGCTCCCATTGGTGTAAGAAGCAGTACGATTCTTGCATAAGGGCAATTGAGCTGAAGTAACTGTAATTAGTTTTATAAACAAACATTAATTGTACAGCCCTTTTACAGTATCTTCTTTTGTCTTTTATTATCTGTATTCCAGATGATAAGGTAAATGATCTAGCAATCTGTTCTGACCCTAAAAATCTAGGAATCTATGTTTGTGACCCTGTATAGAGACAGGCACTAATTGCAAAAAGATCTTTTTCTGTTTTGTCCAAGAAGGAACTGTTGTAGAACTGAGACATAGAATCAGTGATGTATCCGAATGCTAATATCCCCTTTATAATTAAGCAAAAATGAATAATTAGTGCAGCCTGATTTGCTGGAAGACTTTGTGGTTTTGAATGCTCTCATTATCTCAAAATAATACCTAGCTTTGTAATGTCATCCTCAAATAATTATCTTCTGTGAGTTCTGGGTAGTGAAACTGACAATGAACTAATCAGGTTTACAACTGCTAAGATACTCTAATAGACAAAATATTTGACTTGAAATACAAAATGCAATGAATTGCAAGGCCCCCGTGTCCAGAGAGACTAATGAGGTGCTCTGAAACCTATTGCACAAAGCCTGAGCTGCTGAAGGGGTGTCAAAGTGCGCAGGTTCTGTGTCATTTTAAGAGAGATTAAGCAGGAATATCTGGTAATTTGTGGGCCTCAGCTTTTTTGCAAAATGAATGATGATTCCAGTCAGCTGGAGTCTCCGATGCTTCTAGCAGCAGCTCTTACAGTCAGTCTATTTAAAAATCATTGCCTCTCTTGTTTTCCAGATTATTCAGGACAGAATATTTAAGCACATATCACGTAACAGCTTAATATGGAACAAACATCCTGGAGGGTTATTTGTACTGCCACAGTATTCCTCATATCTGGGAGATTTTCCTTACTACTATGCTAATCTTGGTGAGTGAATCCTTGCTATTATCTAGTATTATTTTATTATATATACTATATATGCTACTATATATATATGTGCTATATATGCTATACTAGATTGTATGCTATAATCTAGTATTTGGAATTTTTAGTGGAAATTTGGAATTTGATCTTTGAGTAGTGTGTGCCAAGTGACTTGCTGTTCATTTCTAGTTAATGATGCCTTTCGTTTATCCTGTCTCCATCTCCCCTGCCCACTGTAGACTGGAATGTCTCTGGCTCATCAGCATGCATCATGTGCCTCTTACTGGCAAAGACTGTTTTAAAGAAATCTATGTCCCTTCATACTTTTCAGTTGCCAGTAATTAATGCCTGAGTTGCTGACCCATTCATGGCCCGAGGGGACATAAGAGGAATAGCTTTTTGCTTTCTTTGTTTATTTGTGCTTAGCAAATTGGAAAAGTGGTAATTTACCCATGACACTTGTTATTGGAGTGCATAGTTGGTATGGATTTATTCTCCATGCTATGCGTTTTCATATGGATCCCACCAGAAGGAATGATCAAGGCTTAGGTGCGTGGCTTTTTCCTGATGCAGAGCTTAAATGCTAGAAATCTGCAGGGGGATGTGCCTGCAGGCTGAAGTGATCCTGCTTCCCAGGCTCCTGCTACTTTTGGCTCGGGCTGTGCCATCCCACTTGCGTGGCTCTGTACTGCTCACCTGCTAAAAATTCACAGTTACCGTGTTAAAGAGAGAGAAGGTTACTGTGGGAATTTTGATGAAAAATGACTGTGACCCCACACAGATGAATTTAGATAAGAATGAGAGCAGTGATGAAGGGTAGATGCCAGTAGGAACTGTTATTTTAGGCAGAAAAGGAAATCATAGAGAGACAAAAATATCAGAATGTGAGGCAAGGATGCAAGCAGAATTATCAGCTTAGGAAGTAATTGAAGAGGCATGTGGATGGGGATTGACTCGGGAAGAGCAAAAATCTGACAGAGGCTGTAATAGAACTGAGGAAACTGAAGCAGCTTTTGGAAGTTGTGGAGATAAATCTGTAGAAAACGTCAAGCATCCAGAGCCAGGCCGCAAAACAGAACCTGTGTCAAGAAAGACATTTGGTTGAAAAAACTAGATGTCAATATTATCTGTGGGACCAACTCGATGAAAGAAAGAGATTGCAGACATCTGTGGAAATAGTAAGGAAAGGCAATAATTGTGTTGGAGTCAGGAATTTCAGAGGGTGTGGGAGTTAAAGGGAAGTGTGATCTTCCCTGAAGCATCTGGTATCCTAGTATCTGAGACGAAAGGAGATGGCCTACAAAAACATGGCAAGGTTCACATTAAGTGCAGAATTTTTTTCTTATCTCCGAAGTCCTTTAATCTGTACTAACCAGGACAGTTCTGTCTTTACTGAACATATATCTCTTCACTTCAGGTCTGAAGCCTCTTTCCACATTCACTGCCGTTATCCACGCAGTAACTCCCCTGGTTTCCCAATCTCAGCCTGTGCTGAAACTCCTGGTTGCTGTAGCCAAGTCGCAGTACTGTGCACAGGTAAGCAGTGCTGTCTGTCAGTCACATCGAAGGCAAAACCACTGTCCCAGGAGTGAGGAGCCTACAGATTTCAGATCTTCTCAGTTGCGTTTCAAACCCCTGTTTCAGTTTTGACATTTCTTTTCTCTGAGATTTCTACTGTGACCCACCTGCACGGGAAACAAAAAATCTGAGTGGAATAGAGACAATAATTGTTTCATGAGATTGGCCAAATAATGACTGCACTTTAAAGATCAGGATTGCATGTGCTGCACACTGCAAAAGGATGTCCTTGCCTCAAGAACTCCTATGTGGTCTTCCTTCCTTCTGCTGTGGCTCTTAGTCTCAGCAGCACTAGGATTTTGGCTTCTCTAAAAGAAACCCTGGGGAGTACAGTAGGAGCACCCTCTTGCAGTGGAGTGCCACAAGTGCTTTAGCCTTCGATGTGAGCCAGAGTAAATCAATGACATCCGTGTGACCTGGCCCAGACAGAGACTTCCTGAGTTTCTGTTCAGCCTATGTTTGCCTGAAAGAATGTATATTGTAAATAGTCAGGGTGGGGGAAATTACTGTAGGAAGTGGTATTTTTATACAGATTTGCATCATCGTTGTTGATTTTGAAATTCCTACATTGATTTTAACATTTCTTTCTGTGAGAGACCTGAGTATCTCTGGGTGTGGACTGCATTGCCACTAAGGTCTCTGATCATGATCCAATATTCTCTTTCAGATTATTGTTTTATGGAATTGTGATAAACCCCTCCCAGCCAAACACCGCTGGCCTGCCACATCTGTGCCTGTCATAGTCATTGAAGGAGAGAGCAAGGTAGGTGGAAAGAAACATCGTAAAAGATCACATATATTCTCCAGTGGGACCAGAATTTATTTTTCCAACTGCTTTGTTGAAAGCTTTGTAGTTCCCAGTGGTGTGACAGCTCCTTTCTGTTCCATGGCCCTTTGTACCAGCTTGGTCACAGATTCGTGTTTCATGTACGAGGCCCCATGCTCTCAGAAATCATCAGCATGGCAATTAATGCCACAAATCTGAAATTCACAGGTGGGACCTGGTTTTGAAATGGGGCCCCAAGAGTAGGTAGTGCTGGCCCTATCTTTGGAGGTTTCTGTCTCTTTACAAGTGCATGAAAGTAGTGATGCAGCTGGAGTAATAATTGAGTGAGCAGTCAGATGCAAGACTTGGGTGTCAGCAGTGGACTCAGAAGCAGGAAAAAGATGAGAAGGAATGGTGTTAATGTGCCTTTGAAAAGTACCTTCTCTCATGGCCTTGTAGGGTACTGCTGATGGTGATGAGATCCCACCACCAAAAAAAGGAAGGGACAAAGAGTGCTTGTGTGGGAACAAAACCACCATGTCATCTCTTGCTGTGCAACATACTTGTTCCTTTGCTCTTCCACAAAGTCAAAACAGAATTGACTTCATGCGGAGGAGAAAAAAAGGCTTTTCTTTTTTCAAATCCACACTGGAGTAGATGATTCGTTTACAATTGCAGGCCTGTGAGAAGCAAGACTTCTTACGTCTAGACTCTGACTGAGACAGATTTGGGCTGGTCCTCTCTGCAGTCTCTGTCAGCTGGGTCTTGAGCTCTCTGTTTCCAAAGAGAACTTTTAGTTGCTTTGGCTGTACAGTCCTGTTTTGAATTTATAGTCCTGCCTTTGGTCTCTTCCCCCAGTCACTGTAACAAGGGAGAAGCAAGAGCCCTGTGAGGTTGGCAGCTAATGGCTCTTGCCATGTCAACAGTATCAGGAGGGTTGCTGCAAGGCCAAGAAAGGCTGTAGTGATTTCTGGGTGTTTTGAACGTTGTAGGCTTTTTTTCTTTCTTTTTGGAAAATTTGCAGAGGTGAGATAGAGGAGAAAATCTCCAACCAGCTCAAGAGTATTTGTAGAAATTGGCCCAGGCACTGTTTAGATTACAAATGAGTCTCCTGAGTACACAAAGGTGTGTTTATAGTGGACGATCTCTTCCCACTAATATCCCAACCTATGCCAAATGGCTTCTTGTGTGGAAAAGCTGTTTGTTTAGACAAAGCTTGCAGAGCCAGAGCAGTGCAATTCGAAGGTTGCACAAAGGAACTGCTTTTCATCTTCAGTCTTAACTGAAGCATACTGGCAGGCACAGTTACTCTGTGCTGGTAATATCAGAGGTCTGCTTTTACCTAACCTTCACTCTTCCTCATGAAATCAAGATATATGATCCCACCTGTTTTACAAAAGGAAGCTTTAACTACAGAAAGAAAAATAATACATGAGTCGCCCCAACTGGTTTCCTATTTGACAATTTTACACATTCTGTAAAAGAGCTGGGGTGAGAACGCTGGTCTCCTGCCAGACGCTTGCTCTGCTTTGCCTTTGTGTAAGCAAAGCAAAACCATCAACCCCCTGCCAGATCACTTCTTCCTCACAGCCACCACCTCCCTGGACCAAGGCCATCACAGCGATGAAGGGATGCTCTCCAGACAGACACTGTGAACCTCCTGATTATAGAGACAGGGCTCTCTCTGAACCAGGACATAGACCTAGGGACCTGATTCCAAACAGGTTGCAGGGGATGCAGAACTGACCATGGACATTATGAAGGATGTGTAAAACTTCTCCATGTCCCTGTTTACACACAGTGATTTCCTCGTGCTGCTTCTGATTTTTGTAGTGTTTTCTTGGCATAATAAATTGGAAGTCTATTAACTAGCCAGGATATTTTTCCTAGCAAATGAAGGAAACAAATAGTGTTGTGTCCTTGTTACTATTCATCAGTTCTCAAAAGGTGCTAATTAGTCTGCTAAAGAAACCATATGGATTCTCATTTCTTGCTGTTATCTTTTTGATCCTGCTTTCCCATCTATTTCCTATGCCTTTGAGAACCTTCCTGCCATAGTTTTTAAAAGCTTATTCTGCATATAGGCATATAGATTTTATATATATACCTATATCACTTGAAAATGTGATTTTTTAAAATGCTACAGCACCAATATAGCAGGTGAAGCTGAGCTGATACACATGTTCTTTAGTGTATTGTCCTTTAATAATGGAGAATGTTGCACCATTTGGCAGCGGCTCCCTGTGGATACAACAGCAACACATAGAGATGGAGCTGTACCACTTTACAGGAGAACCATCCTGGTAGGACAATGTCCTTCACACACAGCCTGGACTGCTTGGCTTCCCGGCTGTGTAACCTTATGAATGCTGCAAATCCTTCTCAGCGTTCATTACCTTTGAGTGTCACACACCCATAGGAGGGCAGAGGGACAATCCTAGTTACCAGGGAAGATGTCCTCCCTAAAGAAGCTGTAGGTACATTTGAATCTCAGTATGGACTATTGCAGTTTGTTATGGAAGGAAAGCAGCATGCTCCAGAGGGAGGTCTGTTCAGAAATTACTTCTCAGGGAGAAGGTGTAGGCTGACTGCTGGGGTGACGAAAATGACAGTCTTTCACTCTTGAGCTGAAGGGTCCTTTCCATCAGACAGAGATAAGGGATGTATCTTAGACAAGAGGAAATGAGAATGAGGGATAAAATGGAGTATTTCCCTTGGAAACGAGTTCTTCCAGTGATTTTTCTTTTTCCCCTTCCTGCCTTGGATACCCACAGGTTATGAGCAGTCGCTTCCTACCTTATGACAACATAGTGACAGATGCAGTGCTAAGCCTGGACGAGGACACCGTGCTTTCAACCACTGAGGTAAGGGTCTCCGTCATCCTGAGAGTCTGCTTGGCTCCTCAGCTCATCCTGAGCACAGGAGACAGGCTCTTTTCTTGGCTTTGCCAGTCAGCAAACGTTGTAAGATTTCCTGCTACACTCAGACTGAGTGCGTTGCACTTGTTTCAGCAACACTGCCCTTGCCTGCCATCAGAGGAGCTTTTCGCCCTGGTTAATTGGCTCATCATTAGCATATGGTTCTTAGGTTCTTTATTATTTTAGTAACATAGCTGCAGGCGGGTGTAGGCAGCCAAGAGCAGTGCGCTTTAATATTCTTTTATCACTTTTCTGATAGGGGTAGCTTTCCCCCCCACCCCGTTTTTCAGTAGGATGTAGGTGGGGAAGGAAGGGGTGTCAGCAGCAGGGGACTGCCGTCGCTCCAAGAGACTGCATTGCCACCCTAATGCAGGATTGTACTGAGGAATGCTTTTGCCATTGTGTCGCCCTATAAAATCGGAGATCTTTGCTAGTTTAGGTGTTAGAGTGTTTGTGCTAAGAGCAAGGTATCACTAAGAAAAGAAAAATACTGTAGAAAACCAATTTTTACAACTGGGATGAGTATTGATTTCTGGAACCTCTTCCTGAGAACCACAGGGGAAACTGATGACAGTTTATATAGAGTGCAATATTTGGGAAATACATTATTAATGATGGCTGGGGAATAGCTTGAAGAACTCGATTTTCTTTTGTTTTCCCTTTTTTTTTTTTTCCTGATGTTCATGGCCCTTCTCCCTTCTCCCCACTTCACCTTTATAAAAATGCTTTTATATCAGAGATGGGGTCTTTACTGATGCTACTACTAGCTATATGTCAGTGGAGAAATGCCTAACATTAGTCACCCGTCACTGCAATATCTCCTAAGATGTCACCAAAGTTTTTCTAAATGGATGAGATTGCAACTGCTCTTCTCCCCAATATGGATTTGTTGTGCTGTGCTTAGACTTCAGAAGTCTTAAGGCTCCTCCTTAGAAGGAGCCATGATACCCCACTTCTATAACTCAGATGGAAGAAGTAGTTCGCATTGAACCTATTTGATACATACCACGGTTGTACCTTGGTAGTTTGTGGCAGATGAGGAAGAATACAGCTGCTGCCAAGGCACTTCTGTTCAAACCCCTGCCCAGCCAAAAAAAAACACAAAAAAAAAAACAAAAAAAAACCAACCAAAACCAATAAAAGGCATTTATCCTTGGGCTGGAGTTCCTAAGCAGGTTGTTGCTCAAGATGAAGGATCTTGTCTCAGCTGCCCTGGGGGCTGTGGCAAGACCTGTCAGGGACTTCATTGCACTGTGGTGGTATTTACAGCAATCCAGCCTGTGGATTCCATGCAGATTTGGGGCTTTGTTTTGTTTTGATTGGTGTTTAGTCATCATCCAAACTTTGGAGTCATTCAGACTTCTGGAACACATATGAAATAGTGTTTCTCATTCGGCTTGGCCACGTTTTACCCTAAACATTCTGAAACGCAAATATTTGTTGTGTGAGACAACATACACATTTCCTTGTGGCTCCTTCCCTCCTGTGAGCAGCTTGTAGCCAATATTGCATGTGTGCATGGTGGGTAGTGGCTTTACAAGCCCTATGGTCCCCATGCCATGAGAGAACCAGCTGGCCCACTCTCAACAGTACTTCAGCGTGCCTGTGCCAGGGTTGGCAGCTCACTGGAGGCTTTCTGTGAAGAACTGGGGCCTTTCTATTGCTTCAGTTCCACCATGGTATGGCTTAGGCAAAGAAACAGTGCATTGAAACACTGACATGAAACACACAGTGTGAAACTGCCCTTGAAACTGGCTGCTGATGGATGGCCATTGTGGCAAAGCATCAGGGCCTGGAGAAGGCAATTTAGAAACATGGTCAAACATGATCACATTCCTGTTGGGAGGAGCAGTCGCCAGGCACATCCTCCAGTCTTTCAGGCTCTGGCATAGGAAAGGTTTTCTGTTCACAACAGAATGGAGCATAATTGCTCTTGTGAGAGGATCTGTGTCACATGCACAGAAAGATGTTTGCGTGGGAAGTAATTAGAAATCAGCGCGGGTCAGAAGCGATACAGCGGTTCAAGAGACTGGCAGCCTGGCTGGCTTTTCCTGCTGATCAGCTGAGTGATAATGTTGCTGAAAATTATATAGGATGGGGACTGGGCTTTTTTAATAAAGGGAGTTTTCTCCTACAGTGGTTGCTTTACTGTCTCTCACTGGTACGACAACAGATACTTGAAAGCACAAGTGAGGGCACTGAGTGCAGCTGCTTTATTATTTATTTAAGTTTGAGATTCTCAGACTTCTGTAAAGAAAACAGATGTCACGTTTTATGGGAAAGGCCTTTACAGGGAAAAAAAAAAAACCAAAAACCTTTAGTTCTTTCATGTGGTATTGATTTGGATGAGATCAGAACTATCACAACGGTAACTGGTTTGTGCACATTGTCTTTCTAGTTGGCCTCAGATTCCTTGAAACAACTTGAAAGAAAATAACCAGTCCCTAACTCTGTGTTCCAGTACATGTGCGACTCTTCTGTTTCATAAAAACACTTCTAAATGAGAGAAGTCTGACAGTAATCACACAAAATGTGACTGTTCTCAGAGCATCTATTCTTTATCTAACCTCTACACCCTTGACTTTGGCTGGGTTCTTGGAAGGCTTTTCAAGTATTTTTGAGCAAAGTTTTAGGTCCTTCTGGTTCTAGAGGAAACTTGGTGTGCAGTGCAGAAGCAAATCCCTCATTTTCGTAGCTTTGACGGGGACAATTAGAATTGTCTTTAACTCTTTTTAAGTTTTTGGTCTAGTTTGACCTCCAAAACCTAAGTTGAAAAATTGAAGTGAAGGGACAACCAACCAACTTTACAGTGGTAAAAAATTTTCCGTATATATTTTTACCAAATTCCTTTCAAATCTAGTGCTGATAAGCCTTCTGCAAACTACCTCAGTCATCCCTTTCCCTGTGTCATCATCATTTGTTTGGTGGGATCCTGGGGTAGCACTGTCCTGTCACCTTTTCGGTTCTCAGAGATTTGAGTTATTAAAATAGTTACAGCAGGACACTAAAATAAAAAACCAGTACTGGCAGCATTTGACATTTTCTTGTGGCTCATACAGTATCAAGCATTTTTCTTGAAGTATAGCCTCCTAAAGCCATTTCACTACATGGGAATCTTATTTTCCTCTTTATTAAGCTATATGTTTAACTGCCTTGGTCACATAGACAGTCTTAAAAGTATCCCCTGCATGCACCTCAGAGGCTTAAAATGAATGGAAAGTATACAAGGACTCCAAATTGATTGCCTGGTTTAATCTCAATGAGGCACCCTTATAATTTAAGGTGTTTGACTCCTGATTTTCCAGCCTTTGTGTTGACAGTACTGAAACAGTAGGGGGGATGCACAAAGATGTGCAGAAGGTTCAGTTTACCACATAGCTATTACCACTCTATATTGCATCTAAGTATAAATACATGCACCTACACCCATTCTTTCTGTAACTTGAAAAGGTTTGATATGTAAAGGGCAAGCTTGAAAATGTTAATGTAATGCTGTGATGCTCTAGACTCCATTTAACAGGATCCATTAAAATGTGCATAATTACAGGGCAAAATGTCAAGCAGTCAGTTTAATTTACTGATGAATACATAGAATTAATGTTTTGCAACAGTTCCAAGATTCTGAATTAGAAATCAGTGGCAAGATAGTATTTTGTTTTGTTGACATTTATTGAAACAATTTCGGTGTTCACTTGGCCTATACCTTTGTCCGCAGGTGGATTTTGCCTTTACAGTTTGGCAGAGTTTTCCGGAGAGGATTGTAGGGTACCCTGCTCGCAGTCACTTCTGGGACAACACTAAGGAGAGGTGGGGCTATACCTCCAAATGGACTAATGACTATTCCATGGTATTGACAGGAGCTGCTATTTACCACAAGTAAGAACCCCAAGCATCTGCTCTCCTGCTTCTGTATGAAACAGAATAGTAAGGGGAGGTGGGGGGTGAAGAACATTCTTCCGGGGAGGGGAAAAACTGGAAAGATAATAAATGGGTCTACTTTTTATGGGGTAATAATTTAAGTTCTTGGTTTAGCTCTGGGGATCTGGTAATCATTACTGCGCTTGTTGGGTCTCTTTGAAGTCACTTGTATTTTGAGGCAGTCGGACTGCTCTTTTTAACATCAGGAATTACACACTTCAAAGAGTTCCCGAATTCATTAAGCTGCTCGGCTGAATGGCCTGTAGCACAGCAGAAAGGAGGTTACTTCCAGACTAGCTCTGGCTATGTGTTGGCTGACAGCTGCAGACTCCAAAGTCTGCTGGCTACTCTAGAAATGGAGTGGCCACATTGCAGATCAGCGTATTCTCCTTTTATGTTGGAGAAAGCCCTATTGTTAGGGCTTCAGCAGACCAAAGGCCTCTCTAGATTTTAGGAGAAAATCAGCAAATTATGGAGCGCCTAATCCATATCCCTACAAAGGAAAAGACAGGCCAACAGGGGATGATAAAGACCCAAAGGAGAATAATTTCAACAATAGGGACAGTAGTAGGCCAGTTTAATAGAGTTGTCTCAAACTGAATGGTTTTGAAAGAAGAGATGGAGAATGAATTTATCATTGTTGTCTATCACTTTATGGCAACATGATGCTCTCTCTCCTGCTTCTCCATTATCCAGATACTTAGTTCTGCATTATTTCTTTCAAGCCAGTTACAAAAAAGGCATGTTTTGTCTATCCATTATCACTATTTACTGTGTTGATGAGACAGTGATTTGTTCTTCCTTCATGTTGGAGAATGGGACCAAAGAAAGGAATGGTGTATCCAGACCTGAGTACAAAACGTGTGTCTCAACTGAGATGGGCATTTTCTGGAGTTTGTAATCCCCGAAAGCCCAGCATCTTGTATTAACGCTGCTGCTGTTGATTTCCAGATATTATCACTACCTGTACACTCATTACCTGCCTGCCAGCCTAAAGAATATGGTGGACCAACTGGCCAATTGTGAAGACATTCTAATGAATTTTTTGGTGTCAGCCGTGACAAAATTGCCTCCAATCAAAGTAACACAGAAAAAGCAGTATAAGGAGACCATGATGGGACAGGTATGTATCCACAGCATGTTGTAGCAGTTGAGATGTACTGATAATGTAACAGTTTGGCTTCTAGGTTAGGCTTACAGAGTGATACAATTCTGGCTTTTTGTTTTTTCCAGTTTTCAGTTTAGCAGAACTGTAAATAGACTCTAGATACGGTTATTACAGTGAAGGAAAAGGAGAAGTGGCAAACATCTACTGTGGCTGATAGCTTCTTTTCCTCACACAATGTTATTCATGGTGATTCCAAACTTACAGAACTGATGGTTGTGATGACCGGATTTCTGTTAAACTCCAATTTTCTAATTAAATATTCCAGACCAAAGATCTAGACATGGAATGCTAGAAGCAGAACTAAATTCTAGAAAGATTTTCTGGTTTTAATTATTATTAATGAATATAATGTACCAGCCTGTCCCTGTGCTATTTTAAAGTATATAGTGTGCTTCAAGGGCTGACATTGGACTGTCACAACAGAGGTAATTTGTGATATTTAAGCATTTTTTCCCACAAGGAACATTTTTTCCCATAGCAATGCCATCACTCACTAGCAGCCATTAAATGCTTGCTTTAGATCTTCTTCCAGCTCCTGGATAAGCACCCTGTCATTGCAGAAATGGATATACCTTCTAGGAACAGGGATACATGGTAACCTGAGGCCACTTTTCCTGCTGGCCTGGGTGAGAGAGCGATGGGAGGAATAGCAAGTCCTGCAAGACCTGCAAGTCCTAAACATCCTCCCATCTGTGCTGCCACAGTTTGTGTGATCTGTGCTACAAACCCATACCATGATTACTAGGGGGCAGAAGAAAGAAGGGGCCCTCTCTTTTCCCTTCATATTTTTCTCCTATTGGCTTTCCTTGGAGCTTTGACTGTGGAGTGGCTGTAGTTTGTAGACTCCCTTATCTGCATGCCACTGCGCTTTCATCTGAAATGTAGGTAGTGTTCTGATTCATCTGGGTACCCAGGAGACCACCTGTGAAGAAGAAGGTGCCATCCAGAACATACCTATTGCTTCCAGTTTGAGCTTTGCCTCTCCACAGGGCCATTTGGCAGAGTCTGAATATCCATTTTTCTTTTTATAGCACGGGTGACTTGAGTCAGCTTTGAACTATTACTCTCTCCTAAAGACAAGTTGTTCCTGCAGCTTTGGGAAATGTAATGGACCATGTTCATAATTCCTTGAAAGACAAATAAAAAATTAACATAACCTCAATGTTGTGACAGAGATTAATAGTCGTATGGAAATTCACTGTTAATGGCCAGAATGTCTGCTATAATCCTCTGGCAGCAAGCTTTTGCTTGCTCTTTAGTGGCTGGCTATAATCACGAGTCTGTAATCAATGCACATTATAACCTACCGCTTGAGCTAAACTGGACGGGCCTTGGACAAAGATCAAGTCTGATACCACATTCATTTGGCAAGTCCCTGACTTTATCAGTTTCTTTGCATTTTAATTAACACACTTTGAGTTTATGAATTTATATTTGTTTTTAAAGTATAGTGCAATCATAAGTGCTATAGAGGGATGCATGAGAAGTGGCACAGAACAAAACTTAGGTTCTCAGTTCTCATAGGCTATCTTAAATAATAGCTTTATTACATTTATACATGTAGTTTAGGTACAGATAGAGAATAATAACTGCTCCAGAGCTATAAGTGCCTTATTTTTCTAGAGGTGCTGAATTTCAGTGGGCTTTCATAGAAATTACAGCTACCCTGAGCTTTGGACAATCACATCACAGTATTTGGCACGTATGCAACCTGTGGTCTTTTTCTCAGGTCAGAGTTTAACATGATGTTACTTGGAACTTCAGTTCATTTTCTCTGTCCGTAAGACAGTACTTGCCTTATGCACCAGCCTTGGCTGGGGGGATTCCTGGAAACACCTGCTTTTCTCTGTAGGATATCTACAAGCATGAGTAGTGCCATGCTAAAGACTTCTGCTGATCTACAACAAGCTGGTTGTAATTACTTGTGTATAGATTTCTGCAGATCTGGACTGCAAAACTGCATTTTTGACCTGAGAAACTATAATAATTGCAGGGTGTTTTCCTCCTGTGGCGGAACAGGCAGCAGCTGGCCAGAGGACATGTACCTCCAGCAGAAAGCTTTCTTGGCTTTCTTCATGGTTTTTAAGGACATGTTTTATCTCTGAAATAGCTCGAGGGTTTGGAAAAAAACAGAGTGAGGGATGGGGTGAAGTAGTGTGCTGGCAGACTCTGGGAGGCCTGGTTGCGGGTGTCATGCTCCAGGTCAGGCTGGCTCATACCCGAACGTGGGTCACCACACTGCACTGCCCTCAGCGCTGCTTTGAAAGTCAGGGCTCTGTGGTGTGCAATAAGTTGAACAAGAGACATCAGTGTGCCCCTGTGGCCAAGATGGTCAATGGTCTCCTGGGGTGCATTAAAAAGAGTGTGGCCAGCAGGTCAAGGAAGGTCATCCTTCCCTCTACTCTGCCTTGGTGAGGCCACATCTGGAGTACTGTGTCCAGTTCTAGGCCCCAAGTTCAAGACAGGGAACTACTGGAGAGAGTCCAGCGGAGGGCTACAAAGATGATCGAGGGAACGGAGCACTTATTATGAGGAAAGGCTGAGAGACCTGGGTCTGTTAAGCCTGGAGAAGACAGAGAGAGGGTCTCATCAATACTTACAAATATCTCAAGGGCAGGCGTCAAGAGGATGGGGCCAGACTCTTTTTGGTGGTGCCCAGTGACAGGACCAGGAGCAATAGCCACAAACTGGAACACAGGAAATTCTATCTCAACATGAGGAAAAACTTCTTTCCTGTGAGGGTGGCAGAGCACTGAAACAGGCTGCCCAGAGAGGTTGTGGAGTCTCCTTCTCTGGAGGTGTTCAAAACCCACCTGGATGGGTGCCTGTCCAGCCTGCTCTGGGTGAATCTGCTCTATAAGGGGAGGTTGGACTGGAAGATCTCCAGAGATCCCTTCCAGCCCCTACCATTCTATGAGGCTGTGGGTGGCTGGCTCGCCACCGCCGGCTCCTGCTGCAGGCAGGGTGTCCTTCCCTTGGCTCGAACCCCTCTGCTGAGCAGATTCCAGCTCCTACAGCATGGAGTCAGCCACCCTTCCCCGCTATTTTGTTGAGTCACAGCCGATGTCTGATTTCTCCTCTCCTCTCCACACAGACCTCCCGGGCCTCGCGCTGGGCTGACCCCGACCACTTCGCCCAGCGGCAGAGCTGCATGAACACTTTCGCCAGCTGGTTTGGCTATATGCCGCTGATCCACTCGCAGATGAGGCTCGACCCTGTCCTCTTTAAAGACCAGGTCTCCATCCTGAGGAAGAAGTATCGAGACATTGAACGGCTCTGAGGAGCGCTGTCTGAGGGGGACAAGCCGTCCCCGGCCACCGGCGCCTGGAGTCAGACTGTGCCACCTACAGCAAGCGCCCCGTCCCGGCCGGCGGCCGCCCGGCACCGGGGCCACTGCTCCGGACTGCGCCGAGCCGCCCAGCAGGCTCCTGTCACTCCAGACTAGGTCGTGTACAGTTTCATTATGGAACATTAAATAATTATTTTTGAAATGATTGCTATGCAGGTTTAAACTTTTTTAATGATCCAAAAAAAAAAAAAAAAAAAAAAAAAACAACTATTAAAAACAGAGTTCTTTCTTTAATCAAAATTGTGTTGGTTGTGAATATTTCAAAGCTGCCGTTTCTTTTCTTTCATGCATTTGATTGTCATTGCAATTTTCATTCATTTTCCCCTGCAAAGTTAAACGCTTGAATCTCGTGGGGAGAAAATGCAGCAGGTTCAGAAAGAAACTGAGCACGAGCAGGACAGAAACGAAGTATTAGCATTTCTCACGTCTGCTGACTTTTTAATTTTTTTTCCTTAAGTTTTCCCTTAAGCCGGTAGCAGCCACTATGGCAAAACCCCTTTGGATGGATGGAAAACTGGAGAGCCCCCAACGAGCTGGGTGAGAGTGTAGATCCTCCTGGCTGGGGACCCCATTTTTAAAGGCAATCAGCCTTAAAGTGGGAGAGGGACAGTGCTGCTGAGGAGCAAAGGGCTGACGAGGAGCACAGGGATGCCACGCTGGTTGTCTATCCCAGCAGAAGAGGCACGTCCCTGCAGGTGAGCATCCCAGGGACGGCCGGCATGGGGCACGCACAGCCTGCCTGAGCCCTTGCTGCCCAGGGGCACTGATGCTGCTTGGCTAGAAATAGCTTTATTCTGGGAGCAAAAGGGCTGTTAGGAAAAAAAAAAAAAAAAAAAGCAAGCATGATAGCGCTTGCAATGCAGGAATTTGGCCTGTAACAAATTGGTATATATAAAGTCAAAGCATGGGCTTTTCTTTTGCGTGTTTTTTTTTAAGTGCAAATGGGTGGAGAAATTCCCTCCTGGAGGTCTGACCCCTGAAATAAAGTACACATTCAGACACTGGGTATTGGTGGCAGCGGGCGCTCCCAGGCGTACTTGGGGCAGGGTAACTTGGACAAAACCCTGCCCCTGAAATAATGGCATTGCTCACACTCCAAAATGGTTTTATCATTTCAAATGGAAGTATTTTTAAATGGAAATATTCCAGTTGTTTATTTCTCTGTAGTGCTTTGCTTATTTATGTGTTTCTTTCAGAAGAAGAATGAAAACAAAAGCAGTGATTTGGGGCAGGAAGATGCCATTCTGATTTGCTAAGAAAATAAGCACTTTAAAAACATTTTGAACTCTCTCATTTTGATGAGGTGCGTCTGGAGTGTTCTGTAACGATCACCACCCTCAAGAGCTCTGTTAGAGTCACAGTGGGAGTGTTTAGTTCTGATGTCCAAAGGACCAGCAAGCCTTGCTGTGTAAACAAATGGTCCGGTAGTGGGGGTAAAAAGTAACTAGAGTGGTCAGAAGGGTGCATCAGGATCATCATGGGCTTCATTCAGGCTCAGGCACTGCTTTATTATTGCAGCTTTAAGCAACTCCCACCACCGGGGCATGCTTCATTTTCCTCATTTGTAAAAGTAATAGTTACTGGTTGTAGAGGGAATGCTCTGAAGCCTGAGTACTTTCTTTTGCTTGTAAGATCAGAATCCCAACACACAAAGTTGCTTTAAAAGTGCAAAGTGCGCATTGCTAAATGTTTGCATGACATGTAAAGACTTGCAAAGAATGCTTTGCTTTGCCTATGTATTGCGGTATTTGAACAGAGCGCAGCAAGGTTGGGCAGGAACATCAGGTTCCTCACATTTTGTGTTAAATCTGAATCAAATCTTTAAAGGAGTCTGCCAAAACATGCGTGAGACTGCAGCCAGTGACTTACGCTGCTCAAAGAAAGAGGTGCCACTTTTCCCTGCATTCCCGTTGCTCTCCTAGCCCCTGGCCACGCAGACTCACATCATACCTTCTGCCATGCTGATGCCCACCAGATGCTTCTCTGAACCCATACAACTCTAAAATCACAGAGAACTGCCTGCTGATTTATTGGATATTTTTAATGTCATTTCAGAGAGTTAAATCAGCATCTGGAGAGAGGTGTAAAGGGGCAAGAGTTAGGTAAGCAGGGCCAGGGAGGGAAGGGGAACAGGTCATGCTTCTGTCTTTGCATCCCATAAAAACTCAAACCCCACTTCCTTGTGGTCTGTGCTTGCTGATCTGTGGGGGAAGGTGAAGTTCCGTGGTTTAACTTTTCATGGTGAATGGCTCAGTGGCTCCCATTTGTCCTCTTGGAGATCAGACAGCTCTTTCAGGGATCAGAATAGACCTTCTCCCTAGAGTCAGTTTTTTGAGAATGTGTCGAACACTGCATGAGGGTGGCAGGGCTCCCACTTTGCTGGTGTCTGCGTTTGCAGGCGGAGGTGTGGATTTGTCCACAGGAGCTCCTGCAGCCAGAGGGGACGGGGAGAGGGAAAGAGGTGACCCAACAAAATCAAGAATTGAAATTCTGCTTGGCTTTCAGTTAATGCCATTTTGGGGCACATGGTTTGGGTTTTTAGTAAAAAAGGAAGTAGTGAAACAATTTTAGAGTGCAGCGAGTCAGGCCAAGCTTTTAAGCTGTTTGGCATTCTCTCACCATCACTTGTTGGGGTGGCTGAAAGAGACCACGCTATAAAGCTCACTCTCAGTGTGATTTGAGGCCCTTTCTGTTTACAGGTCACTAATTAAACAAGTGACAATGAAAGGCTTAGTTGCAGGCGGGGTGGGGATAGGTAGGAGAGTCTCTCTTTGCAGCACGTTTCCTGGGCACAGCCGTCCCTCTAGGAAAGAATGTGCCTCGCAGCCAGTCCCCAGAACAGCCGGCGGTCTCCGTGTCCACAGCCTGGGGACCCAGGGGAAGAGCTGGACGTGGATCCAGCTCAGAGACTGGGTGTGTTACACTCCGTGTCACCAGCCAGCGCTCCCAAGGACAGTAGTCATGCGTCCGAGCCTCCCGTCTGCATGTACCTGTGCTGGGCAGAGCTGTGTTGTTTCCTTAGTGAATGAAATCGCCCTTTTAGCAAGCCCTATGTGCCAGTTAATGGTTCTTTATTCTCCCACCACCACTGCCCCTTAATACAGATGGTGCTGAAACAAGGTTCGCTCCTTGTTGCTCCTTTTGTAGTTTTTTTTTTAATTATTATTTTTCTTTAACAGCAGGCTATGTTAGCCTTTACTTTACAGGTACTTGAATGCCTGATGACTTGACTGAGTGTTACGCACGTGGCCTTTCGTAAAGGTTACTGACCTTAATTTAATCAGGGGTGAGATGGATGGATGAATGTGAATAGATCCATGCCATTAAAACAGAATAAAAGTAGAGATTAGAGTTTGGGAGAACTGATGAATTTTTAATTGAATTTATTAAAGTGAAAAAAAAAAATAAAAAGAGATAAAGAAACCCTTCCCAGTTATAATTTGAATGAGATCTATTGCTGGAGGAGGGTTTCATAATGAGAAAAACGCGACACAAAAATAGGGGCAAACTTCCAGGATAGAAAGTGCCTGGCTCTCCTTGTGGTCCCTTGGGCCTGTACAAGATTTTATTTGCCCTCTTTCTATTTTGTGAAAAAAACTTCTAATTATTACCATAACTTTTTCTAGATGTGAATGTTAAAGCTTTGTAACAATTTCATAGTGAACACACTGGTGTGCTAATGCATGGCTACCGAGCACTTTGATCACTTCCATCAGCAAACATCGTGGATTTGATCAATTTCAGGTTGCAATTTCTTTTTTAGAGCCAACTTTGACAAAGAAATTAATCTTTCACCAATGAGCACCTTTTAAAATTGCTCATTTACCAAAAGATGTCATTTGGAGAAGGAAAGTAATCATTTGACACTGAAGCAATGAAAGAAACAGCTTGTAGACTTGGATTTTTTTTATTTTTTTTTTTAAGTCTTTACGTTCCCGGTGTAAAATGCAGCATCCTTCTCTTCCTGTCTCCCCCTGTGTTGAAACTGAGTCTACTCAGTGTTTGTCACAACATCTGTACGGATCGTCAGCAATTCTATTAATTCCTCCAGTCACGCATCCTCTTACAGCACGGGGCGGGCTGGTGCTCGGCTCTGTTTTCCCAGGCTGGCTCTGCTCTCTGTCCCAGAAACGTGGCCTTCAGCGTCAGCCTGATGGAGCCGCTGCCCTGGGCTTCAGCAGGACTTCACAGGGACGGGATTGGGGGCTTCCGAGAATGGACCTGCCCCCCACAGGCTCTTAGCTGGTGTCTGCAGGAAATGGAACCACATCTCCCAAAATCTGGTACATCTCACCCTTGTTTAAAAATAAGTCACGCTGGCCTTTATACCACTATTTTAACTGTCTTCACACACATTTTTTAAGTTGGAGTTACATTAGGGGGGGTTATGGGACACATAAGATACTTTTGGATGCTCCCTCCCACCGTTTCATGATGTTTTTAGTGAGTATTTCACAGTGGATTAGTGATGATCCAATGGGCGACCTTGTACATAAGCCTGTATATTTATTTTGAGAGAAAATATGTATAGTGTTTGGATGATGAGAATGGAAACCTGGAATGGGAGCTCATAGGTGGGCAAATGTAAAGCAAAAAAGCAAACATAAAATACAATCTTATTTTGTATAAAATGTACATTTTTGAGAAAAATTTTCTAATGCATTACCAATGTTTTCATAGTGCTGCCACATCCTTTTTAAAGTGTTTCTCCCTCTTTGTTTGACTATTGACAACATGGTGCAATTAAACCTAAAGCAAGTGTGCAAGTGACAGAAAAAGAGAGAACGAGAAATTAAAAAGCCATATAATTTGGTTTACTTCATTAACCTGTATAACATCATAGGTTTTCCATCTAAGATAGGTTGTTTTTATAGATAGTGTCACCAAAGACTTTTTTTCTTCAGATTTATTTTGAAAAGTTGTTAATAAAGGACTTACATTTCTGTTGCAGTGTGTTTTTATTTTTAAGCTGGAATAACAAATCTTGGCTGTGCTCTTGAGCATGCAAATTAGGGACCATGATTGCCATGTGCCTCGAGTTCAGGGCAGGTAAAAGAACGGCTCTGCATCTGTTTTCTCCCTCAATTTGAGCTGAGCAATGACTACATGTATAGCCTGTGTCTGTCATGTAGATAATATACGTGGTATGGCATCCATACGGAGTGCTAACTAGCCCAGCAACATTGACAGGTGTTTGCTGTCTTACCCGAGGGCAGAAAGAAAAGCTGGAGAGGGACTTCTTACAAGGGCATGCAGTGATAGGATGAGGCGTAATGGCTTCAAACTGGAAGAGGGGAGATATAGATTATCAGGAAGAAATTTTTCACTGAGGGTGGTGAGGCACTGGAACAGGTTGCCCAGAGACGTTGTGGATGCCCCATCCATGGGAGCATTCAAGGCCAGGCTGGATGGGGCTTTGAGCAACCTGCTCTAGTGGGAGGTGTCCTTGCTCCTGGCAGGGGGGTTGGAACTCCATGATCTTTAAGGTCCCTTCCAACTCTAACCACTCCATGATTCTATTATAAAAACACCCAATCTGTGTCACTTGGGCAGGGCAGGAGAGTATCCCTACATTGTGACACAGTCATTGGTAGGGAACAATGACTTTTAGGAGGAGTCACGTTTACATGAATTTTTTCCTCCAGCCTGAAAGTCCCTTGAAAGCTGATCCCTGCAGGCTGAGAATATATTTATTTATAGACCCATATTTTTTAGGGGGTTAACAGGAATCTGTCAGACTCGTGGGGGATCACATTCATCCCACCTAACTCCAGGTGCTTACAAAGCACTCCTCTCTGGCAGAGCTGGACCTCACTGTCTCCCTGCATAGGCAATGGACAGAATAAAGGGTTGCTGAGAATTATCCCCCTCACCCATTTCAGACACGGGCTTTAACATGAGATAATTGCATCTCGTGTGCGTTGGTTTCTCTCTGCTGACAGCACACACACACTGATTACAGGCCTGTAAAAGTGAGGGATTAGTCACTGGTTTGTTCCCATCAGAGATGTCCAGGCTGGCCTCATCCCATCCAGACTTCGGGCTACCAGAGGACAGAGTTCATTATATTGTCATCCCATCTGATCTGCCAGCCATAGGAGATGGATGTATCTTGGGAAGAAACTGAAAAATATGGGTGACTCTGCTCTGCTCCTGGTTTTCTGAGTCACCAAGGGCTCTTTCAGAACAGAGCAACCTAACAGCTGTTGGTGTTTCCTACTGGCTATGGGCTTCTCACTGGCAGAAATCAAACACAAAATGCTATCCTGAGAACAATCTGAGAATGTGTTACTACTCCTTTAACACTTCAGTCCTTGGGTTGTGGCCATGTTATTTATACAAAATAACTTAGGGTGGAATTCATTTGATTAATGTGGATAACCCCATCTGCAGGAGCTACCAGAAGGCTGTTATCTACATTAGCAAGTAGCATGGGCTAGCTGGTGCAGAGCTGTAGTCCCCGACCTCCACACTATACATCTGGCCAAGGGAAGGTGGTGATTGTGGAGATGAATTGCATCAGATCTACATCTGCACCTTCCAGCTTAGTTTCATCTGAAAAAGATCCAGTTTGTGTGCTCCCAGCGCTGCTCCATGATATAAAATGTCATGAGACAAGTGGGGAAAATCAGGATAGTCACCTCAATTGCACCCAACCACTGCCATTGCCACGCACCACTCCCAGCCTGGTAGCCAGTGGAAAACAAAGCCAAAATCAATCAGATGAATGGGTCCTCAGAGACTTAAGCCTGCTTCATCTCTGTGGTATAGAAAAAGCAGTCTGGAAAGGAAGACCGAGCTTCATTGGAGATCTCTGCGTTGCACTTGTTGGGTGAGGGGAATCCCACGTTGTGTCAGTTTTGCTTGCTAACCTGCAACACTGGGAATAAGAACTGATTCTTAGCTGGAATAAACCAAAGACAGGTCTGTGAAGTCCCTGGGGCCTTGCTGGCTTGTGTGAACTGAGGATCTGGACCAAAATACTTAATGCATAATCAGTTTTGAGGGGGTTTTCCAACAATCTCACTGAAACTCATTGTGCTATCATTTGAATGGAGCTAGATAAGAGAGTTGGCACTGATCAATGCCTTATTTTATTTTCTCCTTTAAATGATTAGGAGAGAGAAAAGAAACAAGTCTCTGCTTTCCCTTTATAAAGCCATTAGCTAATTGTATCCACAATGTTATCAGAGAGAAACAGATTTTGCTCAAGATTTTGAGCAGTGTGAGGGTGACGTTCTAGTAGCTGCACGACATGCTTTATTCCACGCTTTTCCATGGCACTCCGGGCTGGATGCGGATTTTACGAGCTGCCTGCTCCAGCTACTGCTAGTGCTGGGTAGCTCGTTTTGTACATCACCTGCATTTCTATTGCTCATTAAGGATGTCTGGGTGCTCTGCTGCAGAGGCTCCTCTGTGCAGCTTGGGTTCCGCCCCACTCACTTTCTGTAATTAACTATTGTTTTGCTGGTGGTGGTGAGCTGAATTAAGGAACAGATATTTTTTCTTTCCAGAAAACATAAGACAAAGCCATTCCTGAAAAAGAAGAATGTAACATAAACAATTGCTGTGGTAGTGACTGCAAAAAAAATGACAGAGCGCTTTCTTGATGGTGCAGCAAAAATGAGAACTTTGAGTCTGTAAAACATTTTCCCTCAAATTTCTCCCTTTCTGTCTGCGTAGAAGCAGCTCCCATTCATGATCACAAAACAACCACCAGGCAAACCAGTTGCTGGGAACCGAGGGAGACGATTTGGCTTTTCTTTGTTTCTAAAAGGGATCTACATTCAGTTCCTCCTTATATTAAGCATCCTGAGGTCTTTAGCAACCCTAGTGTGGTTTTCATTTGGTAGCCCTGTAGAAGGCTGAAAATGTCACACATATTTAGGAAGAGATTAGGACCATTTATGGCATCTTGACTTGGAGATGGAGAAACAAAGGCATCTGCAGCAACTCTGCTGTTTTGAAAACAGAAGTCTGAAATGGACTAGTCAGTTTTAAGTTCTACCATGATTTGCCATGTGGGTATTAAGGCTTTGCTAAAAATCTGCCTCATTTTACTGTCTCATCACCCAAACCTGCTGCAGAGCCGTACGATGCAGTAGACAATATACAAGTGGCCTGATTGTCATATGCACTCTATTGCTACCACTCACAGAGCACCAGGGAGCTGGGAAGACAATATGAAAAAGAACAAGTGAAGAATAACTGAAATTGGGCTCAAAACCCAAGACTTTAAACGACAGTAATGAAGGGCAATACAGCAGGGGGAAATGGATTTTCCTCTTGCTTTGATTGGTGTAAAACCCTCCTGTTTGTGTTGAAAACTGTGGATTGTTTTGAGCCTGAAAAGGATGGAATTGGACTTTCAAAGCGTGAAGTTACAATACCTTTTTATTCAGTGATGTCTTGATCCTGCTAGACAACCAAGCACATTTACAATGTGAGTAGCACCTTGTGAGAGGCTGCCAAGAAAACACACAATCCTCTATTTTCCCTGAAACAAGCTGTTAAAGCACTATGTTAATGCCAACCAGTGACTACATTAAGATTATTTTTAATATCGAGCAAATCCTCAAGAGAAGGTGAAATAAAACATTTTTCACTTTATAATTTTTAAGGAAAATGTATACCAGTTCATTGTGATTCCATTTCCCTCGCAGCAGTAATAGAATTGTTGCTATTTGGACTAAAACTGAGTCTAGCTCAGGAAGATCTAAAAATTGGGAATTGGTTGTGATACCAAGCAATAATGTTGTTTTCAAAATCCACGGATGATTTAAATGCAATCCCCTTAAGTATTGAAATCTGTCTACTTCACTCCAAAGGCAAATAAATCCAATGTGTATTTTTCTCTCCTTCTCCTAGAGCAGGGCCAAATTCTGCTCTTAGCAACACCAGACTAAATCCAAAGTTATCGCAGTCCTCCTCACGCTTCCCCCAAGCCCCAGGCCAAGGTCCCACAGATCAGTGAGCTTCCTTATGACCATGGCTTGAGGTGACCTTGGGACTGACTGGTCCCATTGGGGCCAGTTGAGAGGGTGCAGGGGCTTTGCTGTGCAGGTTGTGCTGCTGCTCAATACAAGTCCAAAAGTGGGACATGATGAACAGGGTGGGGATGAGGCTCAGCCTTCCTGAATTGGTTTTTATGGCCCTAGTAACAGAAGTCAAGTCTGATACATTTGGAGAAATAATGTCAGTACTAAGTAAAATGCCGAGGAAAACAATTTTCATACAATGAGACTGAGGGCTGGTTGATAGGATTCTTGGTCCTATTCCCAACTCTTCTAATGATTTATTCTGAGGTAAAAACCCATTTAACCTCACCACACGTCACTGTTCCTACACAGCAAGTGGATTATTTGTAAACATCCTCATTTTCCAAGGGAGAACGTGAGCTTTAGGGGTTCATGCCAGCGCTTTCTGGTTCTCAGGTGAAGCACTCAGTTTAAGAGTGAATTTTTATTACATCATGTGGAAGAAACTCTGAAACTTGTATAAGTAGTTGGGAGTGCTGGAGGTGGGTGCTACTAACCCCTCATTTTGTTGCATATCTACTGGGTTGCAGTGTTCACTCATTCTATTTAACCTCTAAATGAAGAGAAGGCTTGGAAAACCACAATGATTTATGGTGACACAGAGCAATAACAACATCACAGTCACAACTACTTACAAAAATGGTTAAAAATCATTATCCCTGCACAACAGAGGGGCAGACTTCTGAGGTCTGGCCTTGTAAGTCATGGCCTCCCCAGCTGTTGAGTCCCAGTTCATTACAATTATGGATATACACTGTCTGCACCTCCAGCTGTTCTGGAGGTTACCTGTGTCCTCAGGATCAATTTAGGAGATGTCTGGGTTCAGTGTTTCTCCACCCACTTGCAGGCTCTCGGCATGCTGCCTTGAAGGAATATCACTGTGAGGGTGGAAGTGGCAGTGCCCATCATGCCCAAGGATGTGGGTCCCTGCAGACTTTCTGACCAGAGCACCCATGAGGGTTCTTCCCAGCCTAGTTTGTTCACATCAATCCAGGTTAGAGAAGCTCTCAACTTCAGCTCTTGGGCTGAGTGGAGAGTAGCAGAGGAACCTCCCTGTTGCCCGGTTCATGTGACAGGAATTTGCAGAGTTGGGCAAGGGGAAGCTGTTTGAGTTCCCAGTGTCACCTCTCAAGGAGTTATAGAGGGTCTCAAAGGGTGTGCAGTGTCCTCCCTGACTATGGTGGCAAGGAGGGTGGGGGGAGGGTGGGTAGGCAAATCAATGCCAGGGCAAGGAGAAGAGCCCAGCTTTCCCCAAAATGAGCATCTTTCTAGGACTGTATTGCCTTTCTTACATCTCCACTTCTCTGGCGTTGAGTATTCCCCAGGGTGTCATGTAAATGAAGGAATCTGAGCCTCCAACTAGGCCTCAGAGTTGAACTTTCTGAGGACATCCTGCCTGGTCTGTGTGTACAGGCCAATGCCATGCAAACAAGTCCTGCTGTTTTCTGCAGCAAGGAAACCTGACTACCTATTTAGTTTTCCAAGATTGTACCAAGTTTTCTTGGATTTTTGGTCTGGAAAAAAAAAAAAAAACAAACAGCTGTACTGTTTCAATCAAACCAAACCAAGGAAACTGTCAGAATTTATGTGGGGCTGACTGCTGATCCTAGCAAGGCGAAGGCAGTGCCAGGGTGACCTCTGAAAGGTGCTATCAAATCAAAGGTGCTATCTGAAAGAGTGCATAAGTGCACGTGTGCAGAAATGCTGAAAACTGGAGGTGCCCAGACTATTTGTTTTGCATCCTGAGATTTTCCAGCAATGGCCTCTAGTGCTTTTCATGCGTTATGCATCAAACGTAATCAGCCACATGGCACAGTATGATGAAGTAAATGCATTGGGTCACTAAAGTGCATTAAGTGCCACTTACTGCATCGATTTAATTCTGTCCCTAGTCAAACTTATGATAACTGTCTCTATCCCTTATTGCTGCTTCCTTTTTCCTTTTTACTGCCAAGCAGGCAAGAGCATCCATTTCCTTGCCTGACAGAGTAACTCAGTCTCACTGATAACCCAAGCCCACTGCCATCACTCCTGCCCTGTGCAATGCAGTAGATCAGGAGGCTGTAGATATTCCAGGCTGGCAGCCCACGTGGGCTCAGCATAGTTTAGGTGAGCCTGCAAGGCTGAAGGCTTTTCTCACTGCCAAAGCACAGCAGCTCCTCTGCTTGAGAAATTCAAACCCGCCCACATTGGGTTTTTTTCGCTCTTGCAAGCTACCCTTTGTGCTGGAAGTTTCCCATTAGAAAAGCAGGAGCTGTGCACTGCGCAAGAGGTGAGTGTATCAGCATGGTGGGTTTGAGTCTGGAGAATGGATGTTTCCAATGGAAGAGCTTTCTCTGCAGGAATTTGTTCATGTCATTTCCTCTATGTCCGCATTTCCCCTCATACTGCTGTGTAAGTGCCAGAGCAGGTTGAAGGTCAGTGTGCACATTAATTCTCCACGTAGAAAAAAGCTTTTTCTTCATTTTTTTTTTCTTCTCAAGTGCTTACACAACCTCCTTCTTTACTAAAGAGTGCTGAGTCTTTCCTTTTTTACTTTAAATTTCCAAAACACTGGTTTAAGTGTTCTCTATCTTGCACTCTTTTGCAATTACCCATTTTTATCTGGTTACAAATTTATACTACTTCAAATTTAAATAACATCATATTTGGGGGTTTTGTAAACCTTATGTGAACTATAAACTTCCCACATGTAACTCCAGGCTAAAAGAATCTTTTTGACACTGTGGTAGAAAGTTAGTAAAGACATACTTAGAAGTGGGCAACACATAAGGTTTTTTCACCTGACAGCATAATTAATTTCAACATTCAAATGTGGTTTGGGTTAGGGAATGAGAAAGATGTTGATGGATAAGATCATTGCAGTGCTGTGGCTCCTGTGAGCCTCAATTGTCACCTCTGTGCTCCAAAGCAGCTAAATTCAGAGGGTTTCCCATACAATACTCGCTATGGTATAATTTTACACAGAGAGGGTGTCATTGTCTTTAACAGATTTCACTGTACTGCTCATGATCTACAGCTCCATCTGAGGTGTGCTAGTAAAGTGAGGTCTGACACGGCCCCAAGAATATTGTAGGGGCCAGTTCAACTGGTAAACTGACAGTTTGCTAACACCAAGCAGCTGTAAACCCAGATTAACTGGGTTTATGTTTACTCTGCTGCATCACAGTAGCTCTCAGCAGCTGGAGGATAGCAGAAAATGGGGTCCTCAATGTTTAATATCTAGTATATGTCCTTTATCTGGGGTATACATCTTGCCCTTGCCAGGAGATGTGTAGCACAAGTCTATCATCTATAGATGTTGTGGTCATATATCGAATGAAGGCACCTGGAAACATCCCATTGTGGGCAGCAACACACTGTTACTTTGCTGTTGACAGGAGTGCAGGGATGAGATTTGCCTGCTTCTAACTGTCTAGTGTATTTTAAAATTTTACTAAAGGAAAAGGGGAGAACCTGAGTATGCTGAAGGTAAAAATAAAAACATAAAACTGCCACTGAACCTGCTGAAGAGTGAGGAACGTCCCAGAGCTGGCTGGAGAGGGAGTCTGTGACATGAGAAGAGCTCAATCTGAACCACCCCCTTGGCAGCAGAGTATGATGGGGCAGTGGCACTCTCCCAGGGCTGTTGCACATTTTGGGAAGCCATATTTGCTTCTGAGGGGCTTTCTGTGCAGCAATTTCCACAGAGGAGAAGAAAAGGGGAGGGCTCTTCCTCTCCCAAGAAAGCTGTCTGTTGCTCAGACACTTTGGGAGGTGAGAGCTAAGAGAAAGGAGGCTTCCAAGCTTTGGCCTCCCGTGACCATCCTCCCTGCTGTGCTGCAGAGCCTGTTTCTTTGTCTGCTCCTTCCTCTTCGCTCTTTTTTTTTTTTTTTTTTTCCTATTTCTTTTGGAGACGTTCACTTTTTATGACTAATTAACAATTAATTTGACTAGAGAGCAAGCAAGCAGAAATATGTGGTAGAACATATGGAGGAACACTCTGTGCTTGGTCCCTGCAGATCTGAACTAAGAAGCAAGGTCCAGGAATGATCAGTTTATGAGCAGAATAGGCTGGAAATAAGCTTTGGAAGAGGAAAAGAAGAGAAATGGGAGCAGAGATACACATCATTTCTCCCTGAAAGTTGTAGAGAAGGTGAAGAAAAGCCCTGAGGAGTCATTAAAAAGATATGAGAGCAACCAGGGAAAGTGGCAAAGGTTTCCAGACTGAGAACGAAGGGGAAGACAAATTGGGCCAGATTTTTTGTAAAGAACAGAAGCATCAAAATTGTGTTTGTATAGCCATAAAAGGACAGAAAGTGCTCTGTCCTAGGGGATTTTGGGGACTAGAGGGAGATAAATTCATGACCTGCTGGTGGAGTGTAGAGAGAGGTGAGAATGAAGCGAGCAGAGCAAGGTGACTACATGATATTTGTGTGGTTTCTTCTGCAAGAAATCCCTGGAGACAAAAGTTAGCTGGGACAAGCTGAGGATTTGAAAAGTGGGAGAAAAATGTCTGGCTGGGAGTCTGGGTTGGGTTGTATCAGAAACTGTTTAGCAAAGGCATCAGAAATACAAGACGAGAGCTGTCTCTGAGGCACAGAAATCTGAAGGACTCCTGTGATTTCCACCATCAGTTTCTTGTGATGTGCTAATGAAGACATCAAGTCATGCTGCTGGAGTGAGGCATGCCAGACCCAGACCTGCAACTTAGATGTTTGGTGCAATGAAAGGGAACAGAGGGTACAGAGGAAAGCAGGGGGGAGCTTGATGACACCCACAGACTAGAAGAGGGGGAAAGCTGGAGAATGGCTCCAACTACACAGCTAAAGCAGGTATGTTCTCCAGCCCTGAGGCCAAGTGTCACAGTCTGACGTGCATCCACTCACCTCAAGTTTTTCCCTTCCCTCCCTTTCCACCCTCAAAACCTATATGAGTATGGTCAGATGCTGGTAAGAACAGTCCCCAGTCCATGCCATCATCAATGATTCATGGGTGATGTCTGGGAGACAAAAATTATACCAGGAAGCAAGCCCATGGGGATCAGCATGGGCAGCTGGGTGCTCTAGCCCTGCTTTATTTATTTGTAGATACACTGCCAAGCTGTTCATGGATCAAAAAGGGGGATCTACAATACAAAGCCAACGCTTGGTGATGCCTCGGCTGCTTGAACAACCAGAGAACCACTATAGCAGAGTACATGCTATACTGGAAGCTTAGTGCAGGTTTTTCTCTTTGGTAGATCCTGCTTCTGCTGTGTGTGTGTTGGTGTTGGCCAAAGTCAAGCAATGTGTCTGTGCCTCCAGAAAGAGGGGTGCTGCCTGGGGTACTGTGGCTGTTGAGTCCTTGCCTTTCCCTCTACTCATGCTCTTCACTGGCTGCCTTCATCATCTTGCCTCCTAGGTCTTGGAGTGCTCCACAAGGTTAGGCTGCTCTCACTGCTCTTGCCTTGGTCCAGATTGGATCACATCCATGCTCTCCTGACAAGGGAATAGTTCCCTGCCATACTCACTGCCACTTACTGGGCTATTCAGAGGCACGATTTTTCCCTAAGGCTCAGTTCCCATTTGTGCACCTGCAGATAAGGGCCAAATTTACTGAAGTGCTCATCAGACAGCTGCCTCCCCTGGGACACTTAATCACAGATCATAGATATTTAAA
>VZRU01006493.1:293961-305028 GCA_013398155.1 Pedionomus torquatus | reverse complement strand
GTTCAGAAAGATCCAGAGATCCAGCCATTTATAAGCCCTTGGGAGCAATGACTTGTTTATTTTATGCAGTACCATGGGGCTTGGTGTTGGGCACATGTTCTGATGTTCTTATATAAAATTAACTCCTTAATCCCCACTTTGGAAGAACTGATAGCAATTTGCTTAGTGTTTTGTTTGGAAGCTGAAGATGCTGAAGGAAGAGGAAGGCTTCAGGTTCCTGCTCCATCCTAGTGCATGAAAAGGCTGTTTGCTTGATTGACACCATCAGGTAGAAATGAAATTCCCGTTTCTCTCTATGTTAACAGATGGATGCTGGAGGAAGAAGCGTTAATTTTTAAAACATATCTGAAGAAGTCAGAAGTCCATATAGGGCAGACCCCTTTATGTTTTAAAGGCAGGTTAAAATTTTCTCCTGGGCAATTTTCTATCAAGGCAAGAAAACCAGCAGTTCCAAGAGCTGGGCTGCTGAAAACAGATGGTCAGGTTCAGCTGGCCAATGGCCAGCCAGTTAAACCTCAGGAAATGAAGGGCAGCCTTGCCACAGCCTCACCATGTGCTTTGACCTGAGACCTGCTTTGGCAACCATCCTAGCTGTGTAGGAACAAGCTCAGGAATGTAGGCAAGGGCCCATGGTTCCTCAGCAACCTGATGCTTTAAAAACCCTTCCTGCTCACAGTTGTGACACCAGTTCTGAAAACCTGGCTTGTAGGGTGAGGGTTTATTTCTTGCCTTTTTTCATTTTTCAGCAGAGAAGTGTAGCTGCTGGAAGCAGTATTCCCCTGGTTGGAGTGGTGAGGATGATGCTGAGGTCTGGAAGCAGTCAGCACTGGTGCCCTGCCCTGGTCTCAGCCACACCTTACTCTTTGCTGGGTAAAAAAAGAGAAAAGTCTGGATAGCCAGACCCAAAGAGCCGTGGTGAATGGAGTTAAATTCAGTTGGTGGCTGGTCACAAGTGGTGTTTCCCAGGGCTTGATACTGGGGCCAGTTCTCCTGCTTTAAAATCTTTAACAATTATCTGAATGAGGGGATCATAGAATCACAGAATCTTAGAATGGTTAAAGTTGGAAGGGATCTTAAAGATCATTGAGTTCCAGCCCCCCTGCCATGGGGAAGGACACCTCTCACTAAACCAGGTTGCTCAAAGCCCCATCCAGCCTGGTCCTGAACTCCTCCAGGGACGAGGCATCCACAGCTTCTCTGGGCAAATTGTTCCAGTGTCTCACCACTCCCACAGTAAATAATTTCTTGCTTTTATCTAATCAATATCTCCCCTCTTTTAATTTAAAACCATTACCCCTCCTCTTATGGCTACATTCCCTGGTAAAGAGTCCTTCTCCAGCTCTTCTGTAGGCCCCATTCAGGTACTGGAAAGGTTTCCCTGGAGCCTTCTCTTCTCCAGGCTGAACAACCCCAACTTTCTCCGCCTGTCTTCATAGGAGAGGTGCTCCAGCCCTCTGATCATTTTCATTGCCCTCCACTGCACCCGTTCAAACAGATCTACGTCCTTGCTGTGCTGAGGACTCCAAAGTCCTCAATCAATCCTTCAATCAAGTGCATCCTCAGTAAGTTTGCAGATGACACCAAGTTAGGTGGAAGCGTTGATCTGCTTGAGGGTAGAAAGGCTCTACAGAGGGGTCTGGACAGGCTGTATGAAGTTCAAAAAGGTCAAGTGCTGAGTCCTGCACTTGGGTCACAACAACTCCAAGATTGGGGAATAGTGGCTGGAGAGCTGACCCACAGAAAAGGACCTGGGGGGTGTTGGTTGACAGCCAGCTGAAGATGAGTCAGCAGTGTGCCCAGGTGGCTACAAAGGCCAATAACATCCTGGCCTGTAACAGGAATAGTGTGGCCAGCAGGACTAGAAAAGTAACTCTAAAATGACAAGTCCTGGAAAGTAAAATTCAATGAGTAAAGAAATGAATAAAAGGCTTAAATCAGTTTTGTCCCATCTTTCAACTGAGAGGTCACATGTCTTAATATAAAGACACCTGAGCTCTCCATAACTTTCTATAGCACAATTAGATGAGTCTGCACTACATAAGCAAAATATTGATCCTCTTGAACGCATGATGGAGAAGGCTGTTGCAGCCTTCAGAGATACAGGCAGGCAGTTTCTTATGGTCGAAATGGACCATTCAGTCTGACTGTACCTGGTTTGTAGTGGTAGATTTTACCCTGGACTGTTAGGGCTTTTATCCTGCTGGGCACAGCTTGAGAGGACACAGGGGAGGCATATGATGGAGCAGGACCATGTTCCCTTCTTTGATCTATTACTGAGATGTTGCAAGAATTTGGCCAAATCACTTCTCAATTTCTGGGCATCAGTTTCTCTGCCAGTAAAACAGGAATGATGCCGCCAGCTTCCTCTGCAAAGCGCTCCAAGATGGAGGTTAGAAAGCACTAATGAAGAGCTGGCTACAATTACATCCAAATTTAGAAAGAAAAAGGGCTCTTGTTCCCTTGGACCTAATGTAATAAATAAATAAATGGAGCAGTCCGGCTTTATTGCCAATTCCATCTGATTAGATGGAACTTAATTTCTGACATTTTTTTATGCTAGTGGCCATTTTGTAAAGGCACCCCACAGAACCAGCTTGACCTCTGGGTGCCTCGTAATATTCCTGGGTATGAAGTTACCCTCTTACAGAATTAGTTTCCTCAGCATGCCTTTGTGGGACCGGTGCTTTAAATCAGGCAGACCCAAGCAGCTGTAGCCCTGACACGGTCATTTTACAGCTGGCTGCTGTTTGTCGCCTCTCCCTCTTTCCCAGCTGGTAAGTACTGTTTTACCTTTCTTATTGCTGTGGAGATGACATTATCTTACACTGGAGAATTTCCCTGCCATACAGTTGCTCTGGATAATGTTTGTGTACAGATGATGTTTATGAAAGCCAGGGGGCAATTTACTTACTGCAGTGGGCACCATTGCAACATGTAAAATCATCATACACAAATACCATTGACTAAACGGCTCCCTTCCTTCTCATAATTCATTATCGGAACAGGTTGCCTGGGGATGGGAGGGAATCTCCATCATTTGGAGCCTGTAAATCAGGGCTGGATGTCTTTCCAAGGAGTGTACTCTTGCCTAACTGCACAAGTTTAGGCTGGATGGGGGCATCACCAGGGAAAAACAACGGGCTTCCTTAGGCAGGAGGGCAGATGAGATGACCATAATGATCCCACTGGCTTTAAACCCTGCAGGTCTACTGCTGCAGCTCTGGTTGTGCCAATGCAGAAATCAAAAGACTGATGGATAAAATATATTCCTCTGCCTTTCTGAAATCTTTCCAAAGGCCAGGCCTGTGATACGCATTGAGCACGCCGGTCTGCTCCAGAAATGGTAGATCCAGCTTGCATGGAAAACTTAATTGCTTTCCCTGCCTGGGCCCCTTGAGTTGTTGCCGTCTGTGGAAACCTGAGTAAAGACTGCCCGGATCCATGACAGTCAATAGAAAAGGGCTCTGTCCTAGCCAAAAAGGAGAGGGAGTGCTGAGCCCAAGTCCTTGTTCTGAGTGCATTGCTCTCCCAAATTCAGCTGCTACTGATGGCCTGAGGAGGGGAAGATGTGCCTTGCCATTCACTCCATGAAGCCTCTGCTTTGAAATATTTTCCTGAGTTCCTTTGCCAAGTTCATCATGGGGCTTGCCTATCCCAGGAGCCAGCTCTGACCACCTGGGATCACCCCTCAAATGATGGGTGGGGAATTGGGCTCATTGGATGGGGAATACACCTGGGAAGGAAGTGTTAGCACCATGGTGGATAGGTGGGCATTTCCATGCTGCCTGGCTCTGTCTGCAGGAGGCTCCTTAGACTCTGGTGTTTGTGGTGTGATACTAAAGACCAAAAGTAGAAATGAACAGTACCATGCAGCTTTTAAACATACAAACATGCTGAAATTATAAGAGTGACCTCCTTTTGTTCATCTTGCACTTTAACTGGGACCATAAAAGTGGCTGCTTGTGATAAGTTCCTTTTATTACTGATCAATTATCAATCCGTGCAAAGAGTAGGTTTACACTATTTTATTAATGTGCAAAGAACAAGAATAAAGTTATTATTTATGGTTGGGAATACTTGTTTTATGTTCTCTGTGACATCAGTAGCCACTTCCTCTCCTTTATTGCTACAAGGTCTCTAAATTCATCAGGGCAGGGGAATTCCTGGTTGGCACCTATCAGAGCAAAATTCTAACCTCCTGGCTCCCAGTGATGGATACTCTCCTTATCTCAGGTATAAAGTTTCTTTAACTCTAGTCTCTGATAAAGAGGGTGTGTAAGGACCAAGATAAACAGATTTCTGCTGAATTGGGGTTCAGCTAGCACAGGTTGTTATTGCATGTGATGCAGGTGGTCAGCAGCTGTGGGTCTCCTCCAGGCTTGCGTCAGCCCCGATGCCTGCAGATGGCAAGAGCCGTTGCCTTGTCCCATGGCTGCTGGCAGCCTTCCCCACTGGTGGGTGTAAGGGACACTCCTGCTCACGCTGGTGCTTGCTTTCATGAGATGGACTGTCCACAGCCCCAGTCTCCAGAGAGCTGAACAGGGAATGACTCTGTGTGTACCAACTCACTCCAAGCTCTCTGAAATGTCCCTTTGTTCACTAGTTTCAAAATGCAAGCCAAGAGCAGCAATACAGTGTTCCCCACCATAGCAAAAAAGTTCAGCACCCATGGCTGCTAAAGACTCCGCAACCATCATACCCTTGGTGCCCAGGAAGCTTCTGCAATGTGAGAAACAATTCCACACACACCACCACCACCCCCCAACCCCCCGCCTCCGTTTACATCCAGGAGTGAGAAATTTAATTGAAATTTCCTTGAACCTCACGCCAGGCCTGTGCACAACTGGGAACTGAAGCCACATGTCCATAAGACCAGCTCCATTGTATTCTTGGGTCTGCTGGTGTTTTCCTGTGTAGACCATTACTGGCTATGCTGTTGCGTTCCTATGCAGCTAACATACTAACATAAAGCAGCATATTCCATTTTTGCTTCATGCTAAATAATCATTATGTACTTGGAGTATGCTGTTTATGTTAAGAGTTGTTTATGTTCTGCATGAGATGAAGGTCATAGAGAGAGGCATTTTTTCATCAGACCAATTAATATATCTGGAAGAAAGTAGACAAGTTCTCAGGCTTTCAAGCCCTCTGTCTGCTCTGAAACAGAAGCAATAACCTTCCCGCCAAGCTTAGGCTGAGAAAGATTGCTCAGCAGCCATGGTGTGACATCCCTTTTCATTAGCATTACTCTCCCTCAAGCAGCTCAGCTGATCTCTGGACTCAGTCATGTTGTTGCGCATGGCCGGCTTGGCTCTTTGTGTGGCCACAAAGGCAGACCAGAATGCTGGCGCAGTGGAAGAACATCCCTTTTCAGGGATGGTGTTAGCCACGTTCCTCACCAACCCACCTCAGGGTCACAGGAACCTGCCAGAGGCAGGCACCTGGGAGGGAGTGAGGAGTAGCAGGGCACTGGGGCTGGCGCTGGGGGAACCCACCCAGTGCAAGAAGAGCTGCTGCTCTGTGTGAAAGCGTGATTGGACCTCAGCTGTACCAGCTGGCTGGGACGTAGTAAGAGGAGACTCCACCTAGGCTGTTCCCAGGCTTCCTGTCAGCCTGCAATCAATGCTAGTTTTGAAGGTTAACAATTAATTAACTGCAATGTCAGCATTGCAGAGGCTGTTTGGAGCAAGCAGCTCCCAAGTTTTTTCACCCTTGCTGCAAGTCCTGCTGGTGCTGCAGAGGGGGGTCTGTCCAGAGATAGGGACGCTGTGTGTTGAGTCACTGGGCAGTCCTGAACACAGGCCAGTAATCCTTCACCTGAAAAACGTGATTTTTGGCTGCAGCAGCTAGGTGAAAACGGCAGTACTTTCAGCCTTAATACTGTCAAATCTGGGTTCACTGTCTTTTGTCCTCCTCTCCATTTAATAAGAGGTTTGGTACCTGAATTCTCTTCTAAGAACTGAGAACAAGAACTGAGCATGGGTGCTTGTTTTATTCCACACAGACCATGACAGGAACGTGAAACTTGGATTCTGCTTTGAAAAATGGAGTGGCTCTAAGTGTTTGAAATTAAATTTTCTTTCACCTATATTTTTAGCCCTCAGAAGGCAGAGATTTCAGCAGTCATGTTTGTTCTCTCTGAGGCAAAAATGGGAAAATCAAGCTTGGAAAGATCTGCTGATATGTATTTGTTTGAAATGTCACCCCTCTGGAGCTTGGCATAGTGGTTACCACATAGAAATTATCAGGCTGGGTCAACTCCTTGTCCAGTGCAGGAGGATCATCTGGTTTCTGGTAGGTGTCCCAGGTCACCCAACCCATGTGGTTAGAGCAGTCAACTATTCATTTTTCTCTATGAGGATAGGAACACGTAACATCATTAACATCATACTTAGCAGTTTCTGCCTTAGTTTTCATATCTCATATTTTAGCTGTTTCCTTTTGTTGCTTGACATCATCCATTCCAACATGCTGTTGGTTAAACAGCCTGTGGTGTCAGATGCGGTGGCACGTGTTGGACAAGCAGCCCCTTCTCAACTGTTGATGAAGGCATGTCCCAAGTGACATTGGACCAAGACTGTGTAGCTCTTATTGTGACTGCATCTGTCTTGTGAATTTGGCCATCTGCTTGCATGATACCATATTTTTAACGTCCTTGACCATCCACCTCTGCACTTCCAGCTTTCAGACCACCTGTGAGTATCACAGTAATTTCCCGTCTGCTGCTGTATACTAGCAAGAAATGAAGAAAATACAAAGCTTTCAGCAGTGACCCTGGGGTTAGAGGAGAGACTGTCCTGATAATAAATAGTTTTATTAGTTCAATACAGGACTTTATCTTGGAATTAATAACATTAATCTTCCCCATTTGTGGCCCAGATTTTGGCTCCAAAGCACAGAACAGAGACTTGGTTAACTCTTGTGTAATTCAGCACCTATCCGGCAACGTGTGTAGTTATCCCTCTTGTATGACTGGGAGAAAGACCAGAGGTCTTGCTCAAGATCTCAGTGATCTTGTAGCAGATCAGAGTCTCCATCTCCCTTTGCTTTTTCCCTTTATTCTTTCCTTAAGTGAAACAAGTGAAGTTGCTTTCCATAAGAAAATATGCAGGTTTGAATGGCAGTGTCTGGTCTCCCCCCTGACCTACCTCAAACTTGCTTCTTTTGGAGCTTGGCATTCACGAGCACCTCCCTCCTCTCTACTGCTGAGCACTTACTGCCTTTTGCTCTCCAAGGATTTCCAAAGAGTTCCCAGCAAACTCGACCTGCAAACCCCACTGCAATCAATTAAGGGAATCCAGCCGACTCAGGCAGCATTTTGTCAGGCTTGACAGACAGTGAGGATCACATGCATCAGGATTAAGAAGTTCAGATCAGGGGATCTCCCCAACAAATGTCTCCTGTTACAAGATGTGTTGCAGGTTTTCTTCTGTCTAGGGACAGCTCTAGGGCCCTCATTTTCCAGGGATATCAGGGTCCTATGGAAAGGGGCTTTTTTTTTTTTTTTTGGTTTGCTGATTTTTAAACTTTGAAAGGAAGCTGAACCATTCTGACCCTGCCAGGAGCTGAACACATGTTGCTGAGATAATTTTGCAGTATTGATTGGGTGCTTGCTTCCAAATCATCTCCTGCTTGCACAGAAACCTTCTCACCCTTGTTTTTGTGGCTTCATCCAAAACCCTCGCTCTGCTAACTGTTTCAAACTAACTTGTTGAGGTCCAAACAGTAATGGAATCTGATGCCACTTTATAAAACAAAGCTTCATTGAGGTGGTAGGAAAGATAAGAACAACGTGCCCATATGGTGACCCAAACAATCACTGATAGCAAACATGGGATCATAAGCAATGCCATGGCTCCAGTGAACTACCACTCCAGTGCACTTGGTGTCCCATCAACTGGCAGCAACAGCCAAGGATGCAAATGCCTTTTGAATGTGGTAGGAGTTGTGCCATTTCTTGGCTCCAGCAATGGTAGTGAGACGAGAGAAGCATCCCTTGAATGAATAATGTGGACAGTATCCTGCCCACTGATGTCAAGCAGAGGGCAGGGTGCTGGCAGGCTGTCCATACTGTTGATACTGATCGAAGGCAGAGTGTCAGCAGTCTGCCTATATTGCCAATATTGGCCACAGGGCAGGGTCTCAGGAGGCAGCATGTCACTTGGCTACTGTCCTGTAGCTACAAAGACATTGCAAAGTGGCCTATTACTATATTTGAGGCAGATGTTTGAGTTCTTTCTTCTCAGCTCTTCTCAAAGAACGATCAGTGCCAATAATATCAACAGAAATAGCTCACCTCTACCTCAATACCACCTCCTCCCCTCCAACCCCTTGTGCAAACAGAGGAAGAAAGGTCAAATGCTCTTTACTCTTTGTGACCTGGCTGTCATTTACATTTACCCAGTGCTTTACACGGCATCCTCTCAAAGCCTTTCATGCCACCATAGTAAGGAGGTTTTCTTCCTCCACTGTGCAGATGAGAACAGGGATGACAGGGACAGCCCTGGGCAGCAGAGGCGACAGATTGCTGACCGTGGCTCCTTTCTGAGCTTGTGGGAAGACAAAAGCACCATCACGTGCAAATGATCTGGTGACATCTGCAGTGCAACATGCCATGAACAGAGGTGATACTCCATTGCCATGTCTCCTCTGATTTTTCATCCAACCCTTTCCCCTGTGGTGCTCCACAGTGCCATGTGCTCCCACCCTTTCATCACTCAGGGTTTGGGGAATGTGGTGGAATATGCCTTCAGGCAGGAAGTCAAGCGTGGTTTGTAAACCATGCTGTGTTTGTTGACATCTCTTGTGTCGTGCCATGTAGCAGGAAACCCTTCCTTGCTGTTGAAGTGCCTGCCCAATAAATAACGCATGTGCCTAGTCAGGGCCTCATTTTGCTTCATTTACGCCTCTGTCATGAGCAATATTCTCTTAATATTTACAGTGTTTTTCTGGTGCTAGCATTCATATGCCCTCAGAAGAAGAGCTGTCTTTACCAATGTACTATACTAATGCTCCTATACTGAATCCTTCAAAAATATTGACTTTTCAGAGTAAAGTGGAAGAAGTCCAGAATTGCAAGAATCAATGATCTAGGCATATTTGCTGAAATCCTCTTGGGCAAGGGCTGACACATCTAAAGATTCACTTAAAAAATCTCTGACTGTACAAGGCACATTATGATCTTATTGAATAAAAATGAGTCTATCCAGGAAAACAGTACAATTCTGTTAAGTAGTTTCAGATCCTATGGGACAAAGGTGTTCTACAAACACAAGATGATGTTTATTACAACTGAACTAGATAAGATCATGTAGTATGAACAGCTAACGAAATAGTTGTATGTGTTGAAAAGAGACAGAGAAATAGCAACCACAATTTATGCTGTATGATATCAACCAAGAAATACCTGTGCTGGCTTGATATTACACCAAGAATAAGCAGTCTTTCAGTAGAGAGTAGCTTGCTAAAGATGTGAGTATGACAAATCATCATTAAAAGTGATATTTTGAAGGTATAGGACTGCAACATTTGGATGTGTTCAGTCCTTCCAGCATGTCAGAGGATCCTTTGCTCACAGGTTGATGGTGCTCAGCGTATGCAAGGTGCCCTGCATTAACTTTCAGTATTCTGGAATTACCCAAGAAATGTCCTATTGCTGGGACTGTGGACCCATCTGATATAGAGGTTAGAAGGGGCAGAGAAGATGTTGGAGACATCCTGAGGAGGTGATGTAACACAAGGGTGGGGAAGAAAGAGGAAAGCACTTAAAAAAGCAGGGAGGGTCAGGACTATTCAATGCCTTGCTCGTGGCTGGAGGAAGAAGCTCCACTGGCAGAGGGAGACAGTCCCATGTTGTCTGTGCTGAGGCACTGTCCTTGCAGCTGGCTGGATTGTAGAAGTCCCACTGGCATGTTAAGGGCCTATGAAGTTTTCAGAGAGCAGTCTGAGCAAAACCTTCTGGTGCAGAGGCCAGAAAACACGTTTCTTCCTCTTTCTGTTCTGCTTTCATGTGAGCTGCTTCTGGGTCCAGCTTCTGGTTCCCAAGCACATGGAGTGAGATGCTTGGTACCACACCACCCTGCCCTAAGCACAAAGGGTTGCCCAGGTTGATGGGAAGGCATTTGGCTGTTAGGGCAGCAGGTGTAGTTTGAACAGCCGTTTTCTGTCTTCTCTCCGCTATGTACAATTTACTTCATGAGCTTCCAGGCAGACCATGTGGTGGATTAACACACAAGAATAAACACAAAGGTATTTACTCCTGAAAAACAATGCAATTTTCTCCTCACTCGAGGAAGGAAATTCTGCTGACTCTATTGATGTCCCTCCTGGCTTGTGCAGATCTCTCTGAGCTGAGACTCCATCTCCACTTTCCTTTCATCCTTTAAAACCTTCAGACTGTAATTTACTGTATTCCTGACTCAAAAGCAATACCCACTATGCAAATTATTGGCAAAAAGAGATCATTTTGTATCCAAGGTCAGCACAAATTTACACTGAATTCCTTATACTGCAATTGGCTTGGAAAGGCTTTTGAATCCTAAGATTGTTTATACAGTTTTTATTTCTTTATCTTATGCAGAGTTGGTCTTACACCTAGGAAGATATTTTGATGTTTTAATGGAAATATATAGTCATTTTTGCAGAGAGAATTGGAAAGAAATGGGAGTGCTGAAAAGGACTCTCTGTCCCTTTTTATTGCTCTCTCTGAATGTGCAAATCGACCAAGAGCAGCTGGCTGCATGTGAAACCACAGCTTCTGCATATGGACAGAAGGTAGGTGTAAAGGAAAACCAATGACTTACCAGCCCCAGTACACGTACGGCTGCCAGTCACATGCCTTGGGCAACTGTGATTCACTGTGTCAAACAGGATCTGTCACGGCAAATAATGTGAGTGATGGTGGTTGACATGTTGTGTCACCCAAGGAATCTGGAAAATGAACAATGCGATAAAATTCCTTTTTCTATTAGCCTCTCTTTTAAGGAGATCTTCCTCATAGTCATGCCTCTTGAGCACTTCCTTCCTTCCTTCCTTCCTTCCTTCCTTCCTTCCTTCCTTCCTTCCTTC
>VZRU01006493.1:254267-293856 GCA_013398155.1 Pedionomus torquatus | reverse complement strand
TCCCTCCCTCCCTCCCTCCCTCCTTCCCTCCTTCCCTCCTTCCTTCCTTTTTAGGGGAAAGAATTTCCATCTTATCAAAATGGAAAAATCTCAACAGCATCCTATTGAAAATTTTAAAAATAGGTGAAAATCATTCCTAAAATCCATCCAGTTTGAATCTATTCAGCAATTTCTGCCACAAAACTCTTCCACTGGAAATTTTTTTACTAGATCTTCATAAAACTTAGCCGAGCAAAAACTTTCTTCAGACTGAGGAGTTATATATCAGACTATGTAAGAAAAATGACTTCCTGATCACACTTTAAAGCAATCATTTCATGGAGTTTGACTGCCCCGTAGCAGTCTATCTTTAGCAGGATCATTATGAGCTATTGGATATTGAATTAACAAAATGCCAGCTGGATTCCAAGGGTAGAAGGGTGTAAATCAATAGTAGCTGGAAATAAAGAGTGTTGTCCAATAGCTGGATGACGAAAAGCAGAGCTCACATGTTTGTACACTCCACTCAACCTGAGATACTGATTCCCATTGTGACCTTGGGCAATCTTTTGGCCTCCTTGTGTTTGGTACTCTTTTACTGCATAATTGAGAAACCCAGGTTTCTGCATGAAAATCTTGTATGTTTAGGAAAACTGATTTCCAGACATATTTCTTATTTCTACAGTGGCCCTAAGCAATTGATTCTTTGGAGTGCTTTCAGTTTCTGAAATAGGAGTGTAGTGTAAAATAAGGAAGCTATCAAGGACTAGTATGAGAGAAGAGGAGCATATAAACACCAGGAGTGGCAACCATAAACTGCCATGCAGAGAGTGCATTCCTCTCCTGGCAGGATGTCATCTTGACCAGGTGCAGCCATGTAGAGTTGCATTAACTCCATCTGGTCTGGAATCTGCTTAATAAGTCAGCCACTTATTGCTCTTATTATTTACATGAATCCTTGAGGGGTAAAAGATATTAATACAGGCCCAGATGTGAGCAAAAGGAACTTGACTTGCTTGTCCCACTCACACAGGCATACCCAGAGCAGCAGATAAATTTCTGGATGCTTTGGAGAAGTAACATCTCCTTCTGATGTCCTCTTGCTAGGATGTTTCCTGCAGCAAGTTCTAACCGAACAACTGCTGGAGCATTGTAAATGTAGAACAGGACATTTTCCACTGAAAAACAACAGGGCAGAGAGGGGGAAACAAACTGAAACAGCACATTGTTTGTCCTGGTTATGATATGCAGACATGAAAAAACAGCACCAAGAAACCCTAGTGGATCTAAGAAATGGGTTTATATTTAAATTTTGTTTGAAAAAATTCTTGGACAATAATGTATTACAGACTCCAGATCCCTTGTTCAATTGACCAACAAGGTTAATAATGTATTCATTAAATTCTTAGGTTATTTTAAAACAAGAGGTGTGTTACAGCTAATATGAGGCAGCTGTTCAGGGAAGTCTTAGGACCAGATGATGCATTTTCAATATGAAGATGAGATACATGTTGTCAGGCCATAGCATGTAAAAGAGTTCAATTACGTGAAACTTCTGAAAAATAGGTGGGGCACCTGGGTCCTCTTTCTGGGACCTACTTACTTCTCTCAATGTGGAAGATGGCAAGTCAGCCATGACAATAGTTAGTGATACACATTAAGTTGGGTAATGTTATCTTCACCCCAAACCGTAGCAGATGTTCTTGTGCTGTGGTGCAAGGCAGGCAACACACAGCTTCTTTTTCACACTGTAAAGTGGAGCTTTCGGTGGCTGTGGTACAGGTCGCACCATGTATCTCTGTGAAAAAAACAAAAATACTGTCTTAGTGTCCCAGGTACATTGCATGCGGCCCAGAGGAGGTGTGTTCTGCTGGTGTGCAAGTGGTATGGGAGGTGGACCTGGCTGGTGTGCTCCAGAGGGTGGATACAGGGAACTGTGGGCTTGCAGTGGCTTTACACCACTGGATCAGGGAGTCAGCACCCATGCTGGAGGCTGCTAAAATGTCCTGCCTGCCTTTGATGCTGCTGATTGTCCTGTTTCCCACTACCCATGTAATGCTGTACCCCTTTTTTGTGAAAATGTGAATTTTACTGTAGGAAAAGAGATGTGGTTTTCCTCAACTCTTGTTCCAGACAGTGGCCTGCATGGCTGTGACCAAGTTGACACTTTATGGTGAAACAGGATCTCCTCGAATTATTTTATGCCATTTTTAATTTAAAAAATATTTTTAGTTCCCTTTATTTTTTTAAGTGAGATGATAAAATCATGTTATTTTAGCTTCTACCATCTCCATTTTCTCCCTTTTGACAGGAAGGTAAGTGTTTACTTAAGAGGACTACTTTAGATTTTTAATTTTTTTCTTTGTTCACGTCTTTAAAAGAGAGAAGGTCATCTCTGTGTTATACAACGTCAAATTCAAACTGGATCTTCTTTCTTTAAAAAATAATACTCACTCTCCTTCCCAACTTCTTTACCACCCCACCCCCCTGCCCCTCACCTTTATATCAGCCTTTCAAAAGAAAGAATTTGATAAATAAAATAAAAAAACTGGGGGCGGGTAGGTGATCCAGTTCTCAATTAAAGTAGATTTTCGCTCAGTAAAGACATTTTCCTTTTTGGTTTTGGGTTTGGTTTTACTTTTTTTTTTCTAATTTTTCCTAGTTATTAAAAGGTACAGAATAGATCTGCCTTCAATATATAATTTATTTTTCCTTTCAAAAGTCTGCCCGTGTTGATCTTTAATTTAATTCCATGCAACCTTCTCAAATTGAAATTCCTCGCTTAAAACAAAAAGATGTTCCTGGCACATTTCCTGCATGTAAGAATAAAATATATATCCAGGATACTAATGCCAAGCTTATGTAGTGGACCTGACTGTGTGCTTTGAGAGATTGGCAGTGACTGCTTGACCTGGGAGGTAGGATGTGCCTGGAAAGGGTGAGCAGGATAGAGATGGCCTTAGAAGGAAGTTAAGCTCTCGGCATATTACAGTGCCAGTTCTCCTTCAGCTTCCCTTCTTGCATTGACCTCTGTACCCTTTCTTGGGGTTGCAACCCAAAAGCTGAGCAGTGCCAATTCAACCTACTTATTCTTTCTTAATCAGTTCTGTTTCTGCTATATCTTTTTTCTTTAAATGAGGCGACTTAAGTTAATGTCATTTTTTGGACATTTTTTTCTTTTCTCATTCACCTTTTCACTTTTAGTAGCCCACCTCTAAGTGGAAACTTTCAGAACATGTTAATGGTGTTTTTAATAGAATATTTCAGTGACTTTTCGGCAGGATAATCTGTTGGTAGGTCACTGCAAAGCTGAATTTGATTCCCCTATGTACTAATGCCTGACTCTATGACTTTACGGATGATCTTTAGCTCCTTTCTTCTTATTTTCCTTATGTCTGTGGTGGCAACAGTGATTCCTTTCCACCTTTAAAAGTCTGAATGTGAACCATTTTGGTAGGACTTACCATTATTACTGTCTGTGACTTCATTCATCTGAGTTTTAACTATATTACTTACATTTCTTCAAACCTCCTTAACTCAAGCTTTCTGTTAGTGCTGCTACTTGTTACCTGGGTAGCATCCTTACATTCTTTTCCTCCTTTTGATTCTGCAAAAGTACTTTACTACTATTGCTGTGAAACTGCATACGTATGACATGGCCTTGGCAGATCAGATGTCTAGCCATCCTGCTCTGAGCCTCTCAGCATTGTTCTGCATGTTTGTTTCACAATTAATGCCATGTGTTTTTCGCATTCTGCACAAACGTGCAGAAAACATAAAGAAATCATTTGTAACCTATGAAATATATAGCCATGGGTTAATAATCAGACAAAAACACGAATGTGCAAAATGGGCACAGAAATTTGAAACAGTTGACTCTGAACCCTGGCTGCCCTACTCAAGATCCAACGCCGCTAGCACTGAACCAGTGACTACGATTCCCCTGGCTCCAGCCTCTGGTAATCCATTATCATTCATAGATTTTTTCCTATGTATGAGAATGTCTACCCACAAATAAAGCTAGCCATCTACTCACAGCGCTTCCCATTCAGCAGGCAGAGCAGGCCTTTATTTCTATTTGCTTTCTTGCTCTTCTCCTCTGTCCCTGGTCTTCTCCAGACAGAAATTCTCTATCAGTCGTGAAGGACTGCAGCCCGCATCCAGACTTCATTTCAACTCTTTGCTCTTTGCTTAATTTGTGAAACAGAGAATCAAATTTATCTCCCCTTGTTATTATTTAATTCTGCTATTAGGTTGCTTTGGTTTGCAAAGCACTTCAGACTGTGGATTTCAGAGAGGTGGCATACAAAATAAATATCTATTGACTTGGCAAGGCTGAGGATGTCTCATTGATTCCAATGTTCGCTGTATTTTTCTCTGTCTGTTCCCTGCTCAATATCTCCTAGCTTTTCATTCTTTTTTTTTTTTTTTTCCTTTTTGATTGCTGCTGCATTTTGAATACATGTCTGCATTGAGCCGTCCACAATAATATCTTTATCTTTTTCCTTGGAGGTTACAACTAATTCAGAGCTCATAAATGTTTACAAGTAGTTTTAAACTGCTTCCTGCAAACCACATGTCTAGCTTGAGTTTCACCTAGTATGCTACTGCCCAACTACCTAGTTTGGTTTAGACCATTTGGAGCTCCTCACAATCTTGTGTCTTGGTTAGACAGACTTAGTTTTGTTTCATCAGCATTTTTTATCCCTTCCTGTTTCCTTTCTGCAGGTTAATGAATGTGTATTTTTTATTACTTTTGTGATGAGTTGCAGTGTGATATATGGCTGTTTCTTTGAAAGGGAAATGAGACAGCTATCTATTGAGAATGACCCCAATCTTGAGTTATAATCTTTGGACAATGCTATTTACTGATCTCCTGGGAATAGGTTTATTGACTTCTTTTTATGGCATTTTAAATTGTAATTATTTACAAGCATAAGAACACATGGTCTTTCGTGATCTGCATTTATCTGAAGATCTAACAACCCCTTATCATAGTGAATATAGTCTGACAAAGTCCTTGAATTAGTGGAATAAAGGTTTTCTCTCCCATTTATGGATCAAAATAAAAATCACTTGGGAAAAAAGATTACAAAAGACAACAGGAAAAAGTCTGCCCAGCATGTTCCCTCATAGGAATGGGACAGAAAAGTGGTAATACTTTTAGGATACTTTTCCAGCCTCCAGCAACTAGGGTTTCTCAGGGAATTCCACAGACAGAGTTAGGATGCTTGCATTTACTAGCCCTCCATGGCAAACAGGCATTTAAGTCAGGACAAAGAGAACTCTGGTAGAAATGGTGAAAGTTTTCTGAGTGGTTCTTGCTCTGGTGGCTGCTCCTGCTGGTGATGTTCTCTGCATGGTTTCTCCAGAGGTAGCAAAATTGTTCTCAGATCAGTCCAGACCCATTTCACAGGTCTCTACTGGAGAGAACCTGTCTGTGCATCTTCAGCATAGTCATCATCATTTATGCCCTTGGCTCCAGGAAAGCTGCCTCTGCTTTAGTAGGCACTGGTTATGTTGTTAGTTGTCCATATTTCTACATCAGACAGGCTGGAAACAGCATGGCTTTAACCACTGGGGGAATTTTCCCTGAGACTTCTCCAAATCTGCACAGCTAACCAAGGACAGTGCTGGTGGAAGCAACTTTTCTGCCTTGAACTGTAGACTCTGCCCTTGCTCCTATATACTCCTTTTTTTCTCTCTTGCTGGTTAATCTCTGCTCCTAATCTTGGCTTTAGTTGACATTGCTGCTATTTCTCTTGCCAGAGACTCTCAAGGGTGCTATTCTTTGGCATGTCTAAGTTTCCAAGGTCTAACGGGGGCTTCCATTTCTCTTTTCTCATCTGGCTCCTCTTTGAATGCCACAGATCATAGGATTGCAGGATAATTCAGGCTGAAAGGGACCTCAGGAGGTCTCTGGTCCAAACTCGGCTCAAAGAAAGACCAAATGTGAGATCAGATCAGGTTGCTCGGGGCTTTATCCAGTTTAATCTTGAAAACTTCCCAGGAGAGAGACCACACAAGTAACCTGCTCCAATACCTGACTGTCCTCACACAGAAAAAAAATTTCCTGACACAAAATTTATACCTGGTGTCTCATCCTCCCACTGTTCATCACTGTGAAGAGCTTGGTCATCTTCTTGATGATTTCCTCATGGGTCCTGGAAGGCTGCTGTCAGATCCAGCTGAAGCCACCTCTTTTCCAGGCTGGACAAATCTAGTAAGCCAGCTCCTAACATTTTTTTCTCTTTTTTTTTTTTGGATGTCTTTCTTCTACTGGCAGGCTCAAAAGGACACAGTGTCTAGATGTGGTCCAACATGTGCTAAGCAGGAGGATAGTCCCCTCCCTCAGGTCCTGGCTGTGTTCCCTCTAGCACAGCCCAGAGTGCTGTTAGTGTTCTTTACTTCCAGGGCACACTCCTGATGTGTGGGCAGTGTGCTGTCTGCCAGGACTCTCCAAAGCCTTCACAGTAAATCTAGTCAGACCCAGACACTGAATAGAGTACAACACATGAACCACTCTCCTCTGAGCTCTCCAACCAATTTTTACCCACCTTGTTGTCCACCCATCCAGCCCATAATGCCTGAACTCAGATACCAGAATGTTGTGGGAGACACTGTCAAAAACCTTCTTAAAGGTGACATAAGTGACATCCATTGATCTCCCTGTCTCCACAAATCCAGTTATTTGATCATAGAAAGAAATGGGCTTGATCAGAAATTATCTGTTTCATTTTTCTCACTCAGGAAAGTACATTTCTCTCTCTGGCAATGGTTCATCCTCCTCCCTCATGAACAGTGAAGCAAAAAGTTCATGAAATTTTTCTGTAATGCCTGCCTTTTCTGGCATCTGGTCTCTGCTCTTCTTTCTCTGGGAGACCCTAATGATTCCTTTGTTGACCTTTTCTTCTTTATATATTTGAAAAAATGTTCTATTATTTACCTCAAGTCCTTGTGCAGTCTTCATTTCATCCTTTCCCTAGCTTTTGCTGCTTGTTTGGTGTGAGATTTTTTTTTGCAACAGCCATCACCCTGTGCTGCAAGATTTCTGTCTTCCTTATTACAGTACCTGCTGGTTTTTATGACTTATATTCTTATCTTTGATTACTTTTTTTGTTAAATCTGAATTTGATGCACTTCATCTACCAGAAGCACAAGAACATTTGACTTTTTTATTATTATTGGTACCATTCTCTTTTTTTCCCCAGTTTCTAAGTTATTTTTTAATATTGCTGTTCTCTAAAATGCTGACTACTGGAAGTCTGATACCTGTCTCAGGAAACGTGCAAATACACAAGACTCCATTTTATTTTTAAACCTATTTGGGGAATATAGGAGCAATGGAGCAACCCAGGAATCCTTCTGCCTTGTAGGCTGCACTGACGCCTTCCCTGCTGTGCAACACTGCTACCTGTTTTACACACATATGGCATCCCAGTTACCAAAAAAAGGTATGGGTTCAGTACTGTTTAATTTGTTTCTCACAAAAAAAGCCCTTTGAAGAGGACAGCATCATTTCACCATTTACACAAGGAAAAGTCTGAGGAAGAAAAGGTTAAAGAACATATCTAGGCTATGGGAGACACTGAATTGTAGGAATGTACTGATCAGCTCCTTTGGGGGTTACACAGTGTCCCTGAATCCACTGGCTTCTCTTCGTAACGAAATCTTAGATAATTTACAATGAGATACCCAAATGTACTTGCCAGAACTGAGCAACTGGGAAAACAAAGGCGAAGTGTCACTCCTGGATTATAAATGTCCAGAATGGCTGGCGTGCATTTTTGAAAGGGTGGGAGTAGCCTTGTTTTCTTAAGTTTTGCATGGGATTTACACAGATGAGGTACAATGTCCTTCCTAGAGAAGAATTATGGACAGATTTGCTTTTGCATTTGTTTGTTGTTTGGTATTTTTGTAAAGAAATCTCTGGTATGCTTTTCACTTCCTTGGTACTTACACTTAGGTTATTTAGGGTCTCAGCTCTGTGTGATGTTTGTGTCAGTCAGGACTTTCATTCTTGGAAGTTCTGGCTAGAGTGTAGGAGGCTGCTCGTTTGCTTCAGCACAGATTTTTCCCCCATTTGATAAATTCCCCTGTAATTAATTATTTTACTGAATACCTGTGGATTGATAGGTCTTTTTTTTAAAAAAAGATCAGGATACTAGGGCAAAGAGTGTTTTAAAAAAAAGCAACTAGTCATAAATTAGAGACACGGCTGTAACCTGCTCCCTCTGCTAGCCTAAACAGAAACCCATCCTGCTCTTGAGTATCCAGTATCCTTCCTGTTATCTTTTAAGGGCAATTTTTGTTCTGTTTTGTCTGGTTTTTAATTTTTTTCTTCAGTTTGGTTTTCATTATGTGATGAAAAAAAGTGATTAAAAAATAAGGCACAACAGCTTTAAGTACTCTCAACTGTTACTCTGCTGTGCATCTTTATACTTTTTTGCAAATAGATATATGAATGAAGTATGCGTGATATGCACATATAACATCTACTGAAATCCAGTTTTCTGAAAGCAGGCTCATGATGTAAGCCTCAGCTCCATAGTCCTGTAGACAATTACTTGACACAATTTGTGTACATGCCAACTGTCGGTAGCTCCTTCTTCACCGCTTGGAAGAAGCTCATTGCTTGAAAGAAGTGCAGTTGCTGCCCTTATCCATGTGGCCCTTCCAAACTAGGGAAGAAAATCTGAGTATTCAAGGAACTACTGGAGGTCTGCCTTGAAACCTCATAGCAAAATAGGAGATGGCACCTCGCCAGACCGACAGCCCCCTGATCTACCAATCTCTCTTGTGTTTAGGGATTGCTCATACATGCCTTTCTCATTTCATAAAAGAAGGCATTAATAATTTCTGGCAGGGGATAAGCTTTTTACCACCCATGAAGATCACAGAACAAAGCCTCCAGTGAAGGACATTGTCTGACACTCAGACAGTGGAGATTTTTGTCTGTGGCTCTACAGCAGTCAATGGGCAGCTGTGAGAAGATGCCCAAGCCTGACACTTCTCATGCCTGCCCACACTGTGACTCTGGCTGTCTCACTGTGCATTGCTTGCAGTGTAATTTGGGTGGCCATACAAGGTGGTGGGATGACCCTGTAGGTATCGGTGCCCTCCCAGGGGCTGAAAGACAGCGTGTGGTGGTGAACCCAGCTGGCAGAGTGGCTGGTTCATGGGCCACACGGCCAATGAACTCAGTCTCCCAGGTAGCAGCTTCTCCAGCAGCATGTGGTAGGCAGGATGGACATCCCCTTCCTCAAACCAGCTGCAGGCACTTTTGCTTCTGAGCTCGCGCTCCTGTGGGATTTTTGAGAGCAGCCCATCTCCTGCCTTTAACCAGGTGTACTGGTTTAGGCTGGGATGGAGTCTCCACTTTTGCATTGAGAAATGCAGATGGCTGTTGGTGGGGTCCTGGGATTTATCCTGTCTCCCTCAGCCTACACTGGGCAGAGACATCCCTTACGCACACCTAGTATGCATGCTACAAGACTCTGCACTTACCCTTATCCTGCCACAGTAAATGCTGTCTCAGCAGCCCTTTGGCCAAGATGACAGGCTGTTCTCCATCCCTCCATTGTATCTGACAGAACTATTACTCCATTCTGTACTTCTTTATCTTATAATCTGTAGCTTTTTTTATACAAAGAATCATTGTGACTACCAACTCAGTAAATATTGTTTTTGTTACTGAAGCAGAAACAAAAAATGGTGAATAGTGAGCTCTAAATGATTCACTGAAGTTTCCAGCGTGAAGCAGAAACCCCAAGTGTTCATGGTGTTGAAGCTGCCTGTGGGGAAAGAAAAATAAAATGTGTTTTGTTGTTCATGGATTTGAAATAAACATGTCGCTCACCAACACTATAGGAAAATCATCAGACAACTCTTTTGAAATGGTTTACTGACCTTTCTAGCCTGTCAAAAGTTAGTGAAGACATTTAATACAAAACGAAACAAAAAAATTATGAAATGTTGTAAGATAAGAGTTGCCATGTAAACTGAAAGGACATTTTTTCATCATCAGGATTAATGTCTTGGCACGAGACAAGAACGAAAATAAATTTAGCCCACCCAATGTGATGCATGCTATTAGACTGACACAGCAGCCCACTGATCATCTTTCATAGACAGATAGATAAATAGATAGATGTACACATACTGGCCACGCCCCTTCTTTTCCCTTGGTGTATGTTTGATTCACAATATCATATGTGTCATTTTGGTTTACATAAAAATGTTTTATTGTAACAGAAACTCAGACCCACTATGTAGCCTGTGATTCTCTCTATAAAATTTTAAATCATTAGTTTCAATGTTCTAGAGCTTCAGGCACTGCTTTGCAGTGATGGTCTAACGAGCTATGATACCCATCGCCGTTAAAACGCGGAAGACTGCTTTAAAAATGTAGTATTTGTGAGAAATAAAGTAGTCATTCAAATCTGCTGGGAAAATTTGCCAACATAGCTACAATATCTTCTCATCTGCTCTTTGCTTCTATTATTGATCATAATGGAGAAAATGTATTCAATGGAAATTACTCACACCGGGTGACTGTAATTTTGTAAGGGAAGGTTACGAATAAATGAAAATCAGTTTTTATATGATTTTGCATTGTAATTTGAGACAGATCCTTAACTGGTGTAAAATGGTAAGTTTTGCTGAGAACAAGAGCAGTAAAAAAATTTACTCTGACTGAGCAGCTCTGGAGTATGAGGCTCAATCAGAAATGTGACACTTTAAAATCAATTCACCTGAAATTTACTGTTGATCAGATTTATTAAACTGTATTTAAAAATAAAATTTTTCAAGATCAGTTAGATTTCATGGAAGAAATCTCATCTTTACTGAAGTCAATGGAGAAAAAGACATGCCGCTGTCTTCACTGGAGCATATGCAGAATTAGTGCTTTCATATGCTGCTAACAAAAACGAAGGGAATAGAGGGAGGGAGAAAAACAGTCAGTGGCTACGCAACAGTTCTTAAGTCAGAAAATAACCGTGTTGCACTTAGAAAATAACTGTGCTTGCATAACATGTAGGTGTCCTGGTCTTATTTACACTGGACACTTGATGTCCACAGAATATAAAGGGGGGGTTTAACAGTCTCAAAAGCCAAGGCCTTACACTTTGGTCATCGTGAAACTACAAGGTAGAGCAAAGAGTGGTTTTTGTAAGACTGCACAAGTGGCCAGAAAGACATAAAGAAATGCCGTATCCTAGTGTGACTGCTGCTTACGTGGAGACTTGAATGAAAGGCATAAAACAGGGGAGAAAGAATCAGCAGTCAAGTCTGTCTGTGTTTAGCAACAGAACATGAAGCCATGCGCACTACACAAGCTATGTGAGTGCTACGGAAAACACTGTTACTGTTACATCCTTGTCATGGGATGAATTTTGATCTTTTGAGAGCGTTTATGCTCTTTTGAAAATATTTTTTTTTTTTTTTGCCAATGTATATTAGATTGTTTTTTGAAGCAGCAATTTCTGGAATTGCACAATCATTTTTCTAAGATGGCCTTGCAGATAGACTTGGCCATAGATCAGTGCTTAGGATCATGTGTGCAAGGATGTCATGTAAGCCTTGCAGCCTAGGAAGCTATAGCTATTCTACTGAGAGGAAGTACAGCTGGTGATATCTGTGAGTCAAATAAACCTCTGCCTTAAAATTGTGTTGCTATTTAAAAATACGGAACAACCATTTCTCTTCGAATAATAACAGAAAAGTTTATTGTTCCATGCCTTGGGGGCATAAGCTCCTGAGGTCAGGAGGGATAGCACAAAAATATTGAAATAAAGTGAAAATGTTGGAGGTTTGTGGATCTCTCTGAAAAATAATTCAGCTTCAGTTTCATTCCACTGGGGATCTGGAAAATATTCTTGATCTACCAGACATTTGCAGAGTTAGTGCACTTTTAAAAAAGAAATGTTTTCATATGATTCCTAATTATATTCTTTTCTAATGAACAGAGACAATTTCAGATGATTTGTGACAGGAGATAGACAGAAATGATGAAAAATCAAATAGGAACAATGTACGCTGATGACTTTCCTCAAGTCTCTGTAGGACGATTATTATTGCCTTTTATCAGACGTTGTGAGGAAAGTGTATCAGTGAATTGGTAAAAGGTCATTCTACATTTCTTTCCCATTTCCCTAAGAATACAAAGATTAATCTCTATTTAACTCCCTTCTCTCTAAAGTAGATCCATTAGCAAGTCAAGAATCAAGCTATCAAGATAGACATCCTCAGTGCTGTCACACACTGATGCTTTCCTCCCTCCAGGGTCTATAGAGAGCTGGTGGCATCCAGCACCGGCTCTTCTCCCACATATAAAGCCTTGTAGAGCCCAGGACTAGTCCACACTGTCATTTCTATGTGGAATCAATTTTCCGTCTTTCCTTCCAGCATCTCATAGGACAAGTCTCACTAACATTGAGATATTAATGTTTAACCTGGCTCTGTGGTGAAGTACACGAGGCCATCAGATATGTGTGACAAGAAAGACCAGCTCGTCCAGCCTCTTGCTCAAAGCAGGGCTAACTTACTGCAGCTTGTCCAGGCTGGTATTGAATGCCTCCAAAGATGGAGTCGGCACTGCCTCTCTGGGGTCTTGCTCCCTCTGGAAAACCTTTCCTTGTGCTGGGTTGGCATTTCCCTTGCTGCAGTCCGTGCCCATTGCTCTATCCTTTCACTGTGACACTAAGCAGAGGGGCTCTGGGGACCATCCTGGGGCTGCAGCCCCTCGGGGCTGGCAATGAGCACAGGAGGCAGCACAGTGGGCCAGATGTGACAGTGCATCTGTGCCCTGTCAGAAGTGTCCCATCCTTCTCTTTTTAAAAGAAGGTGCCAGAAGCCCTCCATTGATGAGCGATACTGATTTACCTTTTCTCTTCATGTTACTCATTACAGACTGGCTCCAGCAATACCGTAAGACTTCAAAGTAAGCATAAGAAAGATTCTTACTCTTTTTAGTAAGAGTAAAAACTCTAGCCATTTTTACTTACACCAACTTTAGCAAAGCAATATTCATACCTAGTTCTTTCACCTCCTCACCTTCAATAGGGCTCTGCAGCATCAAGGTCCACTGCACAGACTCACCTGTCAGGAAGGAATTATCTGTTGTATTTGAGTTGGTTCAGTGTTTAATTTCATTGCTATTCTCTTCTTACTACCTCCATTGCTGCCTCCAGCTTGTGCCTTTAGATGGGAAGAGCACAAATGTCCCTTTTGCCTTCTCTAAGGTCTTCACAGCCCAGAAGGGAGCTGACCCTAGTGGTTCCCTGCTCCAGCCAGCCTGCACCATGGGGCTCAGCAGTACCTCTACAAACATCTCTGACAGCACTGCTGCACAAATGAGATCTTCCAAGAGGGCAGAGCCAAAATCTGGAGGTTAGAAACTACTGCAGCCATCTGAAGATAACTGGTTCCTATTCATGAACTGGGACTTTCAGGTAAATAACTCCAATCATTGCAATTTCTTCTCCTAGGAGAATGTTTCCAAGATTTTTATTGTGTCTATTGACCTGCCTTGCTTGCTTGTAGCCCTGCGGCTCTGCAATATTCTCTCTCAAAAAAGGGGACCTGTAATTCACACAGTGTTTATTAGGCAGCTTTTGTGTAGGCAGGGTAAGGGAAGATAATGGTGGGGAGGCACGTTTTCCCCATTCCACTTGCAGTATGTTTTGTCTCTTCTGCCTGAGTTGATGTGGTCATGTAGCCGGCACAGACTGAAAATGTCCTGTGGTTGTAACGTTCAGCATTTTAGTTTCTGACTGTTTGCTGAGCCTGACTCATGAACAAGTTTAACAATCAAGTCAGGGTGAATATTTTATCAATGCAACATTTTTAGAATAATAAATAGACCAGTAATTTATTTAAAATATATTCTCATTTCATAAATATTTCCATAAAAGCTTGAGGAAGCTTAATTATATGGCAATTCTTCACCCCATTGTGGAGGAGCAGAATTACAACTAGCTTCACTTTCCCTGCTCAGCAGCTGTGTGATTTCTGATCATACCTCTAATTGCTCAGAAGCAGAACCTGCTCTCCTTTAAATGATTGTTAAATGATTCAGGAATCATATTTGTCTGCAGCAATTGTTCCACCGATCGTCACAAAAACCCTTGATGGGAAAAGCATCACTCATTTTGTAAATAGCAGTTCTTAAATCTCTTGTATTTCTTCCTTTCACCAAATGTGCATCTTCTATAATATAGCATTGGGTCATTTTTTATTTTTCTCTAAAGAAAACCATGCTAATTACAGCTTGATTAGATAAGTAGTTAGTGAGAGATACCATCGCCTGCATAGCCTGGAAGAGCTGTTAGAAAAGGTTTTAGCAATTGAAGCTCACGGGAATATACAGCTTAAACTTTTCAGAAGGAGACTGGGCTTCCAATCAATATTTAAGCCTATTTCACGACCTTTTCTCCCTGTGAATTTTACTTGCTGCTCGGCTAACTAAGAGCCTTGATATGACCCTTTCTATTTTAGTATGTCTTTTTTTTCAAAGATTGATAGGGGAATTCTTAACACTGAAAATCATTAGAACTATTTCACCTTGCAATTTCTTTGTTAGACTACAAACAGAATTGTAGATGGATACAGGAACCTGGACTCTGAATACTTCATATTGGCAACAGCCCAGCCTCCACTCTCTGCTACACTGGTGCAAACCAGGAGATTTTAAAAAAAAAAGAAAAAAAAAAATAGGTGTAGTTACTTTAGCTTTTAGCTGGTATAACTCTTAAGGAGATTATTTCCAGGAAGAAAGTTCTTGTAAAGTCAAAAATGGTACATACATATATTGCTATTCTTTGTATTTATAAATTTACACTTTTGTTTTCCACTGAATAATCCTTTGCTGCTGGAATTTAAGGATTCAGATAGATGTTTGGTAGCTCAACAAAGGAGAAATGTGAAAGGCAATGAAGACTCCCTCTGATTTCCTTTAATCTCATGCTGAGTTACTACCAGTGTGACCCTGAGAGAAGTATTACTTCCTGAATACGTAACCTTGATGAACAATAAATTTTTCTTTCGTGACAGGTTTATTCTTTTGTTAGGGAATTGCTTGAGAGCTATTTCATTGTATATAGTGAAGGTGTAATTGGGCTACAGCAGGCTTATTCCTTTAATAGGTTAAGCAATAATTTCACATCACCTTTTAGTACACAGGGCTTTCATTCTGTTAAACTGATTGATTACTTAATCAGAATTCATTTGCTGGCATTTGTATAAAGCAGTGTCTTGCAGAGCGAAGAAGTACACAACTTTACTCTTTTGCCAAGGGGGCAGGAGCTGTACAAGAGGAGATGACAGCAAAGCAGCCTGTCCTGCACAGAGAGGTCTGCCAGGGAGTTCAGACCAAGAAGTTTTTCGGTCTCTCTCCAACCAAGGCAGACCTGATTAAACCCACTGGTTGTCTTCCCCATCAGGCATTTGTGTAAACTGTTCTTAAAGTTCTGTACATCCTTTATGGCCTGAATCTGCAGCTGTGCAAGCCTCTCTCTTGTACCTCTTCCCACTGACACTGGGGAAACCAGTGTTGATGCCCAGAGAAGCAAAGACGTACTTTTAGAAATTACACCCTGTCATGACTGAGCAGTGCCTCACCATCCATGAAAAAGAAATTGTCCCAAAGTTCTGAAAAATATTTACCATTGGTTTTTCAAAAGCACCCGCTGTTGTTCTAACAGTCATCTAAATTGGATTGTGCTGAGGAAAAGCTGACCTTCTCCTTTCTCGAGTAAGGTCTTCTATTGGAATTCAATAAATAAAATCAGTCAAAACACACTTAAAATTCCTCTTAGAATATTTCCCTAGATAGAAGACAGAGTGAAGAATATTAGGCTAAATTCTCTCTTGACATAAATCCATTGAATCTAAATTAATCTACCACTTGCAGCAACCTGATTGTGGCATCAGGTGAAGTATTCTTTTGGCATGGCACCCAGGACCTAAACTAAGTTATATCAGCAGAGGATTTGTTTTGCTATCACTGCAGTCAGAGCACCAGCTCGGATTTTAGCACCACACTAATAAATCTTCCTCACAATGTTGCATGATGAAGATTCAGCAATAAAAACTTACTTGGGTTTCCTTACAATTTTAATTTACAAGATTGATCCGGACAGTAAACTGAGGATTCTCTTTCAGAACCAAGAAGGATGTTTCTGTAAAGTTTTGAAGAAAATCTATTAAGCTACGTTTGAATCTCACTTCATTAAACATTTAGGCTGACTTGCTGCTTTGATTTTTTTTTATAATGGCTTTTGTGTCTCACTGAAAAACTTTTTGAACTGTTGCCCTCAGTACAATATTTCCAGAGAGCTGCAACTTTTTGGGAAGCAGAGTGCCAGCTACATGTGAAGAAGCAGTCATCAAATGAAAAAAAATTAAGTAACAATATCTGCTTGGATATTTTTGCCCAACGTTAGGAGGAGGCCAAAGCACAGCCTGCATTAATGAAGATTCCCAACAACTATCAAACCTAAATTCCCCTGGATGAAGCAAGACAGACTCTTACCCCTATATCGTCTCTCTTGTGTCTCTGTATTTGTCTGTGGAAGGTTTTCTTATTGAGGTACAGTTTTCATGCACATTAGTCAAAGTTGATCGTGATATGCACTGTGGTGCTGCTTGCCAGCAGGCTTCGCTGCTAATCTGCCACAAAGGATGCTTCATTTGCTGCAAGGTGGGTTGCACAGAGGGGCTGTGTTGTCCCACTTTTCTTGCCCCTGTCCAGAAAATTGCAATTGTGCTTTAAAATGGGCAAGTGCGAAAAGGCAGCCTCACATACCATGCGCACATCCTGCCTCATTTAGCACCTACGTGCAAAAAAAAAAAAAAAAAAAAAAAAAAAATAAAAAAAAATAATAGAGCTGCCAAACCAATTACATTAGATTAAATTAGATTAGTGAGCCAAAAAATTAAGACATCGTGGCAGACAGGTCTAGGAATGCTGTGGCAAAAGGGAGTATGGGATACTTGGTTCTAAAAGAAATGAATTTACTCAGTGAGCTACCATTGAAATAAAAATATTTTTAAAATGTCAGATGGAACTAAAACATTTTAGACATATGGTGCATTAACCAAATGTTTAAACATTTGCCTTTAGCTGCATAAATGTAAAACTGATTAAATGTGTTTAGCAAGTGATACAGATTATCTTTAACTGCATTAAACTGCACATGTTCATTGTAATGCAGGCCAGTTATAAATGCAATATAGACCACATCTCTCTAATCTCATCTATTGATGATATCCACACTTTTCTATTCCTTTGAAAATTGTTGGTCATCTCTATTTCAGGGTATTGTTTCTACTGACTGAAAAGATGAACATCAAACATTAGTAATCAACAGTCCCCCAACACCCAATCCAGGAAATGTTTTGATTTCTCTAATTAGGATATCGGGCTGGGTGTCAGAGGGAGCCTTTGCTACACGTACTATAAATGATCTTGGGAAATCTCTGCAATTCTCTGGGTTTAGGTAGTTGGCCAGATTTGCAAAGATAGCTATCTGATAATTCAGAAGAAGCCTCCTCTGTCAACCCCTATCTGGTTTATACAGATGCACTGGGAGTTGTGGGGACCTTGGACAATTTAAACAATAATTGCAGAAAATATACACTCAGCGGATGTTCTCAGATGATTAGTCAGCCTTCCCACAACTTCTGGGTTTTTCATAAATATCCACTGATTTTCTGAATAGGAAACAATGTGACAGAAAACCAACCTCCCTATCATGAGTAAACATATGAAGAAAAGAGTCAACTTTTTCTGTTGTACAAGTTATAGTCTTCCTGAAAATTCTGTTCTTTAAAAAGTGCCAAATGAAACAATTTTCTGGACTTTGAAAGTAGATGTCTTGACAATCCTTACTTTAATTGACCATGAAAGCTTCCCAGTGAAGCAACTGAGAGCTCTACAAATTGTGTGTCTTGAGATGATGTTTAGGGCTGGTTAGGATTCCTACATCCTATTATTGAAAGCTTCAGGCAGGCACACTGGTCTATTAGGTGGGAAAGGACAGGGGCTGATAAGTCAAAGGGGAAAAAATGTAATTGCTGTGATAGCAGTTAGAAAGCAAGTGAACTGACTGCAAAGAGGGAAGGAGAGCATCTGAGTTAACCTGTGGCTAAACAGTGGCTGCAGTATATCGAAACTATCTGCAGGTGCTGCAGAAATGTTTGAGGAAGGCCACTGAGCAGAGCATGGCAATAATTGATGGACCAGGTCAGAAATGCTTTAAGTCTGGTTTTAAAATCAGGCAACATCCAAAAGCTGGTGATACTGCGTGCCAGTGATGGATTAACCCTTTTGCTCGACCTGTGATGAGACTGAATAAAATGCCTCCTCAGCCTCTTTACCCAGGGATGAGAAGTAAAAAGCGAGATACATTGGCCTAGCTCTGTTGGGAGTCACTCTCAGCAGGGCTGGTGAGTGCAGCACAGCCCCAGAGCGGTGGCAGAAGTTGCTGTGGGGCTTCAAGGCTCTTTGCTGCCTGTTCCAGAAAGCCACACAGCCGCCTTCTTCTCCTCCTCTCTGGCCTCTTACAGTGTTCCTCTCTGTTGTTAAAACCACGAGAGGGACATTTTGGATCATATTGCTAGTTACCCCTTTATCTTCTGGGCTTGCTAGGAAAGAGCAGAGCAGGAGCTTTTCCTTCTTGTTTATCTAGCACCATAATTTCTAACACCATACGGGGGACCTACTTACTCCGAAGAGCATATGCAGGTACGCTGTTTTGGCATTTGTATGAGCTTCATGAAGGATAGTGTGATTCAACATGATTTCCAAACCAGAGGAGAACACAGCGTGCTCGAGACTAGTTAAAAACTGTTGGCAGTTGCTCTGCTCATCATTGCTGCCCGGTTGCACTCCCCAAAGCACGTTGAGCCAGCAGGCTTGCTGGCTAGTGGAGATGTCTGCCTGGCATGCTAACAGCAGCCCAATATGGCCTCATGGCCATCCTGGCTTCTCTTGCAGACCATGAGTCTGCAAGTGCGGCTGAGGCAAAGCTGGGACACTTGCAGAGACACAATGTTCCCGATGCCCATGGTGGGGATGGGTGGGCTGGAGTTGGAGGCCAAGTTCATCCAGCTCTCTGCTGCTTGGCACACTGCTCTTTCCAAGTGACAGAAACATGCCCAAAGCGATTATTCACCTGCCTGAAGCAGAAGAGGCCCATATGTAACAGGACAATTTGGCCTCTAGTTGGTTCAGCAGGTTTCCATATCACACTAGGAAGTGTTCAACAATATCAAACCTGACATTTTTCTACTGGAATCTAGTTCAGTCAAGGACAACCCAAAAAATAAAAGCAAAAGCAAGCTGGCAGTACCAGGCTGGATTACCTTGGAGAGAGCTGGAGGGAAGAGGGTAAGCGCACAGGCAGAAGAGGGAAAGGGAGATGTCTGGAGCTCTGGAGCTAATTTTCCATATTGTCTTCTTCTCTAAGACAAGCACCTCCAGAAGCAAAACCCAGGCTATGCATCTTCAGACAGGTTGTGAGTCATGATGAGTCTGGACCCGCAGGACACATCTGGTGTACTAAAAGACAGTTCATGCTCTCAAGAGCTTTTCTTCAGTCTTTTATCCCCTATTTCTCCTACTCAAGTAATTTTTCAGCCATTCAGACCAAAGTGGACATGGACCATACCCAAATAATGTACAAGAGGCCACTGCCGAGAGGAATTTAGCAGCCCTGTTTACCATGATATTGAATTGCCATCTTGGTTTTCTTCCATCTCTGATTTGTATCCTGAGATCTCCAAGCAGGGGCAAAGGTGGATAAATGCTGTTTGCTGATAAGGGCATTGCACAAGAGCAGTGGCACAAAAGGGCACCTGCCAAGTTTATGTGGCTATCAAGCCTCCCATACAGACAGGCATTTATTTAGCTCTTGAGAGTAAATCTCTCCAGTGAAATTCAGAATCTTCCAGACACAGGAATACTGAGCCTAAGGCATATTACCATCTTAATACTGAGCTTCTGCGAGAAGTATTTCTGTGTGAACTGGCCTTGTAACTCCAGATTATTCTAGTGCCTATCCCAAACAGTAAAACTGCCCTAGAGAATCCCATATAATTTAGAAAGAGATGACTAAACCAGTTCTGTGAAAGGAATGAGTTTTATGTGAAGATAATAAACTTGGGTGTGACGGACATACTGAAGGAAAACTGCTTTAGAATAAAGCATATGTGCCTCAGAAGCTGTGGCTATCTGCCCGTCCTCTCCCGCTCACACTAACTTACCCAGATGTATGTGTGCCTCCTTGCTTGGAAAATCCTTTCTAACTCCCCTGCCTTTATGACTGACTGGCCTAAATCCAATGTCTCAGCCATATCGTATTTCTGCCTGCATGCTTTAGTGTTCATAGCTAAACTAATCACTGCAACTAGAGTCGGCTGAGTACCTTAGTGTCTGGATGGATGGATGGAAGAACACGGCTGGAGATTAATTTCTCTGCTTTAACATTAAAATCCATGTAAGAAGGCTAGGTCAAATCATCCTCACCTCTTAGTATGAGTCTATGTCAATGGACATTATTATGTCTCTTATACTGAGCACCAAGGGAGATAAATTTGTACCCAGAAACCAGCGAGTAACCCTTTTTTGGGCAAATTGTGTGCACAGCAGCTGATACTGTGCAATGGGGCAGATGGCACTTACTGTACACAACTGGCTGCTGTCCAAAAAATGCCATTTTCCATGAAATGTGGTAAGAGAAACATCTTCTTTTTTATGAATGTGGACCTTGCTTTAATGATATAGCTGCCTCACAACTGCAAACCTCTCAGATGTTTTCTTGGCATTACAGAGAAGGTTCAGACATTGAAGCAAGTTCCATAGTGGAGAACACCACTTGCTATGGCAATTGTTATGCCTGCAATGTGGACAAAAGTCACACGGCTTGCCCATGAGCTCGTAGATTGAATTCAAAAGCTTGGACAACAGTACCAGAGAGATGAGTTCTCTTCTTGAAACACAGTTGTCACTTTCAATAATACTTAACCAAAAATATGGGGTCTTCTGTTTCACACGTTGACAGCCACAAGCAGCTTCCAACGCAACAGCAAGTCTATAAATATAATTTAATTTTTCATCCCAAACCTGAGGAAATCTGTGACCCTCACTAATCTCTGTGGCTGTAGCAGACAGATGCTGTTCTTACTAATTCCTGTTCAGGTTTTGAAGTGTACAGTGATGAACAAACACCTTTCCTTTATTATAACTCCTTGACTTTTCTTGATCCCACTCCTTCTTTAAAAACAGAAAATGATTTTGAAGGGTAACCGGTCAGGAAGCATACGTTTTGCTTTCATCTTTGATGTGAAGCTAGTGTGTGATGGTAAAACAGTTAATGTAGACCAAAATGTGGAAATAGAAATAAACTAAATTAACTCATCTCAGAAAGGGATGTGGGCTAGCAGTGATCACTTAGATAATACTGCTATTACCTCCATGAAGGTGAAGATGTCTCTGTTTCCACAACTGAAAAGCCAAGATCTTTACATGAGTGGTGCTATATTTGTGGACAATTAAATATAAACAATTATCTGCTTACTTATTGTGATAGAAGTGACACTGTGGCAAGCAAAACTACAACAGCAAGGGTATTGCTAAAGCAACAATGTCCAATTGATAAATAACATTTGGAATACCTGTAAAACAGATGCTTCTCTTCATAAGGGAAGTCTCCCTCTATTAGAGAAGCCATCTCTTCAGAAGGTGTGATTTTGGAGACACTTTGACTATGTAATAAAAAGAACTTATTGAGATGGATCACAGCACCTTATTTGTATCATAGCACATCACCGTATTTCTTGCCTGGGTCTTTGGAGCTTTTGACACATCAGCCTTGGTATGCATAAGTTTATTGCTTCTTTTGTTATGTTGATGGTCATGAATTCCTAACTCCTTTGAACTAGATTTCTGAAAAGACTGAGTGGAAAAAAGTGCTCTCAGTAAACATCTGTTAAGAGTGTGAGACACAAGAAAGGAAACTTTGCTGTCAACACGGCAGCCTTTGTTCAAAGTAATCAAAATAGTCATCTCCTGTACTTGGAGCTATCTTGTCAGATAGGTATTGTTTCTCTTCTGCTGAGCAAAATCAGACTGACTTTTGTGTTACTAATTCCCCGAAGAAACCAGAACGTTTACACTTCTGAATCATTTCTCAAGCTATTACTGTTTTAGGGGTTTATTTCACGTTCCATGCCGGATTTGGGATTCCCACTTCTTATCCGGCTCCTCAGTGTATGGCTCCTGCCCCCTTTTTCCCACCTCCCTCCACATGATGTGAATGCTAGGATTTCCTCTCCTTGCAGAGCACACACAAGGTCTTTTCCTCCTCAGTGGCCTCTCCCTCAGCTCCCTAGTCCACGTTTGCCTGAAGGAAAGCCAGCTGCATGTGAAATCACTGGGGGAAGAACAGCAGTATCAAAAGACACTGCCAAATAATTCAGGAGGGAGCTGAAAGAGATGCTCTATGTGAGCTGAAAGAGATAATGTTTCAAGTCAGCCCAAGCTTCCTCTGGATCAGACTGTACAATAGGTGAGGTTCAATCAGATTTCAGATTGCAGACCCCTGTTTCTAAGGTTTTTTCCTCCTCACCTTAATATGCCATAGTCTTTAGGTGGCCATTCTTGACCTGGTTGAGAGATGTCTTTGTGACCAGTAGCCAGAGCTCTGCAGATTGCTTCAGAAGTGAGCCAGATTGGCGCACCGTCTCCTTTTCCACTCCTTTCTGATAAAACCATTAATGTTCTTCATGAGCAAGCTGTGGCAGTCTGTGAACCATTAACCTTAATCCATTTGACATTCTCCTTTCCATGTTTTAATTATATTTACAGCTTTCCAGGAGGTTCTTAGCCTTTCTCTTTTTATCATGGGCTTTTCTCAGAGGACCTCAGCTTCCCTTCAGTTTCCCCTGTGTGCACTTAGTAACCTATGCGATGTACCTTTCTTGTGGCTGCAAGATTCAGCTTGTAAGAAGTGATTTGAAAAGTGGGAACACAAGTACTTTATATTTATATTTCCAGGACATTTATCTACTGCTGGGCTCTTTACATAAAACCACAATAAATCAGATAAAAACAGAAAAAAAAAAGAACCTGATCGATGTGGAGGACCATTCAGCAGAAATAGCTCTTGCACTGTTTGCACCCTGGCCTTGATTCTCCCTCTGTTTCCAGAACTGACTCCTTGCAAAGCAGCTGCATCTCAGGGGTGCTGTATCACCAAGTACAGCCATGTATATTGCTATTTTTTCATAGAGACACTGGGCTTGAGATAAAAGGCATCTGGTTTACAGTGTAGAAAAGTAGCTCACAGCAGAGCTTCGGAAAAAAAATATCATCAGCTCCATGAAATTGAAGGACTTTGTCAGTGGGTAGTGATTCACAGCTACCAAAAGAACTCTCTTCTGTCACTGCAAAGGCCAAAGGTCCCATCTGTGCTGACCAGTGTGGAAGGTCTCGGTCGGCATTCTGGTCCTCAGGGGTGAAAAACCCAAGCAGCTCAATCTAACTTGAATCACTCTGTGGCTGCAAAAAACGGAGTGCAGTTCATTGTGTCACTGCAGATGCCCTCAGTATCCCTGTGACTGGCCCTCTGAAAGTGCTGGGTCCCCTGGAAACTCAAAGCCTCATTTGGGAGCCTCATGTGGGTACCCAAAAAGCATCTCAAAAGATACTAGATGCCTATTTGCAGCTAAATGAATCAGGGCAGGTTTTGTCTACCTTATATTGCTGAAGAAAATTGTTTAACCCTTGCTAACAGGAATAGTCCTTAAATTAGACCAGAGCTCACATGGGTTCCATTTCTCTGCAGATCTCTCTTAAATAACTTTTTGAAGAACTCTATTTTTTCCCTTCTGAGCTGCTAATGCTAGTGGTGGCATGATAGAAGCCATATCAATTCATGACTGGGTTTCTCTGAGAGCCTGGATATTGTAACCCAGGGCTTTCTTCCATTACTTCACAGGAATGTGGCTTACAGGGCTATGTCAGCAGAAACACAGATGATCATATTAAAAAAAAGAGATTCATTGTCACTGTGTTATTGTACACTGCTGTGCTTCCAGGTAGCATTTTTTACCCTTCTCTCAACTTGGGAGTCATTAAAGCATTCTGCTGAAGTGAATTCTGTTCTTTACTTTTGATAAAATCACAGACAGACTGTGCCTGTATTCCTACAATATATTTTTTCCTCCCCTTTCTGTAAACAAGGTGTCTACTGTCTCTCATTACGGCAAAGTCAAGGCACCTCTCAATCTTCACATCATGTCAGTGAGGTAGGGAAACAGAGCAACTGCCATTTAATGAGGGGGAGCTAAAGTCCAGTGGGAAGAATATTGAGAAAAGAGAGATTCAAACTCATTCTCAACTTTGTTTCTTACTCTGATGATGATCCTTTATTGCTGACTAATGAAAGGTGCCGAAATGATCAATAGCTGGATAAAATGGCAAACAGTCAGATCAAAGGCTTATGTAGCTTGGCATCCTTGTGTGTGTAGTGAGGTGTGAAGATGTTTGTACAATGAAAACTGTAAGAACAAGACAAACATACATTCAACCGTTTTCAGCTCAGGGGTTTTCTGTACGAGCAATGATTGTTACATCCTCGACCATTAAATAGTTGAGCGTTCAGTGAAACCATGCAGAAAAAATTCATGCACAAAATGCTTTGGCAAAGAAGAAGCCCTCACTGACCAGATGCCCTTTACCCACATATTTGAAGATCTGAATGCCTTGCCCTGATGTTTTAAGTGATGTGATTAATATCTATCATGTGATGTTTGCTCTTACCCTCTCCTCTGGAGAGAAGTGTGTGTCCTGGAATGTCTTATTTTGATACAGCTTTATCAGTTTTGGTTTTGTTTGGCTTTGTTTTCTCTGAAAAAAAGCACATGTTTCTCTGCATTTATTTTAGAGAAGTCAAGTTTAGAGAAACAAGGACCTTAAGTCTTGGGGGAGCTCATTCCACAGTAACAGGCTGACGAGTTCTGTCTCCTCCACAGATAAAATTTGCTCTAGTTTTAGAGAGGTTCAGTTCCAGCGGGAGAGTAAAGTTACAGACTACAGATTTTACTGAGGGCTTTAAGCAATCTTTAAGATATTTTGGGCCAAAGATGTGAATCATTTGAATGATCCATCACGTTGTGAGCTCCTCTGGTAGCTTTTGGGGAGCCAACATCAGACTTGGAGGAAAAGTTTGATTTCTTGTGGTCAGCTCTATTATTTGAGGGGCTGTCTGAACCTCTGGGGTACAAGCTGGGCAACTTAAGCCAGATTTATCACACTAGTGATGCAGGAGTAAATTACTGAAGTGGGTCACTGCTCAGCAGGCAACATGTTCCAGCCAACTGCAGAAACCATGTGCAAGTCCTCATGCAACAAGTTAGCATTGACAAGGAATGACTGCTCCACAAGCAAAGGCCAAGAGGACTTCCCCAGAGGGGCTGGGTTTGGACTCCCAAGCTTTTGAGCCTTGTGACATGCCAGAATCCCTCTTCACGTGGACTCTGTGTGTGGTTCCAGGCTCTCAGAACATGGACTGGCTGAGAAATTAATGCTGAAGTTCAGCAGAGGGAGCTTTCTCATTAATATTAATCTGTATTCTGCTGTGTCACGGGATGCCTAAATGATTGCATTCCTGGTGTTCAAGAGGCAACCTCACGTTCTTGCTAGTGCTTTCTGTGCTGCTCTGAGCAGCCACCAAAGGGTTGTTACAGAATGGCTTGAAGTCTTTTCATATTTAAGAGGTTGAGACTGATGTTTTCTAGCTCTGTTAGCTCAGGTGCCTCTGCTGTGGTTGTTTTAAATCCTCTCAGGCTGAAGCTGAGCAACAGAAAACGATAAAAAGCAACAAAGGACTCACTAGGAATTTGGTATGAACAGAGGGCATCTAAGCTTGCTGGTGCACTCATAGATTTTTTCAGGCATGCATCCAGTGTTAGACTCAGACTCTTAATTTCCTTTAGGCTATGATTTCATGTGGCTGAGTTTATTCATAGGTACCCTAAGAATGTCTCATACAGCTCAGAAACTTCCTAATGACCCCAGAAAGCTCCATAAAGCAAGCAAGCACGGGAAAAGCAATAGCACCTGTAATAGCTGCAGATTACTTCATGGAGCTTTAAGTCCTCCCTTCAGAGCATGCAGCCAGGTGGGATCAGTTGGGCCATCCACTGCACAGGATGCACCCAGGTCACAGTCTACATCAGGCCCTTGGCAAATGACAGAGCTGACTGTTTATTCCCACTTGAGCCAGTTATAAGAGGGCTGTGCAGTTTGATAGGAGGTGTAAGAGAGAAACCAGGTCTTGGTTCCTTCACTGCAAATGGTTCCCCCAGCTTCTTGGCCTGGTTACAGCTCAGGTAGCTACAATCTGCCTACTTACAATCTCCCCGGAGTTCCTTTTGGCAGCACTATCCCTTTTCCCCTTATGGTCTGAATTTAGTTGGGTTATCTGGCTGTGCATTGTTAAACGCTACCACAAATGGAATCAGAGGTGCCTAAGTGTCAGGTCTGGGTGAGGTGATCTCTCTCATTAGGAGAGCCTGATCTTCCAGGCTTCAGTCCTCTGAATAATCCAGAGTTGTGTAATTAGAATTCCAGAGGTCCAGTGCTACTACCGGCTAATGCACTCAGGAATGTAACATCACTCGAGTGGCCTAGAGTTTGTATGCACATCTATGCAACATCCTTGCTGCAAATGTGAAGTTTCTGTTTAAATTTGCTGTTTCAGACCAATTTCAAAATAAACACAATAATTGGGGAAAAAAAGTGAGAAACTTAACCTTGCTTCCTCTGAAATCATTAAAAGCTCGGGGCTTTAAATACGCTTGTATACTGAACAATGAAATCCACAGCCCTTCAGCTCAGCTTGAGTTCAGTGGAAGCCAGAATTAAAAATAGAGCCCATTGGGCTTGAGTGTAAATGAATTAAAACCAGTGGAGCAAAGACTCCACTGTTCTTGGGAGATTTGCATGGATCAACAAGCTATAGGGATGCTGATCAAGAACTCTGAGAAAATATTTTTAAAACAAATGCAAAACTCTAATATGTCTGTATTACCAGTAGACATTCATTTTACTTCCTCTCGGTGTTCTCTGGATTAAGCAACTTATCAGTGACACATGGCCAGAGGTGGACACCTCCAGAGAGCAACTCCTCCCACCTCAAAACAAGATCTAAGATAGAGAAGGTTAATTTACCTCTGCTCTGACCATGGAGGAAGCTTTTATTTGTCATTTGGCAGGATGGAGTACAGCCACCGTTCCTGAGTAAATGACGGGAAAGGCATCTAAATTTCCTGTGTGTGATGTAAAATAGGACCTTGACTGAGTAACACTGAGTTTCTTGAGCAACAAAAGGTTGAGTTTCTTGAGCAACAAAACATATCAGCTGTGAGTTTTGCCCAATAGGAAATGCTTACAACATGTATGCAACGTATTTAAAAATTGCTCTGGTTTAAGTTATCTTATACATGGTGAGTTACACATGCATTTGTTTTCAGATGCAGTCAATATCTGTACTGGCAGGAGATTTTTAAGTTTTGATATACTGATGATTGCCTATGTAGGGTGAAATGCATCCTTAAACACTGTGCTGTCAAAGTAATATCCACAGATCATTCAGTGCCCATCACTGGCAGATAGTAAATATTTTATACCTTATTGAAAAATCGTATTTCTTCTCACGTATTGCTTGTGTGTTCCCTTTGGGCAACTCTCAGAATAGCCTTTTGGGATTCATAAAAACTAATAGTTCCCTTTATGCTTTTAAAGCTTTCGTCACATGGGCTCCCCAAAGCACTTCCACGACAGCAATTATAGTCACTTAGTTTGAAAGATTAAGGGAACATAGGGAGAGTAAAACTTCTTTCCTGCATGAGGGTGTCACCCATGCTGTGTGGAGGACTGCCACTAGCATGGATGGCCTCTCTGTATGGGTGCTGTGGAGGAATAGCCCTGCTCTGGGAAGATGCTTCAAAGCAACATACAAAGGAAATGATTGGTGTGCCTGGAGAACTCAGGCTCAGCAGAAAGGCTATGAAAGCCAGATGTTATATATTTTTTAGATTTATGCTATTGTTTTTTCCCACAACCTGATCCATCTTTTTTTTTTTTTTGTTGTTGTGATTGCAGCTGGATATTGGGTTTGCTGATAATTTTTGCTTTACAAAACAGATGTTCCTTACATCTTACCAGATAAAACAAACACTTAGTGGGACTTTTGCAGTGACATTCAGGGTGGCCCACCACGGACACCTCTGCCTTGCCTGGTTTTTGGGTTTCAGGTTAGCAAGGTTTCACTCAGTTTGGCTGTAGCAAGCAATGCCCGTCTTGTCAATCCAAAATTAGACAGTAATTGAATTCTGCCACTCTTCATGACCTGTGTGCTTAAGCAAGACTTTTAAAACCTGCAGATAGCTGACCCTCATATTATTCACATCACCACCAGGTACAAAAAACTGACCTGGGTATACCTTCTGGAGGAAAAATTTTTGGACCTGTCCATGGATAGCCTGGCCAAACACTGTGTGATGGTAGGATTGCACAAAGGCCTGTGACTCTATGGGGATCTCCTTAAGTACCAGAGCTCTGTTCAAGTCCATGCCTGAGAGGACACCAAGTGGGAGGTGAGTCTCAGCCAGGCACTAGGTATGGACTCAACATGGCCTTGGCTCTGTGTGTGGCACATAAGATGCAGGGATGCACTACCAAGGCAGGTTCTAAAGATCACTGTAGAAACCGAATAGGGTTCTGCAAGTAGAGAAGAGAAGATCATGCTGCTGAAAAGTAATTCCTTCCACCGCATCTGTTGCTGAAATGCTTTCCCTCAAGTGGTGGAGCAGGCTGACACTGCCTGGGCAGTCCGTGCTCTTTGTGAATTGGGGAGAATGGAGGGAGCCAAGCCATCCATATACAGTAGCCCTCATAAAGCTAAAAGATGGCACCAGTGCTGCATGCTTTTAGCTGCTGCTGTTGATGGTGCTGGCCTGTTTCATTTGCCATACTTATGGTTTTGACAAACAGCAGTGTGTTGTTATGTCCCTGGAAGCCGGAGATTATAAAGGAAAGAACAGAACTGATAACAACAACAATAATAATAATAATAGTAATAATAAAAATGTGGCTTCCAGAATGCTGTTTGTGAAAGCAGTCTAACATTCTGCCCTTCAGCTATTCCTCCAAAGAAAATTTCCAGCATGTATTCTTTCCTTTCAAACATCTAATGGAGTGTTGAGCCAGCAAGACAGCTGGAAAGTTCGAGTTTCTGCCTGTACAATGGCAGCAGTGTCTGGGCTGTCAAAATTAACTCTGCATTTTTTCCTGCTCGTGCTGGAAAAAAAGATCTTTCTAACCTTTGAAAAATATACTGTGTGCTCAGAGATCTTCTGTTCCTCCTCTAGTTTAGTTCAAAGCAAGCTGATCAAAAAATTCAATTCTAGCATCTTTCAGAGAGCCAGTGATATTCAAATATTGGTATCATGAAGGTCTATTTTAAACACATGATCTCAGGGTGTATGAAAGGATAAGCACAGTGGATCACTGCTTGGCTAATGAGGGGATGGGCACTGCATAAAAACCTGAAAAGAAGCATCAGCTCAGCTCTATAGATATTTCCAGACTAGATTGACACAGTACCTGCTGTTACCGGCACTTACCAGGTAAATCCATTCTGGGTTGCACTTACCCATGGAATTTCATGGTGCTCTGTGGGGTTTTACAGCTGAAAGGGAGGACAGGATCCAGACATTTTTATTACACACCTAATTGCTGTTGAATGGTGGATTTTGTGATACATTTATCAGCCAATGCACAAACTACATCAAAACATCAGACACATGAAATGGCACTTTTTGACCTGAGCTGCTAGACAAAGAAGGTTTGTACAGATTTGTAATATCCATTTTGACCTCTCTGCCTTTGATGGTAATAGCACATGTTCAGCATGAGCCCAGTTTTTAAAATATAAGTGACCCCCCTGAGGTTCTGTTCTAAAAAGCTTGGGCATCTCAATGATGGAAAACTATGTTTTTCTCTTTAAGGAAAGGAGGGAGGCAGGTAAGGAGTGAGTACTGTGCTCCTTGGATATGGAAGGCACATGTAAATGCAAGATGCCATTTATCATTATTTGATATATAGCAAAATACAGTAATTTCGTTTAGCAGCAGGTTTTAAGAAGATTAAACATGCTAGGAAAATTGTTTTAAAATAACAATGTAACAGGATATTGTAAATTATTTTGCAGTAGGCTGTCATACTGTGTCACCATAATTCTTCAATATTTAATTAAAACCCACAACAACTTAATATTCAAGTCCTGTCAAGAAAACTAATTGGATACAGGGACCAGCTGCTGGAGAACTTTGGATGTCAACTTCAAATGGTAATGTGAGTGGTTCACACTGGCTCGTGGGTATACATTTAAAACACTCAATCGCTACTGACTTACAGAAAAGGCTGGCTTTCTTCAAAGTCTTGGCACGTTAGCCAGAAAGATTCAACTTTAACAACAAGATATACTAATCTTATTTAAGAAGACATTGGGATTCTTTAAAGTAATTCTCAGTTTGATGCCCTATGTTAGAAAGTTCTTTCTTGGGAAAGGTGACACCCAGCTGTGTCCAAGGTCTTAGGCACTTCTACTTCTGAATATATACTCAACAGACCTTCACTTTCTCCCCCGACTCTGAAATTAAGCTCTTTTAAGGTACAGATGGATCTTTCAAACTGCTAGTCCCCTTTCTAGGATTGTGATCTTTGCACTGGACTGAGTGGCCACTAGATCAGGTTACATGGTTAAGGGGGGGTGAGTTTAGGAACTGGAGTCTTCATTGGAGTGGGGCCAGCCACACGGCCCAGGTTTCATGTCAAATAATGAAAATCCTGACATTAAATGTCTTGCAATGAATCATATGCCTATTCAGGGTGATATTTAATATCTCTGCAGTCTCAGAGCTGTGTGTGTGTTTTTTAAAAATAAGCTTTAAATTGCAAGTGTTTTGTACAGCTCATTTGTAAATTCACAAGTGCTGGGTATTGTAAGGTATCTATTTCACTGCTTATCAGAAAACAGAACAGTGTTTGCAAATTACTCAGGGATATAAAGAAAATTTAAAATGATGGAAACTGGCTTAATAGGGATTTATGAATATTGTGTTAGCAGAGCAAGTAGGCTCTGTAATTCTCCTACCTTTGCAACATTATAAAATATCCACAATAAAAGACACTCTCCTTTCTAGTAAATCGCTACATATTTTTTTCTATCACTGATTTATATTGAAGTGCTGAACCCCAACACTTTTAATGCTAGCTAGCAATTAAGATGAAAGCACTGTCCTTTCTGAAAACAGCATTCATTCAGGTGATATGGAGATCTGACACAGTTTTGCTCTTTTACTCAGCAGTTGTTTGCAAAATAATAGAGACGAACTGTACTCGATTTCATTCCCTTAAAAAGAAAGAAAGATAAAATAAATAAAAAAAAAAAGGAAAAAAAAAAAGGAAAGAAAAAGGGCTGGAAATATCTGGCTTACAAAGAATTGAGAAATGCGTTTTGCAGAGAGCCAATGTCATGCTTTATAGAAGCTAATACAGTAAATTCAGAGTGAATGCAAGTTCTGTATGTTAGGCAAATTAGAGAGGGTTGAATTAATCATGAATAAGTGACCAACATTGTGCTGCTTTTCTCTGGGTTTTCCAGCTGAGTCTGATTTCTGGTTATGCTCTCATTGCTGTTTAAGTGAATTCTTCTATGGCTTAACCCTGTGAGTACCTGAACTGCTTATGCAGCCACCAAGGACAGCAAGCCATCCATCCCATGGCACAGAGTAAGGAAAGGCCCCTCATTTGGCATGGGAAATGGGGAGATGTGCTGAACCCCAGTGGGAGTCCCAGCCTTGGGCCTTGCTCCCAGCTGCTCGGAGACAGTCAAGGACTTCAGCCTGGGCTCTTGGTAGTCTGGATCTGGCTCTGGGGAGTTCTGCATGCCCTACTGAGCCTCACCTTCAAGTTTTGCTGTGCTGGCCTCGTGGCTCTTCTCCAGAGGCTGAGACACATACACCCACACAATGGAAGAGTTCAAGGAGAGCAGAAGCCATGTGTGTTGCCTGTCTGGGAGCTTTTTGTCTAGAGAGGGATGCTGGGTGAACTGCTGCGCCAAGTGAGTGACACACAGTGTTAGTCCTACTTATACCATATTTTCTGTCTTGATAGTGCTTGGGCAAGGTCTCTCTGCAGCCCAGTGGCATGATTGCAACAGGATAGCAGCTGTCCTTGTCCCTTGTGATTCAGAATGCACATCCAGAGGACCAGGCAATGAGTTTCCTCCAAGTTTTTATCACATATTGAATTCACTGGAGGAAGAATAACATTGTTCTAGGCTCTGGTTTGACATCAGGTAGTAAATACCCTGTACTTGTAAAGCTCGTTCTGCCATAGAGAACATACAGTGTTCCTCTGCATTAGATTAGTGTACATCTTCCATGTGCAACTTCTGCTAATTTAATGAATTATTTAGCAGTGTCGTGCTCACAGGCTCATGCCAACACGGTAATGGAATTCTGTACCGGCTATGGGTATAGCCAGATGTTCACAATTTTTCTCCCTCTTTCTGCACAGATTTTATGCAAATTTCAGGAAGAACAGCACTGCCATCGCCACCTTCTCCGTTAATAAATCCCATAATGGACTCCACGCCTGTACAACCCAATCCACAAGAGACAAGCTGTCGGGTGTGATCCTCAGTCTTTGTGAGTTAAAGATGCTCAGTGGTGGGAAGGTAAGAGCCACCGGGGCTATTTCTTCACTCTCTTGCTCCTGCTGGTGTAAATCCTGTGTAACCACAGTTGGTGGATTTACACTAAAGTGTTTTCAGGGGAGAACCAAGCTCTGCAAACTCAGGAAGAATTAGATAAGCTACAAAGTTAAAGGGAGATCAGAAGGTGATGACAGAAGCACAGTAGGAAACCCTGAGCTGTTGTGTGTGATGGTTTTACAGAAACCTTTTTCCTTTTTATTTTTTTTCCCTAGGGATTGTTTGGCCACTGCTGGTACGATTTTACAGAGTACCTACAGAGAGAAGAGCTGGCCTCACTCTCTCCATTTCCACTATTCAGTCCCCTCCTCAGAGGATTTACTTGTGATTTACACTTGGAGAAGTGAGAAGAGATTCAAGCTGTGCTCATGCAATTACACGGAACGGGGGGGAATAGAGAACTGAAATTGGTGGATTTTGGGGCTGGGGCTGGGGCTGTTTCTGCACAGCTGTGGTCTCTGCTTGGCTGTTCCAGAGTGAGATGAAGCAGATGCAGCCACTCTGGAGTCAGAGCAGTGTAAATCCAGGACCGCTCTTCAACTCACAATGACATCCCTGCTTTGCAAAGTATTTAAATATGAGCTTTACTCCCAACAGCTTCGCTGCACCACTTAAACCTAAGCATGTGCTTAAATGTTTTTCTGAAGCAGGTCCTTGGTTTGATAGCATTTGATACATGAGGTCAAAGTTAATAAGCATGAGGCTCACGACACGACAGTGTGAGAATTACCCATTTATAGAGATCTAGAAATGTCATTTATAATTCAAGTCTTTCAAGGGAAGGATAATTGTCCAATTTTGCACTGCTGCATGGGAGAAAACAAAAGCGAGTTATGGGTTAGTGTCCTCTGCACCATTTGGGTTTATGTTGTATTGCTTTACAAATTGCTCCAGATTTTCAGAGGGTTGAAACCCACCTGATGCCATAAAATGCTTTCTACAATGGAAGGTCCTGTATCCCGCCATATGCGAGGAGGGTGCTGGGGCTTGGACTGCAGGCTTTTGTGGAAACGTTGCTTGCTCCAGACTCCATCTGCGGCCCCACTTGCCCTGAGTGCCTATTAATTACATGCTAACTTCATACCCTGGCACAGCAACTGATGATGGATGATCTCCGGCCAGAGTGATCTCTCCTTTCTGGTCACTTCAGTCGCCTTGCCAATGAGGCTGTATTTCTGTTTACTCAGTTAATGAGGATCAGCATTGCAAAACGCGTGGCAGGGATTCAGTATACATTACCAGTTAATGGAGATAATTGAATGGAAGGAAAACTAGTTTCTGATGTCACACAATGTTTCCTGTGATAAAGCATTTGGAATACAGCGGTTAACATTTCATTTACAGAGATTTGTGTAACGGTTAATACATATTGTTTGTGTAATTATAATGACATAATAATTGCTTGCAGATACATTCCTATTCTATTTGGTGAAGACTTCTTCTCCATTTTTCTTGTCTCTCCAGTCTTACTAATTCTCCAAACATGCCATCAGACATCTGGTGCCAGGATTTGAGTATCTGTTTTTCTGTCTCCACATCTAGACTCCTGAAAAGATAGCCAAATCTTTTTCTTGTTTTGTTTTGTGGTGGTTTTTTTCCCCCAGAAATGTAAACACTGAATCAGTGGGAGTTGAAGACTGAGTCATACTTCAAATTAGGCAACTTAGCTACCCTATAGCACATATGTATGTAGCAGATCAATAGATAAATGCCAGGAAAGGACACTCAGAGAATGTAACATGATTCCAAACTTGGCAGGACCACTGAAAGTTCCTGTTGTGCAGTATACAGACTTTGGCACCTATTGACAATCATCTTTGGCCCTGATTTGGGAAAAGTTTGGCTTTGGTTTGGGAAAATATCTAAAAACTAACACTGTTTACCTGGTTATTTGATGATCCATCTTCTGATTTAACAAATATTCATCAATATGGATTTTTATTTTGAAAGAATCAGACTGAACTAATACATCATTTTAATATTTTTTCTCAGTAAGTCCTCATATCAGTTTCAACTAAAAAGATGTGTTTAGCTCACAGGTATATTTACTTTTCCAACATGAAGACCCTTGAGAACGAGAGGAAAATAAGAACAGGTTGGGGGAAATAAACAGTATTTTCCTTTTTATATATGGAAATATATAATGTCTAAAAGTGTTTTTGGCTCCTATTTAAGTAGGCTAAAATCCTAGAAGCTTCTTATATGTACTGGCTGACTAAAAATAGAGAGCATATATCACATTATCATTCATACAAAAACTGACTGTATAGTCCCTGGGCTGCTGGAGGCAGGGAAGATATTTTGTGGTAGTACCAGTATAAGTGGCTGTGCTCTTCCCTTGCTATTTCTCCAAACTAGGATATTGGACAACACACTGCTTTGGGCTGATGTGTTATGACCAATGTTAGCTTCTTAAGCTTGAAAACACAATTTCCCAGTCAAGATACTGATAATTAGTTCAGTATTGGTAGTGCTTTTTGAAGTATCAGTCAAAATAAGAAAGAAAGAAGAGACTAGAAAATAAAGCAGTTGAGCTTTAACGCACGTTATATTTGTGTCCTTTGCTCAATTTTGTGTGCTGGCATGTGGATGCTCTCCATGCAGTTGTTATAGGAGCCAAGCAACTGTCACTGAAAATGTTTCTGTGATGCTCCATTCTGGTTGTGTACTTTAATTTGTCTAAGCAGGGACTAACGGGGCCTGTGGATAGAAAGAAGAAAGTGATTTGTTCTACCAGGAAGAAGAGTAATAAGGAAGTAGCTTTCTGGTGAGGGAGGATCTGGGCTATGAGCTTAGCACCCTTTGAGAGTCACCCTTGGTATAGCCCAAAGCAAGAAGATGATGTGAGTGGGACCTTCTGATGTTACAGCAAATTTCTTGATGTTCTGCAGGAAGAGGCAGGGAGTTCTTGAGCTGGTGCTGATGGGGTTTTGACTCGGACTGGCAATTGCTCCCACTGACAGAGAAAGCTGACTTCTCTGAGAACACTTAGATGGAAAAGTGACCAGGGACAGGAAACAATTTACAAGAAAAGGAGGAAGGAACCCACTGTGCTCTGCTCTTTGTGCTGGTGCAGTCCCCTGCTTCAGGCAGGGTGGCATTGTCACAAACCAGAGCAACACACAAGCAAGTCCAGCACATTATCAGTAGCTCTTAGACTACAGACATCAGTCAGTGTGAAATAACCCATGAAACATCTGGAGGGAAATGTCTGTTACATGGGCAGTGAGGGCTGGTACAGCATCCTGAAGCACCCACAGCAGCTGCCTGTAAGTCCACCTTTGCTGATCAAGCCTTTGCTGATACTACCTGCTTACAAGGAGCTTGCATAGGTGTAAGAGAGGAACAGGAGGCCACCACAAAGAACTAAGCATATAAGCTCTCCATTTTCCTAATATTCACATGTGCTTTAGAACATGTGGTGTCTATTCATTTAAGTGGACCTCAGTGATTCACTCTGGTAACTCAGTGTACCATCAGTTCCCATGATGTCTTTTTAGTCTGAATGAAGATGGCTTACACCTCAGAGCTGGATAGGTATACAACCAGCTTGCTTTACCTACAATCTACAAAGCCTTCCCCATCACTGGATATAAGAAGATCGTTCTGTAACACAAGCCCATGCTGTCACAACCAGGGCTGCCATACCTTTGGGTACATTAACATTAATATACTCTTTGAAATATGTGAGGGTGGCTCAGGGGAAATCTCTGTCTCAGCCAAATGTCCAGACAGGGTTAGTGCCTTCATTTTCTTTCATTCCAGCTTGGAAGTTTTTCAGACCTGGAGCCTGTTCATGGTCCAGGGATGAAGGGGGGTAATCAAGGTGCAAAGTTGAAAAGTGATAAAAAAACCAAACTAGGGTAAAAAACAGTAAGTAGGAAGAAAGCTATTGGTTGTGTGATCCGACCCATGCTGTGGCTCATTATTATTACTTGCAACAGCAAATGTTGATGTAAGTGCTGCAGAGTGCCAGTAATTAGTAGGCATGTCTCTCCAACTGCTGCAGCATGTGGTCAATGAGTTCCTGCCTCCAAGAGATGTTCTGCACTGTAAGAAAAGAGATTTATACTACTGATAAACATAAAGAGAGATTGAAATACAGTCTATATGCCACATTAGGAATGTGATTTCTCCTACACCCACCCAGTGGGAGAAACAATGTCATGCTGGGGAGCTGGTGGAAAGTGAGGCTCAGCATCCAGGGTGAAAGTCAAAATATAATTATCTCTACTGTCTTCCCCTCAAACTCCCACCAATCTGTTCAGCAGTATCCAGGAAAAAGAAATCAAACCCACAAAACATGGAATGCCGTTGGGTGGCTTTGTGACATTCAATTATGCATGTCCAACAGCATTGTCATTATGGCTGATGCCTTCCACAATTTCCATATCTGTGTTATACAGAATTCTCTTAATTATATTTTCAGTCAAACTTTTTTCTGTCAGTTGTAGGCTATTCACATATTACAAGCCCAGTAAATAGGGAATGAGCAAAGAAAATGATGTAATGGAACAGGGTAGAGCACTGAGCTTCTTGCTAATGGCATAGCCTTTAAGCAGGCATTGGCCTGGTGTCAGGCTAAATGGGGGCAGTGATGGGACTGCAACCACATCACTTGGAGGCTTGCATGCTATGCCACTATGCTGTGGTGTGTAGGGGAAGGAGCTTAATTTTCCATTTATTAGTGGGTAGATCCCCATCCTTCTTCTGAATGTGGCTTTGCGTTGCCAACCTACCCTATGGAGCTTTGCTTTTCCAGCTGAGCTTTACTAAAAGGCTCAGTCACAGAATCACAGAATCACCTAGGTTGGAAGGGACCTTTTAAGATCATCTAGTCCAACCAATGGGGGAAAAAAACAAACCAAACCAAACCAAACCAACAACAACAACAACAACAACAACAAAAAACCCACACAAAAACCCACCAAAAACCCAACAACCATAAACAACACACCACACCACCCAACACTAAGCCATATCCTTGAGCACCAAGTCAACTTCTCTCTTGAATACCTCCAGGGATGGTGCCTCAACCACCTCCCTGGGCAGCCCATTCCAATACCTAATAAACCTTTCAGTAAAGAAATATTTCCTAATATCTACCCTGAACTTCCCCTGGCGCAACTTGAAGTCATTACCCCTTGTTCTGTCATCTGTAACTTGGGAGAAGAGACCAAGCCCTGCCTCTCTACAGCCTCCTTTCAGGTAATTGTAGAGAGTGATAAGGTCTCCCCTCAGTCTCCTCTTCCTCAGACTGAACAATCCCAGCTCCCTCAGCCTCTCCTCATAAGATTTGTGTTCCAGACCCCTCACCAGCTTTGTTGCCCTTCTCTGGACCCGCTCCAGCACCTCAATGTCTTTCTTGTGGTAGGGGCCCCAAAACTGGACACGGTACTCGAGGTGGGGTCTCACCAGTACCAAGTACAGGGGGATGATCACCTCTTGGGTCCTACAAATTTCCAGCCTCTGAACTGCTGAATGAAGTCTTTCATGAGGGTGGAGAATATCTTGGCTTGTAGAGTCCAAGTTTGTTTAGTCAGATATCATTGCATCAAGCATCCTCCTGGCAATCTTGTGTTAAGCTACATCTAAAAATGAGTTTGCTATTTACTTCTCTTAAAATGCAGATTCAGGAATTAACTCCTCTGCTCACTAGGTAGCTTCTTTCAACTTTTGGTCTAAATTTGGAAGATTATTTTACAGCCATGAACTTTTATGCTAGCAATAGTGTTTAACTGCCACTTCTGCCTTGTTCACACCTGCCTTTCTGGTATTTTTATAGAGAATGACCATATGCTCTCCCAGAATCCATTTTGCTGTGGTAAACAAATCAATCTTTCCTAGTGCCCCCTCAAAAAGTAAATGCTACTATCCCTGAATGTCCTACTAGGCCTGCTGTGCCCCATTCGAGGTTGAATTCTTCTTCATTACCGCACAGCAGTAGAACTGGGTACGGGACTCCAGCTACATTCTTACCAAGGTATTACTCAACTTATCATCAGGTTGGATGGGGCTTTGAGCAACCTGATCTAGTGGGGGGTGTCCCTGACCATAGCAGGGGGCTTGAAACAAGACGATTTTTAAGGTCTCTTCCAACTCTAACCGTTCTATGATTCTGTGATTCTATGGCACTAATTGCTCCTTATGCATGTGGGAACTTCCTTGCCTGTACATCCTTTGGCACAAGCAATACAGGACATGAGACTACATGAGCGTAATTGTCCTCCAGCTTTCAAATCTACAAACAGTCACACATTTGCCTCTTGTTCAGCTCTTGAGGGGAGCATCTCTATTATTGTCCTATAGAAAGAACCAGATTTTAAATTAAGAACACACTGAAAAACATTTTAATAAACTATGTTCTGCAGTTTTGCTTCACACTGAGAATGAGCAGCTTAGAGATCAAAGAGCTTTTAACAAATTCTTCTTAGCCTAGCTTCCTATGAGTCCATGCTTCTGAAAGCACGCACTGCACATGTGTGTGTATATACATCTATGTGTTACTAATAAATTTTTAACCTCTTGGCTAATTTCAATCATATTTGACAGTCTCAGAAGTATCGTATCCCTGCAGATTTAATGAAAACTAGCAGCCAAGTGGAGGAAAGCTGTGCTGTCATCTCCACTGAAGGAAAGGCTGCAGCACAAGCTTTCTCTAACCCTTTCTTAGATGGTAGAAAACCCTGTCAGTTTCCCAGACATGAGAAATAGTCAGTTGGAGCTTATACATTATTTGACTGCAGATATATATTTATATA
>VZRU01006493.1:197188-253878 GCA_013398155.1 Pedionomus torquatus | reverse complement strand
AACTAGTACATAAAACCATAGGAAACCAGTCTCCACTACTACTGCTGCTCTAAGCTCTTTGCTATATTTGTGTATATTCTCTTGCTTAGAGAACTGGATATCTCTGTAAATGCATATCCACACTGCTCTTCTGCCACCTTATAATACGTCTGGAATTTGTGTATCTGTCAGACATATATTTGAATATATCACATTAATTAAGTTCTGCTTTTCACTCCCTCTCACACACGTACACCTCTCTCTGTATATTCCAGCTATTTGAATGCTCCATATTTGCATACTTTTCTCAATCTATAGTTTTTATCAACAGCCTTAAAGACAACTACATTACCACTGCCCAAGTATTCTTCCTCCTCACTACCAGGTGTTGGACCTATAGATGGATATGCTGAGGCCATATACAGGACACAGAAGCAATGGCACAAACAGGAGGCAATACTCTCTACTTGTGTGGGCAGTGTACAGCGGTGGTATTGCATAGTCTGTAGATACCCCAGAGATTCTGTGTAGAGTCAAAACCTGGCCATACTATACATATATATTAGTAATACATACCCACTAACAAAACATGAGTCCAGGTTACTTAGTCCAATAGTTCACTGACTGCAATGTGGTGCTGGGAAGCTGTTCCAAGAACTTTTAAAGAGAAAATAACAGTCCTTCTTGGGTGCTCTGTGTTTTCACAATAAACGACCATAAATAAGATGCTGCTAGTAGACTCCATTTGCTCTGATTACACAGCTACCTACCTCTCTATCAGTCACACAGTAAATCTTTCTCTTTCCATGAAGTATCTTACGTTGAACATAATCAATAGCCTGTCAGAGTGCGTTGCTACCTTGCTGGTGACACCAGCATGGCGGTTCCCCTAGTAACTTTACATGGGAGGAGAAAGAAAAATTCACCCATTCCTGGGGCTGGATTTAGTAGAGGTCTGAGAGGTCGGATACACGTCGCTTTCTTGGCTCTGGTTCAGTTCATATAGTGCACCGGATCTCTCCACCTGGTCCCCTTGGTTTACAGCCTCGGGGGGCTTCTGACATCCTGTGTCTTGGCAAACCCTCCCAGGCCGCAGCTCCGGCAGCGGCAGCAGCGAGCTTCTGCCAGTTCCCAGCTCAGCATTATCAGTGTTAAAACATTTACAGCATGTGCAATTCTCAACAGCTCTTAACTCTGGCAAATCAAAACCAATTTTAACCGGAACACTCCAAGACACTTCTCTACAACAAGGGCTATCTATCTGTCTGACAAATTCAGACTTGTTTCCCCCAGCTGCTTTGGTATTAAAGCTGTTTAAAAAAAAAACAACAAACAAAAAACCCAACCCAACCAAACAACAAAAAGAGTTGAAACAATTTTTTTCTTTGTAGATGCTGAAAAAAACCCATTCTCTTCGTATTAAAAAACAGTGATGGCTTCATGCCAACAAATCAAATGAGATTTCAATTGCAAGAGCAAATAGAAAAATTTCTGCCTGATCAATAGACATTCAACGTGTTATCAGGAATTAGCCAGAGGGAGCTGGAATGGAAATAACCTGGCTGATCTCAACTGCTGTATCTAATGCCCTGTCTCAGGGCATTCTGAACCTCTCAGGGCTGTGGATCGACCAGTGCTTTGGGGCACAGAAATGTAAATCCCCATGGTTCATCATGTCCCTTGCATGTGTGATACCAGGCATATGGCTGAACTCTCCTCCTTCCTACCAGGCACTCACTTAACTCATGACTGGGGCATCCAATGAGCTCTTTGAAGGCTCCAGTCAGCCTAAAATCAGTAAAGGTCAATTTTTTTTTTTAACTCCCCATTTCATTTAGCTTCATTGCTGTATTGCTGTATATCACCAAGCTGTGAAAACAGCAACTGAACAGAATGATACCCTAAGGTCTGATCAGCAGTGGACTGGGATTTACTTCTTTCAAGCTATCATCCTCGATTTTAAATTGGAGCAGAGAGCACAGCATAGCCATTTTATTGATTGAATTAGAAAAAAATTGAGCTAGCTGATCTGTATGATGACATTATTGAGTTGTGTTTGCAGCTATGACAGAAACAAAAGAGGTTTTATTGGATTATTGGGGGCACAGGGAGAAAAGGGGAAGAAAAGGTAATATAGAGGTGAGCAGGTATTAGGCCTGGTGCCTCTGTGTTTAGACTCTCCAGTAAGAGCTCTCTTCTTGTCTGCTACTCTGTCTACACAGCTTACTGCTCTGCTGGCTACTGCTGCCTTTCCAGTCACAACCAATTGAGTAAACAAAGAGACATGGAACTTAGTTGCAGTTCCTCATTAGTGGATGGCTCACGTTACATTTGTTCATCACTCAAATAAGAATATTTGTGACCTTAAAAAAAAAAAAACAACAAAACCCTTTTGGAGGTGAATATCCTGTCTAAGGGACATTTTTATGGAAGCCAGGTGTTTAAAAACTGTGGTGTTGCATGACACCTACTGACAACCAGGGCATATCACAGTTCACTTGTAGGTGGACAACTGAGTCACTCGATTAATTTTTACTGGTGATTTATTTTTACATTTGTTAAAAGTATGTGATTGAGAAGGAAGAAATTGATACTTTGTGTCATGTGAGTATGTTACAGTGAGTAACTGGCACATGTACGTGTGTATTTATGTACTCTACCTTATGCTGTATATAACTCTTCTACATGTTTAGTTTATAGACTGGTTTTAAAACAACCATGTCCAGCAGCTTCATTGATTCATTGTATTTACGGCTGAGGAAGAATGTTAGTAGCAACTATTGTAGTCAGCATAAGAGAGCAACCTACAGGTTATGTTTTTGAAATGATCGTATATTTTATTTATACGGTGCCTATCAGTCATAGAAGCCTCCTGTGAAATATTACTGAAATGGAACACAGCTAAAACTCCATATTAAAAGGACACAGTCTGATTCTCCGCTATTGTGCATGCTGTGCCCTTAGACTGCTGAAATAAACCATAGAGAAGAATCCTATACAGATATGGAGTGGTTCTACAAAATAAGAAGGGTAAGATTGTACATATGCTTTGCTCTGCTGCATTTTGTCCTGCTAAATGGTCAGAGAAATATTCAGAGCCATGGCTGCCCCCGGCACTGAGTTCCAATATTGGGGTTTAATTCCCAGATGAAAATGTTCATTATTGTGTTGGCTCTTCTGTGGCACAGACAAGAGGACTGAGAGCCAGATGACCAGGGTTCAGAACTGGAGCCCCACCAAAGGCCATCACCCTCTTGCCATTGCCACAGACTGTCATGCTTTCACCTAGCAGTTAATTTAAGATGAAGAGTTCCTACATCACAGCTCAACTCAATTCAGCACCCATGTCTTGGCGAAAGACACATAAGGAAATGGATCTTGTGAGGATCATCAGCACCATTCAAACCTTAAATGAAACCAACAAGCAAACAAATGAGCTGTAATTTTATCAGGTGGAAACAGAAATCAGTGGAGCTATTAAATCTGCAGCAGCTGAGACTTTGCTCTTTAAATAAGTTGCATAAAGCCACTGCTACAACTGGAAAGCTTTTCAGCTCAGAAGGGAGCGAGTGGGCCCCATGCCCATCAAAAAGATACCGACACTGTACATTTTTGGAAACATCATTTCCAGGCTGTGAAATTCCCCATGTGTTAGACTTGTATGGATTTCAATGGGAAAGCTCACCGTCAAACCACATGAAACCCAGCCCATACAGAGCTTTGAAGAAGATACTAGAGATAGTGTCAAAGTCACCATGAAAACAGGACCAATGGCTAACAATATAGCCAAAATTGGTCCTGTAACTCATTTACAATGTTGTAAAAATAAGGCTAGAGCTGAGAGAATCTCAGCAAGTGTCATTGTCAGCTGCACATTTTTCTTCTAAGAATTAAATATAAGGGGGAAAATGTGTCTTGTGGACAATCCATGCTGAGGGGGAAAGAGACAGGCAAAAACTTCTTCATTAAAGTTTTGAAGGTGACATCTCAGGCTACAAAAGTCCATACAAAACCCACAGCTCTCTCTTTCAAAAGACACAGTATCCATATGCAATGATGTCCATGGTCATCAAAACTCTCCACACAGCTCTGTTTTCCCCAGTGCTGAACACATCTGTTTATATCCTACGTATCTTTGACTTCCATAGACAATGAGCACATTATACACACCAAATTCCTCACCCTCACTGAAACAGAGGACCTAGCTGTTGCCCAGAATGACGCTAAATCAGAAGTCCTTTGATATAAATACACAGTTCTCTGCTGGAGGACAAGACCTCCTATCTCCCTATGACAGCAGGTTTTTTGCTTTGACTAGAGGACAGGCCCAGGATGCCCATACCAGTATCCACACTGTAGTAACTGGCAGGGCTCCCAGTGCTCCAGTGGGCACTGCATCTGGCCTTTAAAGACACTGTTGATGTGATTCAGCTCTTTATCAAAAGGATACCAGTGATGAGAAGTAGTATAAAATTTAAGAAGAAAAGTGTGGTCTGAACATTGGTAAAACTTTCCCGGAGGTAAAGTCTAATTGACCATAGCATGATCCTGTCAGATGCTTATTATTTGGTCCTTTGAAGGATATCTCAAAAAATCATCAGAAGAGTTCTGCATTGGCAAGACATCCTGCCCTGCTCTGCTTCATCCTTGTGCTGTTAGGATCAGTTTACACACTTACTCAATTTAAGTTTTGTTGTTTTTTTTTTAAAAAACCTTCTAAAGCCCTTAGGGAGGAGTTACGAGCTTAAATATTATTTTATTAATTTAATGGCTTTTTTTTTTTTTCACTGATTCTTGAAAGTTATTTGAAATGCCCATGGGGGAATATGGTAGTGTTGTGTTTACACCAGAGACACTGTGAACACAGTTCCTCTCTAATTTACTTAGTGTGACCCCATGGACTTCAAACAGGTTGTAGAGGAAGCAAAGAAGAGCAGAAGTTAACCCTGCAGACGTTTATCTTTCTGGACTTGATTAGTTTATCCCCTGCTGTTGAGCTGGCACATGGTTTGGATTAGGAGGAGCATTCCCCTGGCTGAGGGGATTTGCTGTGCCCCGGGATGGTGTTAGCTGGAGACCCTTGTGTTAGGACAGAGACCTAGGCAGTATTTTTGTATGCAGCGGTGTCTATCCCAGGCCTGTTTTAAATATATATGGGGTTTGTGTGTGATATTTAATTCAACTAACATGTTTATTTACAGGCTCATTGGCTTTTTGTGTTTGGAAAAAGTGACTCATCTGCTACTTGATCCTACGAATGTTTATTTTGCTGGTGGGCTCACCCTTTACTAGAGCAATGAGAGTAATCCCACTCGTATCAGGCCCATTAACAAGCATACTTGCTTGGGATCAGGTCACAGGCTAGCTGTAAATAAAAATATCCACCTCCTCGCCCTCAGCATTGGTGGAATTTCAGGGCTGCTCATGTCATCATGGCCTGTTTATAAGGTTTCAAGGACACCACATTAGCTCCATCCAGTTTTTTCTAGGATAACATTTTAAAGGGTACAAAATGAATGGGAGGGATTTTACTGTCACTTAGCTGAGCACACAACTGCCAAGCTCTTGCAGGATTTTCTGCCTCATGCTTCATGCTGTTCAGGTTCCCCATAAACTGCCCAGAGGCAGATAAACGTCTCAGACAGACACAGTCTGGCCAGCAAAAGCAGGGAGTTGCCCGAGGTTGAGAGAAATAGTGAGAAAGCAGCTGCATGCACAAAATCATCAAGGCTCCTGGGGCCAGGAGGAGGGGCCCCAAATAACACCGCTCTGCCACAGCACAGCAGTCCGGGATGGTGGATGAAAGGTTTCTTCTCCCAGCACTGTTGGTCTGTGCCAAGGGCTGTATAGGTAGCCCGTGACTGTCTGTGCTGGTCAGCTGTGGAGTGCCAGGGAGACCCTAAGGAAACTGTAATTCAGCCGAGTGCAGTTTTAAAACATCCAAATGGTTCTTCAAAACTTCTTTGGCTTGTGCCACCTCTTGGTCTGCCAAAGGGCGTCTAGCCACAACCTGGGAGCAGAAATCATTCAGGGCTTCTCTGAGGAGGCAGTCTGAATGTGGCTCTGTGCCTCTGCAAGCTTCAGTGACAGATGGCCTTTGCGGCAGCATGCTTCTGGATCTGTTTAATTTACCAGGATGGCTGTAATCTCTATTTGCCCACTCTTATTCTGAGTTCTGCACCAGGGTGGTCTAAAAGCTAGGTGTTGCGGTGCCTCACCTGTAGTTGCATGAGTCTTGCCCTTAGTCACCAACTACATGGTATCACTGCAAGCTTGGTGGCCTTGAGGATTGATCTGGGCCTTGGACTTTAAATTATGCAGATATTAAGCACCTAAGGACCAAAAGAGATATTTAGCACTAGTAGATATAAATGGGTTTGTTGAAAAAAACAGCTGACAAAGATTAAGCAAACATCAATGTTATGCACTTTGGTACTTCCTAAGCTCACATTTGGCATCAGGCATCTACTTGGTTATCCTTGAAAACCTGACTTTGATTCTCAATAAGGTCAGAGATGGAATGAGTTTTGGTGCCTAAAAAGATACCTAAGTCAGCCCTGAGGACATTCCTAAGATCCCCCAGCTCAGGGATCTTCTGAATTGTTCTTGGGACCGGAGGAGGTCGTTCACCCTGGGCAATCTCCAGTTTCCACCAGTCAGACCATTTGTGAGCTATGGTATGGCCCAGCCAATGTCCCTGGGAAGGCCAGCAAAGCCCAAGGAACCAGCTACGCTCCCTGTAGCTGGAGCAGCAATGGCATGAGCACCAACAGAGGAGAGAAGACACAGGGCACCAAAACAAACAAGAGCTGAGAACAACTTTCCAATTTCTGATGAGTGCAGCAGAGCAATGCTGCTCTTATTGCTGTCTCTGATCAAGCTGTGTGGACGGGGTTTTTTTGTTTCCTTCCAGGAGCAGGTTTGGAAACAGGCTCCTCAGCTGGAGTGGGTGCTGGACTCTGACCTCCAGCCCACTCAGGCAGTCCCAGCTCTTCTCGCTTGCCTTACCTGCTGGATCTCCCACCCTCCAGCTTTTTAATCACAGGCTCTCTGCGTGCCCCAGACAAGCCAGCTTTGACTGCGTGCCCCTTGTGCACATTGAGTTACATGTTTTCCTTGCTTTCCTTACACCAGGATACTACAGTGCACAATATAATGGGATAATGTGCTAAAATGAGATGCCAGAGCTGTCTCTTCAGAGGGCTAGGCTGCCAAACATTACACCCACTGGATGTTAAATGAAGGCAATGACTAAGTGTTCGCACAGTGGCTTGCTTTCACTGAAGAGTTTGGCAGACTGACGTAAATTGAAAGTCTGCTGCGGGCAGATTTCCTCCTACTATTTTTGATGTCATGCAAATAAGAATTGCAGGACGCCAGGCGATTTCTACCTGTGATTGACATATTTAGTGTTGACAGCCCCACGCTGTTTTTATATCTAAAAGTGTGGGTTTAACAATACATGTGGGGCAGTTGCAGATGGCAATATCTCATCCCAGACCCATCTCCAGTTCCCTTCCCTTCTCTACTCCCAGCACACTGCATCCAGCCCCGCGGCGTGGCTTGCTTTGACACAGGCATGTCTATAAAGTGTTGCAGTCTGCTGCCAAAGAAAACACGGCGGTGCAATATTTTCTGCTAACAAGCCTTTGTCCTGTGTGTTCCACTCCCCGGTTCTGCTAGATAAATGCTTCCCGCTAAAAGATTAAGGGGTAGCTTAGTCAAACAAGCATTTCCCATCTTCCGGCTCATCCAGGCAAGGAAGCACCTGTTGCTCAAAAGCATTTAAACTAATCTAAAGGAGTCTGGGAGGGAGGTCCCACGGGTGCAGGGGGGCTAGGAGAGGAGCAAGAGCATCAGCTTTTGGGGTGATGGGAAGGCAGCAGGAAGTAGCTGCAGGTGGACACCAGTGAGAACTCATGAGAGCAGAAACCAGGACGTGTCTGAAGAGTCTGAAGCACCAGGTGCATGTGTGGTTTCATTCTCTCAGCTATGAGTTCTGCACGGGTGCCACAGTAACATGCTGGATGTGAAAACCCCTACCACATATGAGTAGCTTTGCTGCCTTCCAAGGCCAAGAGGCTGTGCCTGAGAAGAGGGGTTGGCCACAAAAGCCTTTGGGAAAGCTCAGCCTCAGGTAAGTAGCCTGCAAGGCTCTTTCTGCTTGTCCCTGCCAACCCAGAAACCTTCTTCTGTGTATATTCTCCAGCCACTGTGAAATGTGGTGGCTTCATACCCTCTTTTTGCCTACAGCAACCAGCTGTGAAACCAAAGCCTCTAGGAGGAAAGATCAGGTAGTCAAGCTGCTGACCAGAGAAGACATTGGAGGATAATGTTTCAACTCCCATCATTCAGACCAGGACCACATACTCCAGCAACTACCTGTTTGGAGGCATGTGCCCTCCCCTTGCAGGTATTACGCAGTAGGTGGGTGTCTTTTCCCATCATTATTTTAGACAAGGCTTAAGCTGTGCCTACCTGCCTATGGGCATTTGCAATGGGGAACACACATCCTGGCCAGTGGCATGGTGTGGATTACAGCCTGACAGCTCAGGGCTCATCCTCTGGAGACAGCTGGCAATCTCCACTTCTAGCACATAGCCTCAGTCCCCACCAGGCTCCTGATGGAGGACCTAATGAATAATAATTTTCTGTGTTTATCCTCTTGAAGTGAGGCTTTTCCACAGTGGTGTTTTGGTATGGTGGGGTCTGTGGCTTGAGGAGGAGAAAGGAAGTTTCAAGGCTTTCTGGAACAGTGGTAGCTAAGGGTGGAGAACAGAACCCAAATTAGGGCAATCTTGCCCATACTGCCTGTGGAAAACAGTCTCAGAGTGAAGTATTCTTAAGGCAGTTATTTAGTAGTGCACATACCTCTGTGTGAAGTCAACTGTGGCCCAGGATACCTAGCAGAAGGTGTTATCCTGGGTACTTAGCCCCTTACTCTATAATTCACAGGCTCATGAAGGAATCTCATCCTAAAGGGCTATCATCCCTTCAGGAGTGAGAAAGGAGGTGCAAACCAGGCACCTTCAGTGTAACTTTTCCTTGGTGTGTTTCAGAAATAGCCCTGGCATTAACCTCATGGCTAGCACAGCGTCCTGCGATGCTGTATTCACATTGATATGCACACAAGACTACCCTTTCCCATAAGCTTTCCAGCTCCACTGGGGGAGAACAAGTAGAACAAAAGTGAGAAAACTTGTGAGTTGAGATAAACACAGTTTAACAGGTGAGGGAAAGAGAAAAACAACAAAGAGGGACAAAGGAGATCATTCACGCTCTCCCAGAGGCAGAGCAGCTGAGCAATGGCCACCTTAGAAGGTGAAATTCCACTGTCTTCTTCCTCTATCTCAGTTTTTTTTTTTTTCCTGAGAATGACATTTGTTACATGGTATAGAATAATCCTTTGGGCAGTTCAGCTGTGGCTCCAACCTTCACTGGAAAGCTGAGTCTGCTTCACCTAAAGCCAGCTGGCTCAGAGCACTGGAGTTCAGTGAACGGGTGCAGGATGTCAGTGGTCTACACTTGGTGTGCAAACGGCAAGTGCAAACCAATAAATGGTCAAACTACCTAAGCCTGGGGGCTGCTAAAATGTCTTTTTTTATGGTTTCATATATCTTAGAATAGTTCTGTCTTATATTTTCAGGCTGTTCAATGTAAAACAGTGACTCAGGGCTATGATCCTGGGGCCAAAGACCTCAGTAAATATTTGTGTTTACGGTCCAGCTTCTATTTACATTCTTCCTTTCTGCAGCTGACATCAAAGTGGGAAAGAGAAGTGGGTGGCCCATCTCAAGGCTGGTACTAATTATTGCAATTAGGAAGCTTCATAAGAATACACCCAACATTTAAACAGGGTATCCAGTGTTTTATAGCCTTAATAGGGAATTGTTAGTGTTAATTTAACTTAAAATGCTTGAACTGTCTTTTATCACAACCAAACAGTCTGTTTAGGACTTTATGGATTTCCAAGAGCTCATGAACACACAAAAAATGCTGCACTGGATCCATCATGTTCATTATTTCTTCCGAACCACCAGTTTTAAGTTTCTTCAAGAATACAGAACATCAATTGAGTCCATTGGATGCACTGCACCAGTGAGAAAACACAGCTGCATTCTGCCACCACGCCTCTGCCTGTTGGTGCAGACTGTCTCATTCTTTATTGACATTCAAAGCATTGACAGGAATCAGCCCACCTTGCCTCAGCTGTGCCCACTAGTTCATAAACTTCATTGTTTCATATCTCCTCTAATGCCTGCTGCTTATTTTCCATGCTCCTTGCATCCACGTATAGACATTTCAGTACATTAATATTCTTCATCTTCTCTTGCTGAGCTACTCCAGCTTCAGTCTTATTTGTAGGCTGGCAGTACATATCAGATTACTTGAGTTAGGTGAAAATCTCTCCTCTTTCCTTCACGCTGAGTTTTATAGCTATCAAATAAACTTGCCTGGTTTTGAAACTGGGAGTTTGGTACCCTGTTTTGGCAGGGTACCATTAGCCACAAATTGCTTACCTCTAAAAATAATACATGATAATTTTGTTCTCTCTCAGAAACTGGCACACTGCATTCTCTAAAGGGAGATGAATGAATATGTGAAATCATTTTTGGAACAGTTGCTTGTCTATAACAAGTCAATATGAAATCAAGATAGAATTTATACTTTATCTCTCCGTAAAGGTTTATTGAGCTATGTTTCAAACATCACTCAGAGTGAACCCTCTGGAGGCCCAAGAAACAAGGACTTGATCTTTCTAGAGCTTTCTATCCATAGGGAGACAGCAGGTCTGAATATTCATCACCTGGACAGCTAGCACAGATTGCCACTCTTGCTGAATTTATTTTTGAAATCAAGGAATCGTGATCATGGTTCATTTTGCTCTTTAATTTTTGAGAAACTTTTGGGTATAGCAACACTTAGCAATTCCCTACAAGGAGTCCTACATGTTAATTAAGTCTCCTGAGAATCATCTCTTCCAGCGTGAGACAAGAGCCAGACATTTGCCAAATTACATCATTTTACCATGTTCAACTTCTCTAAGGTTCACCCTTGTCAGCCATGTGACAAAAATTGTGGTCATGCCCTGATCATTTCTCCTCAAGACTACTAGAGCCTCCTCTTCATTTTCATCTTTTTCCTTTGCAACCTATTTCAAATGCCTCTGTAAATCATCTGCCTCAACAGCGGCACCTCTGAATTCTTCCACCATTTTCCTCTGGCCTCCTGCATTAAATTTCAGCTACTTGTGCTTCCCTTCAAGGCTCCCCAGAACACTGCTCTGACCTATAGCATCAACTGCAATATTTCCTGCTCCCTTTTCCACTCAGGCAGTACATCACACCTTGGTGATGTCTTTATCATCTCCTCCATGCTCCATAACACCCTCGACAACTTTTATGCAATTTAGAAAGATAGGCACCTCTGTTTCCATCTGTCCTTTCCATAAGCACACCTTCCTGTGCTGATCGGTTTTCTGAGAGCCCTCCAATGTGACACTGCCATTCAGACAAAGCCAAGCATTGCCAAAACTATGCAGGATATCACATCCTGGTCACTGATGAGCTACAGGCTTGTATTTACAATTCATTGGTTAAAAGTCCCCAGATAGCAGCATTCTTCATGCTTTGCATAGTGCCAACTCACCTCTAGACATCAATAACTAATAAACCTAAGAGGCCCGCAACTAAGTCTTGTTATCCTTCTTATTTCACAGATGGAGTGGTGTTACATTTTTCAAATCAGAGACTCTACCCAGGTAAAAAGAAAGTTAGATTGAAGATCAGGGTATGCTGATCTCCCCATCCCTAACCTGCTGGCTGAGGCTAAGCCCAGGACACTTTTATTTTTTCCTGCCATAAAGCATCTTCTCGTTTTTGGTCATAGCTGTCATCTTCTTGATTTAGAGAAGTCCTAGAAGACAAGTGGTGCTTCAGGCTCATCCTTCCAAGGAATGGTGGAGGATGTCACCTGGCTATATGAGTTCTGTCATGCAAGATGCTTCACAGATCTAGTGGCTTAGCCAAGAATGCTTATGCCATCATGAAGGGATGCTTTTTCCAGCCATACAAAATGCGAATAATGGGAGCTTAGGTTTGCAATTTTACATGTGCAGCTGGTAGTTTACAGGTGTGTTTGTAGTGAGAAGAAGAGTTATAGGACTTTGTTTCTTGTGCAGCATTTAACAGTGTGTCAAGAGAGCATAAGGAAGAGGTTGTGTTGTATATTTTCTCTGATGGAGTGTTACCTAACAATTCTGCAAAGATCTGGTGAGAAGGTATTGCAACCATGTCTCATGCTCAAGCTCATAACTGCAAATTCACTGTCATGACAGAAGCAGCATTAGAGAATCAAATGCAATGCTAACAGATGTTCCAAAGGCTGCAGGAACAGCCTCTGCTTGTGTTTGAGTGTAACATACATTTAAAGGCCAACACCCCTGAGCTACTGTTTGCCCAGGAAAGCAGTTCACTGTAGCTGGAGGTCACATAGTCTGATGGCAAAAACCCCTCGTGCACCTTGCCTCAGTGGGCTCCTTACATGACACTGCCTTTCTCTTTAGCCTGTGCTTTGTTGCTGTGGCCAAGAGTTGGTTCTCACTATGCAGTGTCTTTTATTCTTCCTTTTTCTGAATGCAGCTATTTGATTTGTACTCAGGAGCTGTATCTTCCAACAAACATAAATTATGCAGGTACTCTATGTCATCTCTCAGTTTTCATGAAATACATGTTTGCTTTCTATCTCTGCAGAGGCTTTTATGTATGCAAAAAAAAGACTCACGTATGAGAGAGCACCTTCCAGAGATACAGTTGGCTCCTTTCAAGCCTGACTCGTGCTGCTGCATCCTCCTGCCTCGAGCTGAGCCTGATGCACCACCACGGGTTGAAGACCTGAATTTAGGTCTTTCAAGGAAGAGCTTTAATCACCAGTGTGAGGAGTGCTGCACAGAATCATAGAATCATAGAAATGGTTAGAGTTGTACAGGACCTTAAAGACCCCAAGTCCCCCTACCATGGGCAGGGACACCTCCCACTAGAGCAGGTCACTCAAAGCCCCATCCAACCTGGCCTTGAACATTTCCAGGGATGGGGCATCCACAACTTCTCTGAGCAACCTGGTCCAGTGCCTCGCCACCCTCACAGGAAAGAGTTTATTTCTGGTATCTAGTCTAAGCGCCCTTCTTCTAATTTAAAACTATTACCCCTTGTCCTGTCACTAGACTTCCTGACAAAGAGTTCTTCTCCACAGCATGTCCCTGGCAGTCTCTTGTGTGTTACTTAGCAAACGACTGCTTGCCCCGGCTCCCAAGTGTGAGAGGCAACAAAAGGAAGGAAGGAGTTTTGCCAACACTTAGATGCTATTGAGGGGTTACAGAAGCTCAGTTCCATCAAGGCTTAGCAAGCCTGTGATTTCCTGTAAGCAAAACCTAGGCTTCGCTACAATAATATAGACATCTACAGGGTGAGATGGGATGTGAACAGAAGATGTGTAACAAGTATTACCATCAAGTATTACCATTACCATTACCAACAAGTATTACCACTATTATTATGGTGACACAAGTGTCACCATAGTTGCTGGACACAGCACCCAAAGTGGCAATGCAGCTCTTGGAGTACTTAGGTTCCAAGCGCCCAACATTTCAACAACTTCAACAACAAAGTCATTGCACGCAGAAATGGCCACAATTACCCAGCTTTCATCAATCACTGTGTTATGTACTGATGCAACACAACATCAGTTACTGTATTTAACAAATTGGTCCCTTTACAGTTTTTCCAGTGAGATGTAGGTTGATGAAGCAACTTTCTGTCATGGACCCAAGAGGCAGAAACTTCTCTGCTGCTATTAAGAAAGACTCTTACTTGAAAGATTCATGTTTATAGAATAAAATGAAGATCTGAATGTGCTCTCTGTGCAAGGAACTCTTCCTGCCACTGCTATCCTTTATAAATCATATATATGCTCCCTACGCTGTGCCCTTCTGGAAATTTTGAGGAGATTTATGGGCCTTAAAAGTTGATGTTTTTAGACATCGTTAGACGCAGAAGAGAGGCAAAATCCAGAACAGCAGACTCTTTCAACTAAATGCTTAAAACATTCTGGTAACAAACTCCCCCACATTAAACTAGAAGGCAACTAACTGGGGCATTTTTGATGCTCTCAGATGCTTTGATGCTACACAAGCAGAGATCATCTCTAAAATGTACAAGATCCAGCCTACAAAGACCACTTTGTGCACTCTGTCTCTCTCAAACAATTTTTATAGCAATTACTTGGAAATTAAGATCTACTGTATTTGCCAACAGCTTCAGTAGAACCAGGCTTTCATCTGCTTTATGTCAGCTTTAGGGTTTCTTTCCTGTTTTACCATTTTTGGCATGATCCAGCCCAGAGAGTAGCTGCAGTCTGTCATCTGATAGTAGATACTGAATGTATGTTAAGGGAGAGAAAAAAAGAAAAAAACCACCCTCCACCCCAAACCTGCCTGCCAAGTTCTGCAGCCTTAAACCTTTGGTGCAATACAAGGTTTACAAGATGATTTTAAATCTGCATGTGTAGGAAATAAGGAAGATGGGCTGACTACACGGAAAATAGGTTTGGGGCAGACAGAGATTGATGGCTTTGTGACAATGACAGTAAAGTTAATAGCTGATATAGGCAGACAACAGACTCCATTTTAAATTTAAAATTGAAGTGTGTGTTGCTGACAGCATCACGCTGACCATTCATTGCTAGACCTAATTTTTCTCTGGTAATGACTACGAGAAGCTGAATAGATAATGATGTGCACTGCAGAACATTTGGGAAATGGGATTAACTGTTTTGCTGGTTCTCTTTTATTTTTTTTTCCTTGTTTTAAAAAACAACTATTTAATGATTAGTATAGGTGGCTATCCTTGAACACTCCTGAAGGGTAAAGATTAGTCACTCCTCTGGAAACATCTCTGTCGCCTCCATTTCCTTTCCTCTTAGGAGACAGAAGGGGTGTAAATTGTGCTTGCAACAGACTGAGAAGGCTGACACTGTTAAAATATAAGACCTCGACAAAAACCCTGGAGATGATGTATCACCAGTCTCCTGGGCAGTTGCACTCCACGTTCACATTTGCACACTGCGGATAATTTCTGCCTTTCAGCAGCCTAAACCCAAACTTCAAATGCAAATGGTCCTGGAGCTGGAAAGGGAAACCTGCATGCACTGAAAGGAGACAGTTTTTCACATATTCAANGAAAAAAAAAAAAAAAAGGAGGAAAGCAAACCTTTCCCCTTCCTGGGGGAAGCAACTCTCTGCTCTCTATCTCTGCCATTCATCCCTCCTGTTTATCTGCCTTGCTCTTCATGGACAGAGATACCCATCAGTTGTGTACATCTCCACCCACACAGGTAGAGATCTTAATTGCCATGCCAGCTCAGGGCTGATCAACAGAGACTTTCTTTTCTCATGTGTCAGTGAAAGGCCTTTTACAAAGGACACAGACCATAATACCTGGACCTTCTGGAATTTTACACACATGGCACTTGGAAGCAATGGGCTTCAGGAATAAATAGCTGCTCTTCACACCTGAACACGGCCAGCGCTCACGCGTGAGGGTGAATGCCGCTGGCCTTATGCCACCAGCCTGGGCTCTGTCCCCGTAACAAGCTTGTTTTGCCAGGTGCCATGCTAGCACATAGCTGAACGGTAGTAGGACATTCCATCATCTGCTCAATAACTGTATTTCAGGCTGAAATTTCCACCTGTTTACCTTACTCCCGGTCTGTGACATGAGTGTGCGCCACTGAAGAATTTACTGTTTCTCTGCTTGCTTTTTTGTGCGGCAGGAAAGCTAGCTGAATTGTTCGCGTCAGTTCAAAAGCTAAAATTTGAAAGCCGTATTTTCTCTTCGTATGAATTAATTCCAGCTCCACTCTGGCTTTGTAAAGCTCATTTAAATTATAGTGGTCTCTGTAACTTCACGNTTTGGCTTAACTACCGTGAATCTGCTTATTACTTTCAAAATGGTACAGTGGGGCTCATAGTTTTTATAAAATCTAAGCTACCAAATGATTATGAGGAGAAATTGAGACTGTGGCAATAGTAATTAAACACATGTAAAAAATAATTTTCTCCTCTGTGAGAAAAGTGCAATGCCTATGTTCTATTTCCATCCCTTACTCCTGTCTCCTGTGACGGCTGGAGGGCATTTTAAATGTGTTTGCTCAGACTGTTCAAGACCTTTAAAAAGTTCTCATTTCCTAGAAAGCAATTAAAGCCTCCCACACCGAACAAAAATATATGTAACATATGCAAATGCTATTAAAGTAGTATGTGGTTTACATAACAATTTATAATGCTGCTTGATACATTGGAGGCAAAACAGGATGATGTGTTTTACACGCTGGGCTCACCCCTCTGTGTCTCTGATGGAACCACCGCGCTCCCCCAGCACAGGCGGTGGCACCAGCTCCCACAAGACACACCAGTTGGCTTCAGCATCACCTGAGGATGGGTGGATAAACAGCATCATGTTTCCCATTAGTAAATGGTTTCCTAATTTCTACCGAGTCAACAGACTGTAATCAGGTATCAGCTACAACTTCAGCTTTGCAGCAACAGCTCTTTACTAGGAAACGAACCAAAACTAAGCAGGGGGGAGGCTGGGGAGGCAGAAACAAGGTACTGTTTCATTTCCTTTTCTGCTCCGATTCCTCTCATAGAAATTCCATGAAGGCATGTTAACCTGAAGAAGAATTTCAGCAGCAAATCATCACAAAGAAGCTGTGAAAGCCTGTTTAATACTTGCAGGTGGCATCTAGTCCAGGTGCTCTCTGGAGCTCATCATCTGACAGTCATCCATAAACAGATACTTTACAACTGGAAAATCCAAAGGTGGAAAAACCAGTAAGGTCAGTTCAGTCCCACCTTCTTGCTTTACCAGTGCGAGGTAGGACTTTTTTTTTTTTACCTTTGCCCAATGCATTTCTCAAGTCTTTTTGTGCTTTCTGTTTTAAAATTTCCAAGTAACTCAAAAGATAACTTCTAAACTCCTAGGGAAATTAATATTTCACATCTTAGCAATAAGAGGTTCCAACTACTCATCCCTCCTCATTGGTGTTTGGTGAAATAAGTTCTTGCTTACCTTATTTCACTGTTCTGTACTACAGCCGCTCCAAATCACTCAAATTACCTCCCCTTTGCATCTACCCAAGAATTTTTACATTTGAGCCTTCTCTTCGCTTTCACGAGTTGTTCTAATGATTATTCATGTCGTAGCACATCAGTATTCTTCTCTTTCATGGTGTTAGTAACATGCTGACCCCAAAATGAACGCAGTATTTCATGCAGAATTACTGTATGAGAATTACTGGTCTCAGAGCAAGAGCTCTTATGCTCCCTACTATGCAATATTTGGTTGTGCACCCTAAAACTACAGTGGCTTTTTTTTCCCTCTCAATGCATTCCAATTATCTTGGTGACTCAGGTTTAAAATGTGTTTTCCCAAATCCTCTTTCCTTATCTCTATTTTATGGCCAGTTCATGCTTACCTTAGTTTTGATTGTTGTTGCTATATTTCTTTATATTTTGCACTTATTGTTTGAAGCCTTTCCACTTCAACAATGTATTTTAGGAATGGGCTGTGTTCATGATCCTTTTAGCCCATCTCCAGGACTGTAAATACCACTAAAACATCTATGTGGCTATAAAAACAACTGCATTGCTACCCATTGCTACCCAACTTTAAAATCACATATCTTTCATCCTACTTAGGCAAATCTGAATTTATTTTTCAAGCAAGATTTCATGAGAAAGCACACGCAGGCCTAGGAAAGGATTTTGTCACAGACATGTATGTAATTCATTCCTTTCAGCCATTAATTTTCAATTACCATTACTCTGTATCTTTGTAGTAGAGGCAGTCAGCTGAGGAAGGAAAGTGAGAGCCAAAGAGGGCCTAGCATGTAGACCTCCTATAGGATATGGGCAAAAAAATCAGTTTTATACAGCCTTAGCAGTGATTATCACATACCATCAGCTACCGGGAACATGCACAGAACCAGAACTTTAAGCAATTTGGTAGCTTGCAAGTTGCACACAAAGGCATGCAACAAGCTGAGATGCTCCCAGAGTTAAGTGCTCACAAGAAAATGTGTCTCTGCTTATTTGCTTCAAATATGCCTTTGGTCTGCTGTAAAAGATGCATCCTCCTTCTGACTATATTCACATCAACAAAAACACTGTTCCCAGCGTTTAGTAGTGTTATTTTTGTTGTGTAGTGTGGTAACTGATGCCAGAATGTGTCCCTTATGCAATGTGAGTATGAAAACCCCTTAAAATTTACACAGAAGTTAAATTTAACAAGACAGAAGTTTCACTATATTGCATTTATTTACCGCTAACATTCCAGTTATCCATTACATTTTCTTAAATAAAAACTGGCATCGGTACATATTTTTGTCACTTTCATCCTTCAATACAGATCAGCCAGTTTGTTATTTTTATGTATAAAGTAACCTTCCAACTCAGCAAAATACCTTCTCTTTTAAAGCCCTGATGTTCTACCATATCAATATTCATTACTATTAAATAATAAGAGGAAACTACTTGCTTTTTCCTCCATGTATTTTCTTCTGCACTGATGTATTTGTAAATTCCTTTATAATTCCCTATTTCCTTTGTTAGCATGAAGTAATTAAACTAATCCATTCTCTGTAAATCTCCTTTGACTCACAGTGTCCTTGGGTGTCATTGCATCTTTCTTTTTGATGTGTTTTTTTTTTAACTTCAGATCTTCAAGTCTACAGCTGGAGCTTACTGTTTTCCACAGCAGTTGTCAGTCATCCTTCAGCTGTAGACTTTCTGCCTTGCACACGGATGAAATCATGGTTCCTGCGAGGCCAGAATCCTTGTCCTACTCCACCTAAATCCATTATTTACAGTGGTTAATTTAAATAGCACTTGTGCACAAGCTCCAATTTCTCCATCAGTAAGAAATACTGTAATGAGAGCAGTTTTTTTTTTTTCTACAGGACAATAAAAACAGTCATGGTTTATTACAGCACTCTGGGTGTGGCCTTGCTGCTTCTATGGAAGACGAGGAAAGGGAAACTCCTTGCATCTTTTCTTAACATGGCATAAATCTGCTCTGCACGCCTGTCTTTTTAGGTAAGAAAAACCTCGGACCTTTGCATACTGCCTAGTAGGCATCTTCCATGTTTGACACTTAACTGAATATTCAGTATCTGTTACGTTGTCTACAAAGGGTTAATGGTTTCATTTTGTCAGTATGTGTTAATTGAGGTGCTCCCCCAAGCAGGCTGCAAAGTATTGAGCATCATAGTTCCACTGCCCCAAGTCCCCTCTGGGCAAAATAGTGCCCTAAGAACCCCACCCCCCTCAAATATATTTTTATATTCCAAAATGGAATCTTCCTAGGTTCTGGTACCTGTTCCTGGTATTGTCTGCATGTTTATACAGCTTCTGTCTAACCAGAAATACAGAAATGGTCAATGATACATAAACAAAACATTAAAACATCTGTGTTGGGTTGCTTTGCTGGTATTTGTAAATGCTTCATTAGGTGCCATTTCATTAACCAGCAGTTACAGTGCAGTAAGCATTAACTAAAATATTAAATTTCAGCACAGGTCGATGTCCAATAATTCCTTTAAAAGTGTTTCACAGTTGAGGAATCACCACTTTTCTTAAAACTGTCATTTTCTTGGCCAAATCCTTTACTTATTCATGGTAGCATATGAATTATGTTCACTACCCTTACTTTCATCTGTGTAAGTCAAAGTGTATGGTTTTGGTCCAACACCTTGCAAAGTTCCTGGTCTGACAGTATTTACTGTGATAATTTACAATTCTGTCAATTTCTGGACTTTGCAATTTAGCTACTGCACTATCTATTCTGGTAGTGATTTGAAGTGTTTTCTCCTCTCTCCCAGATGAAAAATTGTAGTATAAACCTTGGCTACCACAAGCAGCTGCACACAGTAAGCCAAATATTGTATTGGCCAGACATCAAATTGCAATATTTGGACTTTTATTCACATTTTGGGTTACTTCTGCAGTTTAAAGCAACAAAAAAAGTCAACAAACTTTAAAGTCATGTAGTAAGAATACATAGATAGTATGCAGGCATTAATGTCTAGACTAATCTCAATTTTCCATAATTGTTCCAAAAATAGCACAAAATACTACATACTGAGAATTTTACACTCACAACTAAGATCTTGGTGCCATTTCAAAATCCAATTCAAATACTTCCTCTAGGCTGGGTACATGCCAATGCAAATACTAGAGAGAAAGCTGCACAGCACCTTGCAAATTCAAAAACGCACCTGCATCTTAAACAACAAAATAAAATCTCTACTTTAGTAGTAGAGTTTAGTAGCCTTCATCTTTTCAAAATCTGTCTTTAAAATTTTGATCTGTTTTGTCTTTACTTATAACACAAGATAGTAATGTTTCTCACAGCTGCAGAGCTCAACCATTATTGCTGACCAGCAAGTCAGAGGTCAGTCTAAATGAGCCTCAAAACATTTCTGCCATCAGCTCTGCCACTAAGCGAGCCACCCACTCTCCCATCTGCGATATGGGAGAAAAGAAAGCCACCTTATTTCTGAGGTGTTTCAACATCGACTCACATCTAGGTATTGCCATAGTTACATATCACTTTCAACACTGGGTAAACTAATAAAAATGAACATTTTTCAACTCTGTTTATTTGCAATTAGAAGCCTGGGCATCCATTCATCTGTTCGATTTAAAGCCTTCAAAAGGAGACATAAAAGATAACTATGTTGTACTTAATTTCAGGGCAAAGTCATATATTGTTAACCAGGTGTGACCAGATCTATTACAGGCCAGTGATTTTTACCTCAAGGAGTAGACAAATGGGTTGAATTTATTAAAAAATGAAATACAAAAGGACTGATAGAACAACAAATCAGTATAACATTTTTAAAACCATCAGTCTCAAGTCAATGAAAATTCAGTATCAAAATCCCACATTGTAAAGAGGCTATCTTTTAAAAGGATACCATTTAACTAAACTCTTCAGGTTCTGAGCAAATCTCTCAAACAAAACTATTATAGAATCTGACTGGACATGGAATGAGAGAGTTAGAAGTAATACACAAGGAGCAAATCAGAAGGAGGGTCAATTTTCAACTTGACTAATATTAACAGCAGAACGCCCTATGGATTTGTACTGAAATAGTATTATTTTACATATTCTTTCATCTGACAAAGAGACACATAGTCCACTGGCAGCATCTGTGGATAACAGAAATTCTTAAGAATATTTTCATGACTAATGACAATTGTGAGGAATACTATATGCAGAACAAAGAAAGATGAAGGTTGATGATTAATTCAAAATAATGAACTGCTCATATAGTCCAAAGTTTTCTAGGACCAGTAGTCATAGGGAAAAGATTAATGACACCGCATTCAGTGCATTCTGGTAAACAAAACCAAAGTATTCCAACCATACATAATGCTATAGAAATTCTACACCATACAACAGCTAGAGCAGTACTCCAGAAATTATAACATGTGGTTTCAGAAGAAGTTAAGTTGAGGATGCATGTATGTAGTCTTCGCTTAAGAAGACTTAATTATATCCATGAGGATATAATTTTATGTAGCTTTTGAATTTTGCTCCAATTCTCTCATATAACACATATCCAGTGATAGGATATGGAATAAGATGAACATATATGGCATAGTACCCTGTAGTTTATGTTCCCACAATGGGCAAACATGTTGCATTGTAATATCTGATTATTATTTTGGTTCTGTAGCTCACTAGAGTGACTCTTCTGTAATAGTTTTCCTCTCTGTAGAGGTGATTTGCACTGCAAAATAGCATGCACACACATGTTTTTAAAATGCTGTTAACTGCATTCTAAAAATAATCACCTAGAAACAATTTATAAAAACCTCATTTGCATAGCAATCCAAATTATTACTGTAAATTACTTAAGCTGTATTATATTCAGCCTAAGTGAATCACTCGGGTAAAACCTGTAGGATGAATCTTTCATAAAAACAAGGCCAACACTACTTAAGTTATTACAAAAACCCAGTATTTTAATCTTGAAGACTTTTCAAACATTACTGAAATACGGTTATGGGAAAACATATTACTTTTAGAAAGAAATTAGGTATGTCCAAACAAACGTGAATCTTTTCCAATTACAAAGTTTGATTTTCCTTGTTCAGTTCCGCATTGCCAACATGGCATTTATGTCCCAAATCAGATTCCGTAACTGATCCATGATCTGCTTCAGCTGCTGATTCTTCTGTTTCAGTTTCTGTGGGAAGAGTTTATTAGAAGATTTTGTGATCAGTTCAAATAGCACTCTCAGAAATTCAACAAGAGTTACAGTGTTATGAAATGCATATGGATCTTTTTCTCCATTGTCTGTGAGCAGTATAACTGGGATAATGCATCCCCTTTAAAGCACACTCTAAAAATACAAGAAAGCCTCAAAAGTTAAGGACTGTCTCTAGAGGGGGAGTACTGTTTCCTTACACAGAAGTCCTTTTATCAAAACACTTGATGCCTTCAAAAATTGGTGCTTATGGGGATTGGTCCTCTTTCCGAAGTCCAAAAGATAGTAACTTTATGTAGGAAGAAAGAATCGACAATTTGGACCAAAAGAGTTGAGGGAACAGGTATACTTAATGTGAATATATGTCGTATAACATGGGTGCATGCAAAATGAGGGATTACTAGTAGAAATTTGAACAAAGCACGAGGTACAGGTGAAGCCAAACAAGCTTTTCCAGAATTTCTGCCTACACAGGTCAAGCCTGATGCACTATAGGGTCCTGGTTCTTATTCCCAAGCACATTGAGCTCTTTAAAATTGTGTATTTTTGTGAACCGCAGAACAATTTGAAGGAACAGAAGAGCAGCTTTTATTTGGGTGCATAACCAGAACATGAAAATTATGTCCTTACAGAAGAAATCAGTGTGTTAAGACTCCCTAACATTTCATGTTTAACTAAGATACATATTTATTGCCTGACTTATCAAATCAAATCAAAGCTGTTCAGAATTAAGTTACTCTGCATTGTTAACAACTACCTATGTCCTCCATTTCATTCCAATTCCATAAGATGTCAGCCTTTCCACTTTAGAGATCAAACTACTTAATCATTAGGGAAGTCCAGAGTTCAAAGCACAGGAAAGACTTGCTACCAGTAAAAGAGGACAAACTGTCCGAATGTTTCAGCTTTGATATGACTTTGTTATTTGCGCTACATAAATGGCAATTCATTAAGAGGATAATGCAGATCAATAATATAACCAAAGTAACTGGAACAATGATAGAAAGAAGCAACAAAAGTAGCAATATCCTGAAAAATCATTCTCCTGAATTTTGATACAGACAACATACCAACATTTTTAAGTTGTCCAGTTGGTCAGCTGGGAAAGAAGTCCACAGAAAGAAGGGAAATTTATTCACTTCAGACCTATAAAAATGGTCTGAAATATTATCATAATTAAGCTTAGACTACATGGGGATAGTAGTGCTTTGAGTAAGGGAAATATTCCTGAACACTTTGGTGGACAAATTCCCTGGAAGCAACACTCAATTCCAGACTCCTGAGAAGCATGTAAGAGCAGATGTAGGACAGTTCACATGTGCCGATTTGGAATTTCTAATCAAGCATTCTAGAGACTAGAAAGTATCTTAAAGGTAACTGCATTTATCTAACACTTATTTTCCATTTACTAATCTACAACTTCACGATATACAGCAGATTTGACTCATAAAGACAAGAGAGAAAACTGAGAAGCAGTTACTTCAGAGCATCCAAATGACAGAATTGCCAAGTATGTCCCTACAAAAGCTCATAATATAAGATCTTGGTGCTTGAGGAAGCACAAGTGGGATGAGATACATAAACGTGTTCATACCTGTGGCATTTTTAAACATTTTTTTTTTTGCCATCCTCAATATTCAATCTTAGAGAAATCAATGAACGTTACATCAAAACTACTAGTTTAATGGAAGCTGTCACTGACTGAGACTGAGAGCACAATTTTTGAAAGCCTTCACATTTAGAAACAGAGGCCAAACACTCAAGCCACTGAGAGGAAGAAACATTAATGTCTGATATGCAGATTGTGTTCTCTCTCCATCCACACCTAATCGTACTGTTAAATACTGTTAAGTAGGTATGCTCACATGAACTTTACAAAAATTACGCCAGAAAGATTCATTCTGTAAGACTGTTTTATTTCTTGTGCCAATGTTATGAAACTATAAATTGCCTGATTTTTAAATGATGCTAGACAAGAGAACCTTCAAATTGGGTTTCATTTCTTTTCAAAGCATCTGTAAAGTAACAGTTGTGTACTTCTTGCCTTTATTTATCTCAAGATAATTTTAGATCTTTGTCTTCAGTGAAGAGCTATTTTCTTAGCTCTTCTATTCTACTTTTTCCAGAGACAGAATAAACATCTAAGATGAAGCACCATCTCTGGACTGCTATGTTGAAAAAAAGGATAAAGACAGGGGGAAAACTGCATACAGTGATCTTTGTTACTGATCTTTGACAGGCAGTAGTCCACAACACAAAGTACTGCACAATTAGTATGTTCTGTACCACTGGCAGCTCCAGTTTCTGCTTAAGACTTTGCTGAGCCTTTTGAGATGTTTAAGAACATCTCAACTAAGGTCTAGCCTTGGAGAGCTAGATGCAATGGCCTTCTCGGGAAACAGGCAAGTACTGTAAGTAGCTTCTGCAGCAATGACAAATTTTCATATGAACAGATTGCTTGCAAGTTGTCTCCCACTCTTTCCTCCTTCTACTGAAATGACTTAGTTGAACTCTGGACTGCTTTTTAGGATGAACAGTTGCACGAAACAAGAAAAGGTACTTCATCCTACATACATACTATAGCTTCTGACTTTATCTGCCATAAATTAACTTATATGAAGCAGTTTATAATGAGTTTAAGAGATCTAAATTCGCCTTATATCTGACAGAGGTGTTTCTGGTAGTCCCTCTCTGTCAGAAAAGTGATGTGACTGAACACCAGTCCTAAGAGGTCTTTTTTGGTGATACTAATTTTCAATATGATTAAATATCCATTTTGACTGACACTGCAAATCCTATGGCCAGCATGATGGAGTTGGCAAGGACTTTGCCTTCCAGTAACCAATGAGAACCAAGTAGGCTTAGGTCAGTAGGACATTTATGAAAGCCCATACAGAAGCACAAAATGTGGGAGAACCATAACATATGTCCAGAAAATAGATGAATTTCAAGAAATATGCCATAAAGAACCTGACGTCTTCTGACAGATTTAGGTTCAGTAGGACACAGTAGTTTCAACTTTGACTGAAGTCAATTTTTTGCTTAAACTCATTTTTGGTTCACTTTGATTTCATTTGCAATCAGTGCTGTCTAGACCAACAGACAACCTTCTATCAAGAGATGTTTCAGAACTTTCCTTTGCACATTGTTCCTGTGTCTCTCCTCATCTTAACCTTATCATTCTCATTTGAAAAACTAAACATCTCTATGAATGATTATTCTGCACTCAAGCCATTTGCTAGAAGTCTCATCTTCAGACAAAGATAATAACGTAAATGTTATGGAAGAGTAGGATTATATTTCAATTGATGCCGGTAAAAACATCAAAACTACTTGTCTATGTTGTACAGCACTTCTTCTGCTTAAGAAAAAAAAAAACCAAAACAGAAGAGGGATTTCCATCTTGAATCTTATATAAAAGATCATTCTCCTGAATGCTGTACCAATTATAGTTTTTACCTGCTGTTCAAGGCCTGCAAGAGTACAGGCCAGAAGTACATATAAGCTTAATAAAGCATTAAATATTAATATTAGTAGTACCTTTACTTTCATATATCTCACCAGAATTCTATAAATTATGTTTACTTTGTTGATTACGACCCTACTACAGAGATAATTTGCATCACCTCCTTTTTCATGAGTGTGTTACTCCTGTTGACTGCTAAACTGACGTAGGAAGTGATTGTCCAAAGTGTTACAAAGGTGACGATGGCTTCAAATGCAAAAAATTTCTACAGAAGCAGCAAGAAAAAGTACAACATGCCCTGGCAATTTATACTGTTTGTTTTTTAAGTGAGTCCTTCATGACAAAATATCTGAAGTAAGGAGGTAGAAGAACCTTCTCTCCTCCCACCTTTCACTTTTATAGTCAAAAGATTTACAATGTTATTTGCACACAGCAGGAAAAAAAAATAATATATATATATGCGAAAAAATGCCCTGGCACTTTGCTCAAACTCTCCTAAAGTGGTTAGGTGATGTTCTAACTTATGGCTTCTCAACTGATACCAAGGCATACTTCCCATCATAAGAAATGAACGTATCCATCTATTTATAGTATTTTTTTCAGTTTGAAAAGTAATTATCACTAATACACTACATATGCTGTGTAACTAAACAGTAACACACTTGTTCATTAACTAAAGGTTTTCCTGATGTCATTCACAGGCATAACTGTACTATTCTTACTGGAAACGAGCAACTGGGTTTTCTGCCCCCTTCCTCACCTGACAGGTGAAAGGAAAACTGCTCCTTCTGCATACGTGTAACTCTCCTGCCCAAAACAGAGACACCAGTGACCACCTGTGTTCCACTGCATGCGCCACACTTTTCATGTATTGAACCAAACAGCAATTGCACTTATCCACTGCTTTTGCTAAAAGAGGTGTGTGTTCATTAATATTGGTGAATGTTTGCTTCATACCAATTATTTATCATCCAGTGATGAAGTCTGAGGTCTTATTTACTGAGTACCCTCTAAGCTATGTAGCTTGTAATAGAATTATCCATTGCCCAAGGGGCTTCTCCATCACAGTCTTTAGTGTTACATCCCCATTTTTAACACAAAAATCACACAGATGTGTGATTCTCAGTTATCGATGGCAGATTAAATCACAGGAATGCTATGGATAAAATCAGAGTGCCTACTAACTTTATCCAGAAACATCTAATACTCAAGTTCACCACTAAACTTTGCATTTTAACAGCTTCCCACGTACTCAAAGGGCAGCTATCGCCAACTGTAAGGAAAAGAATGAACAACTACCACAGACAATTTGTGATAGAGACAAGGATAAAATTCCAGTTCTAAGAGCGGCCTTCAGTTACTTACTACTCACATTAAATCCTCCATTCCCAAATTCCCTGCTTATTCAATACCCTTGTGCAAGTTACACAATACATAAACCAGGATTTTTATAATCTTATTTATCACAATACTGATTCAATCTAAATAGTGTCTAGTCTGCAAAAGCAGAATAGCTCAAGGACTCTTCCAGAAAAGAAAGCAGGGAGGGCAGGGCACAAGAAGAGCAATCGAATGTGTTAATATGATAAAGCTTGTATAATACAAGGACAAAATGGGCAATTGGGATTGTAGGGACAGCTTTAAGCTTGTTGTTTCCTAACTCTTCTCACCTTTGTAACCATGATATTGTTTTGAAAACTTTTGCATGAAACATTTTTTTATGAAACTGAAAAGGAAATATTTCATCATATGGAATAAAATGTGCTGAGAGACCTGGCTGATGACAAGACTACTCCACATATTTGTCTCTTGGAGATGGGGAGAAGCTTCTGCTGAAAAACATCTCAATTCATCTTAAAGAAAGACTAGGAGGAAGGATCCAGAAAACTAAAGAAACTACAGGCTGGTTAGCGAAAGCCCAGGCCCCAGGAAGACTATGCAGCAAATTCTTCTGGAAGCCATGTCTAGACAAAGTTCTCCAAAGAGAAATTGCAAATTGCTGTCGTTTTAAGGACTGCTTCCTAAACAACTTCAGCTGCAATGCACAAAAGTTTTGTTATCAGAAGCCTAGAGCTAAACTAGTAACAACTTAACTTAAAAGCCTGTCACCTAGATTGTGTTTTCCTCTCTTAGCAAGATCACTGCTAACTAGTTAGCAAAAATTAAGAGTATCAAAAATAATTATTTTCTAAAGGTAACCTAAAATGTCCTAATGCTATTCCACATAATTTAATTTTCAGTCAAATGCAATTAGACTACTAATTATGCATCAGTTTTCCTAAGCACTTTGTTTGAAACCAGACCTGCAGCATCCAAAGACCCAAAGCTGCATTTGCTTCATTTCCAAAAAGTAGCAAAGAAAACTGCTGATAAGGTAGCAACACAGATTAAAGTGTTCCCAGTCTGTGATTTGATATTTTCTGTTTTAAGCCTGTCACATGTACAGCAAGACCATGGACCCAAGGTGAGCCTGGTATCTTGAAAATATTACAGACGATACTGTAAGAATCTATTTAGAAGGTTAATGTTCTGTAGACAGAACATTACAGATTCAAAAGATATGAAGACAGGTGAGAAAAATTTGGTAACAGCTTCCAATTGCTGCAAACAGTAATTAAGTATAATGAAAAATGTACCAGGACTTGTATTAGTAGGCCAATACTAATGCTAAACTGATTCTGGAACAGTGAATTATTTATTCCAGAAAAGAGTCAACCACCTCAACAAATTACAAAACTGGAAAGCAAATACAGATAAAAGGAATAAGAAGTATTTTGGGGAACTGCAGGAGAGAATTGTTCAGAACAAAAGGCAGAGCTAACTAGTACTCAATAAATTTCTTTGGGTTTTTTTGTAATTATGATGCACTCTTCTTTGAAACTGCTGGCAAAACCCCCTTTTGTTTTTAAGCTCAATAGATTTTATTTATAGTTGCTAAATACTACCAAACTGCTAGGACAGAAACTCATTATCTTGTAAACTGACCTATATTCTAAATTAATACTTCTTAGCCCCATTCTTAGCCACGGTGGGGACATCTGACCTAAAGTATAAGTCCAATATAGCCAAATAAATAAATAAGTAATGCCAAAAGATGTCACTAGACAGCAAGCCAACAAACATCAAAGGCTACTGCAGTATTTTGGAACTCAGCTACATCAACAGGTTCTTCTGCCCCAAGAGCAAGAAGGTGAGTATAGGAAGCACACACGATGCTCCCTGCCTCCTCCACTGAGGATGTCCCCTTCTCAGACAACTGCTGTAGCAAAGCAGAGCCATTACGTTTCAAGTCAGTGGTTCCTGGAAAGAGGGATGTTCTTGTGTGAGAATATATGATTCATCCACAAGGTTTATATGGTCCTCTGGTTTTGGTTGTGCTCTGGGCTGCACACCAGCTAGCATCCTTCATGTGCATCCCAAGCCACTAAAGACATCAGGCTGGCTGCGAGAACAGCCTGAAGGACAAAACTAAGAGACCCATGAAAGGTCTAAGAACTCAAACGTCGCAATAATGGTCAAGTATTGGGTTACTGCAATAATGCTTGGTGTGATACCAGAAACATGTAAGACTGAAAAGATACTGCCTATCCCAGCAAAAAAGGACTAGGTGAGAGCAGAATAACCAGCTCAAGGGAGAAAAGATAGTGGGTCAAGAATGTAAAGAGCTGATTCATCTGTCATGTTGGTTTCCCTGCCACAACATTTTCATCAGCATTTTGTATTACTAAAATTTTGATAGAAGAAATTAGGCAAAATTGAGCTAGAGGTTGATGTTACATACTACAGCAGAGATCTCAAGAAGGCTAAGAGAACTATGAGAGGGCTATGTGAACTCAGCAGATGGTGACAGAAATTAGACCAATTAACCTGATTCTAGTGATTTTTATTTTTTTTTTTCATAAAAATATGAATGTCTTTCTTTCTAGTCATAAAACCCCAAAGCATTTCCTATTCTGTAACGTATTAAAATTTGAACTTTAAAAACCATGGGAGATATGCTTAGACAGCTGAAGAGAGACAAAAGAAAAAAATCACTTGTTTCAAAACCAACAAGATTAAATTTCTTTTGCAGCAGTTAGCAAATATTTGTCCACAAAAATATTAGAAAAAGTTCAATTATCTTCTGAAGGCTGACTGTGGGAAATCTGGAAACTATGTCTAAGCATTTAAATGTAGATACGGGATTTCAGACCGGATTTAAGTGAATGCCTGTGTACATTCCTAATTACCAATTTGCTACCAGTGGTCCTGAAACACCATCAACCTTTTTAGGGTTTAGAACTCATCATAAACATTTATGAAATTCTTTTCACAAGATTCTTTTCACAAACACCAAGGAGGTTTAAAAACATATTAGCATAGAAGTACAATAACAAGGGCAAAGACATGTCATAAAACTATCAAAACCACAGCAAATATGGACAGTTAAGCTTATTAACACTTAAAGATTGCAAATAAATGTGCATAAATTCACAGTACAACATTGCATACAATATAATATATACAACCCTGCTACATCAGCACTGAACAGAAAGAATACAACAGGAAAGCTGACAACTGCTTTTCTCTAAATTCACATAGTCCTCATTTTCTCCTGTACAGAATGCATGCAATTTTCTAAATAAACAGGTTATGAAAAATTTGGTATATTTCTGATTGTTGAGGACAAATAAAAAGCCCCATATTTTAAAAGCTGCAAATCCATCAATTATTCTCTCCATAAAGAACTGGTTTACTCATTTATTTCCTTTGTTCAGTTATTTTGGGAGATTATGCCTCCTTTTGACCAAGGATTTATAGACATTACAGCTACAGGAATATTTAATTAATTCTATCTTTGTACTTTACGGATTGAAGAAACAATGTTCAAAATTGTCTTCTGGTAAAACTACATATTTTTAGTCTCAATATTGTATTAACTTTTACTACAGCATACTTAGTTTTAGGTTTGAATCCATCTTTAGTAATTGTACTCAATTGCATACTGCCATTCAAACTGAAAATTTAACAGCATCTTTGTCATATGTAGAACATTTTTTTCTGAATGTGTCAAGATTCAATAAATGCCACATTTAACAAAAGGAATGTTCTTCCTCAAACTGTCAAAATACAGAAAGTAGCCCTGAAAATCCTCTACCAGCTCACATCATTGTGATAATATTTATGCAGCTGATGTTCAGTACCCAATTTTAACGCCTCAGGTAAGTTTTGAAGAGAATTAAGTTGAACAGGCACCTTAGCTCAATTTGTACTGCCAATATCTAGTGGGTTAAGTATAAACTTAATACACTCTATTCAGAATACGTATCAGTTTAAAAAGAGGTACGAGTTAAAATTGTCAGGAAACAAACTCAACAGCCAGAAATACAGCTAAAAGAAAATTGTTTACTAAAAGGTAATTCTGAAATAGTTAACTGTAAGAAGTATTTATTACCGAGTTTGACAGTAGTCATCACACATGATGCATTTAGTACAGCAACCTAGAAATTTCATTTTTTTTAATGACAAAATGACAGTTTAAAACTAATTATTTTCAACTTTGTTACCTTATTCACTTCCATGATTTCCCTTCTCTCTTCAGTAGCAAAACGAAGCTGACTTGCAGCACCACGATCATCATGCTTGGAGCCATCTTCTTCAACATATGGAATAAGTTGCTATGAAGACAAGAAATATTAGCCAAAAACAGGAAAAAAGAAGAAAAAAAAATAAACCAAAACCAGGAGATATGGAGATATATAAGGTATCTTATTGTTCTTCAAAGGGTCAAACTTCCAAAGGGGAAGTGGATACAGGCTTACTTCATCACCTCAAACCCAAAGGCCTTGCAGCGACCTCAGTCAGTTCTCCAGGAAAAAGATGTGCTTCAAAAAGACCCAATCCCACATATTACCATGTCTAGACCTAAGCAATGTCACACCTGTAGGCGGAACCCAGTCTGCACAGTTTAAGATGTTTATCATAGGTAATCCTTGTATTCTTGAACTCTGTAAATTGTGATTTTAAAATTTACTGTTCCATACTATGAAATACCAAAACCATAAAGTTATTATTACAAAGTATTTCAGTGATATACTAAATATAACTATGACTAGTTTTTACATAGCTACTTGATAAATTATGACTTGCTATTTTAGTGGGCCTCTGGCAATTTGTAAGACCAGGCTCACAGCTACCTAACAGGAGTTTTTCCATAACAATATCCCACTGAGATTTCCTCAGGCATAGAGTATATTATCTTTTTTGTAAGCTTCTACCAAGCCAAAAAGCTTTGATAAAGAATTTTAAATAAAAATTAATGCATGTTCCCTTCCTAAAAAAAACCAACCTGAAAATATTAAAAAGAATCAGTGAATCTGCTAGATAGAAAACAAATACATCCTTCCATGTACAGAACACTCCCAAGCTACTAACATCTTACTCGGAAATAATTGCAAGCTGTAACATTTTACACATAACATATATCCACAAAGTCTACAGTCTATTGTTGATTTTTATCTTCTGAACTGAGAAAAAGCTAAAGTTGATAACAAAATTACATCCTTGTCCACATGCATATGAAAGACTAGTAATTGATGCAAATGAGCAAGAAGACATTAGCTTAAAAGTCCGGGAGCAAGCTGCTCATCACGTGCATACTAACTTGTTACTTCGGCTGATGTGCACTATTATCATAGAATCATTTAGGTTGGAAAAGACCTTTAAGATCATTGAGATCAGCCATTAACCTACCACTGCCAAGTCCACCACTAAAGTATGTCCCTGAGTGCCACAACTACCTGTCTTTTAAATACTTCCAGGGATGGCAACTCCACCACTTTGCTGGGCAGCATGTTTCAATGTTTGATAACCCTTCCAGTGTAGAAATTTTTCCTAATATCCAATGTAAATCTCCCCTGGCAGCGTGAGGCCATTTCCTCTTGTCCTATAACTTGTTACTGGGGGGAAAAGACCAACCCCCACCTGGCTACAACCTCCTTACAGGCAGTTGTAGAGAGTGATAAGGTCCTCCCATCAGCCTTCTTTTCTCCAGGCTGAACAACCCCAGCTCCCTCAGCTGCTCCTCACAGAACTTGTTCTCTAGAACCTTCACCAGTTTTCTCTTCTATACTTGCTCCAGCACCTCAATGTCTCTCCTGCAGAGAGGCCCAAAACTGAACACAATATTCAAGGTGGGGCCTTTCCAGTGCCAACTACAGGGGATGATCATTTCGCTAATCCTCATGGCCACACTATTTCTGATACAAAGCACCCAGCAGCATCCTTCAGTATCCTGATGGAAAAATTTCTTGGATTTAATCCACTATATAAAAGTTTTTGTAGGCCATTCTTATCGAACTTATCAAAATGGACAAAAACTACCATACTAACTCTGCCATGAAAACGCAGCCCAGGTTAACAACTTACTACATTTACATCCCATGAAGTAGTAGTAGTGTGGCTGCTAAACAGTTGGGGAAAAAAACTCTCTCTCTCATTGATGGTAAAATAATGTACCACTCAAAGCAGAACATTGCCTTTGGAAACATCCCACCATTCAGAAATGCTAGTAGAAAAAAAAAAGAAAGGCAAAGTACTATACCTAACACACAAATGAAGCAGGAAATTTAATCAATTAGAGAACTTTGTAGACAGATCTGCTTCACAATTATCTCATGCCTTCCTACGTTGTTTAACAGAAAGTTGTTAAGAATATCTACTACACTGGTAGTACAAATTAATAAAACAACCCCAACATTTATATCAATAGACTAAGGAATATTAGTAGCTACTGATTTCTCTTGATTGTTTTAAATACAGATTCTTTAAAGATATGTTTAGAATGTTGGTCATTAAATAATATGATTGAGACAATTATTGAAAAGCTGAATTTTAAGAATTTAAGAAAACTTACCCAAGAGGAATGGTGTGTCACTCATTCACCCTAACTAATAAAACACGAGGAGGCAGGCATTCTATTAACTTCAGAAGAGAAAAGACTAAGTAGATAAAGGAAGAAAGAATTCTAAATATTGATAGGAAACTGCTGTGCATAAGTTGTCAGTAAAACCTTTCTCTATGGAGATTCTTTCTCACTGTGGTAACAGGAAAATACTATGAAAATGAGGGAAAAAAAAAAAAAAAGACCAAGCCCATCTCATCCTGACTGTATGTGAAAACAAGACACAGCAAAAACTTTTAAAGGGGACATAAATATAGAGTTATTGCGCACGGCAACAAAACATGAAAAATGTTTTGGTTTTTTAATTGGGAAGCTATTTCTTCACAGAAGGAAGCTACATTACCAAATGTTACCAACATTACCAAACATTGGTATGGTCTACCCAGGGAAGTGGTGGAATCACCATCTCCGGAGGTATTCAAAAGGCAGGCAGATGTGGTGGCTAAGGGAGGTAGTTCAGTGATGGGTCTTGGCAGCGTTAGGTTAATGGCTGGACTCCATGATCTTAAAGATCCCTTCCAACAGAGATGATTCTATGATTCAATGATTCTGTGTTAATGTGGAAGTTTTACAATCTCTCAACCAGCTCCAAATAATAAACAGAATTCAGTCTGCTGAACAATTTCAGTCTAAGACTTGTTATGAGTCTCCTGCAATTCAGAAGAACGGATAACATGCTAAGCAAAGAGTGGTTATTCTGATTTTTAATTTATATATGAATAAAGATACTTACTTCTATGGGAACAGGATCAAGCCCAGCACAGTTTTCATTGCATTTGTCGTAGACTAGTCTCAGTTTTCTGAAGAGTATTGATAGCTGACGAAGATGTTCCTGCAGCTTTCCCAGTCTGTCTTGATATGTTCCAGTATGATAAGTAACACCGTTCGGTAACTTAGAGAACCCAAACCCCAAACATGAAAAATATTATGTTAAAATTTTTGTCATGCAAAATAAATAAACTAAAATAAATCAGAGGGTTTTTTTTTGTACATTTAAAATAAGACAATCACACTATCCCCACAGAAATCACAGAAATTTCTTTTTGATTTATCAGCAAAAATCTGTATTTTATCTGCTCATCTGATGTGCCAAATCACTGCTGTCAAACAGCTTCATACATTATTGACACTTAGGTCATTGTCAATTCCTCTGTTACTCTTTTCAGTGAATGTCTTCAAAATGCTTAAGCACAACACTGTTGTTATCTGTTATAACAATTTGAAAACTTGTGTTGCAACCCCAGGTCACAATTCAGAGACACAATCAAAGTGAATTCAAAGTTAGCAAAGTCTAAGTAGGTATTTCCATACCTAAACAATTACAGAAGAACACTGCCAGCCATAAAAATACAGAGGGAATGCACATGACTATTTATCTTCTGCTCTTAACAGAGATGTTACAAAACACACAAACGTTTGTATGTTTTCTCCAAAAGTAGCCACAAATAAGGATTATGTCCACTTTAATAACAAAAAGAAATGTCAAAAAGTTCTACAGAAAAAGATCAATGAAAAGTCCTCTAAAATTACTCCACAAATGTTAACAAAACCAGAGAAACATAACCAGTATATAAACAGACTTCACTATTCATAAAGGAAAACACAGACATTAAGTGTATTTAGAGTATATTTATTGTGGAGGCAATAATAAGTCAGCATTTCTGAATTTTCTCCTTCTTTATTTAATGTACAGATGTAAGCAAATATATCACGAGTATTATTTACTTCTCCAATCCACTGCTCCTTTTCAAAGCAGTGTGATCAAGTTACGTTTTTACCCTAGCCTACTTTCTGTGCCTAAATATACTGGCAGTTGGTGATAAAAACATAGGGAATTGAGGACCATAAAAAGAAAATGTTATTTCTCACCTGCATGTTCCTCAGTAACTGGAAGATTTCCATGGTTCGAAATACAATGTCCTGCACAGTCTCTTGGCCAATTCGACAGAGAGAAGCTGTATTTACCTCTCTAGCTGCCTGAGCCTGTGTCCCTGAGAAGGCACCAGGTGGCATGCCGGCCCCAGCGAGAGGGGGAGTTGACATCTCTTGACATTAATCAGTCCCACCGAGTCAAGCTGCATAAAGAAGTGAAAGCTGGATGATTAAGTACTTGTTTGACTCTATTATAATAAACAAGCTTCTGCATGGTGGCTATACCATTCCTTTTCCCCAGAGGCGGTGCCAGCCCAGATAACTGCAACGGATAAAAGACAGTTCGCTGCCTTGTCCTTTGGTTTGGGTACTGCTCCCTTAACCTGTACAGCCTTGCTGGGTAGCGGAACCGGGGGTGCTTCTCACACACACACACCCCACCCCTCGGTGCGGTCACCAGGAAGACCCCTGCCCCGACCTGTGACAAGGCGGCCTTCCCGCAGGTCTCCAGAACTGGCACTTCTCCGACTCCCCTCTCTCCGCCACAGCGACCCACCACCTCTGAGGTACCCCTACTGGCCCCCCCAGCCCAGGCGGCCAGGGCACAGATGGTACCCGAGGACACCGCAGACCCCTCCGGGAGAAGCAGGCCCTCCCCGGTTAGCACGGCCGCCCGAGGAGCCACACAGTTACCGGGACGCGATGCGACATGTTCCCCGCTTCCCCCACACCGGGGAGGGCCCTCGGGCCCCGAAACCCTTCCCTGGGGACGCCTAATTGGTAACGCGAGGCAGCAAGGCCCTCCCCGGACACCCACACCCTCCTACGGAACCTGCGGCCGGACTCACCNTGTGGCTGATGGGGGTTGCGGTGTTAGTCACAGCACCCCTGTCGTGGAGGTGAGGAGTTGGAGACGCCTTTTTTGGGCAGACCATGCTGATAAATTGCTGGGTATCTGTTCTGCAAGGGTATATGCTTGCAGAGTGATAGTAATTTAATATCTTCAAAGGTGTGCTACTACTTCTTGCATAGAATCATAAAATCATGGAATGGTTAGAGTTGGAAGGGACCTTGAAGATCATCGAGTTCCAACCCCCCTGCCGTGGGCAGGGACACCTCCCTCAGGTTGCTCAAAGCCCCATCCAGCCTGGCCTTAAATACTTCCAGGGATGGGGCATAGACATTTTTTAGTTTAAAAAAGCCTTCCTGTATCAGAGCAGGTGGGTGTAAAACACGTCTGTACTGTCAGCTCTGAGTGGTTGTAGTGCACCAATACTAATTAGCGTGGTTTCAAAGTACAGAGAAGGCCTCCTGTTCAAGAAAGAAGAAACACCCTCAAAAAGAAAGCAGGCAGGGACGGTGGGGGCTGATATATAGGAATTACCTACACAGTAGTTAGTGCTCACGGTCTGTGTAATGAAAAAAATCATATACAAAAATCAGTACCAAAGATTCCCTTTTTACAGTTAATGCCATTCCTAGGACTCTGAGTGATTTTATCAATAAATACCTGAGAATGCAGAAGAAGGCATTCTTACGAATTCTTATTGTGCAGCTTCTTATGAATTCTTTGGAAGTACGGTTGTAAAGCAGTTGTGCTATATTGAAACCAATGTTATGAATGTTTTGTATGAAATGCATTGCATTGGTAACGCTGTAAAAATAAATCAGAAGTTTGACTCATGATGTACAGCTTTTGTTAAAGAAGAAAGCATTCAAGGAGCACTGAGGGACAGAACCATTCAAACTTGCTGTGAGAAGCATTTTGCTGCAGAAAACGTTTTTTTTACCTCAGGAACAGATTAATGAAGGGAAACACCACCCCCTTCTATAAATGGAAGCTTTTTACTGCCTAGCTAAGTTCTTTCCAGCATGCTGCTTTAGCCAAGGTGCGATATAAATAATTACAAAGTATCTTAAAAAGGTCTTAGCATAAAAGATTAAAAAAAATTCTTAAATGGATAGAAGAAAATTTTTCATAGAAATAAGAGGGGGCTCTTTTCAGACAGCAAAAGAACATCCCATGGTATCTGGCTTGATGATACTTGGGGAGAGCAGCCCCCGGAGAATTTTTGAGGGCTTGTGTGAGGGTTTGCACTTCATTTCTCTGTATATGAAGGGAATGATGCAAGAACAGTTCAAGAGTTAAGCACAAAAGATAATGTTTTCTTCTTCTGATTGCATGCCCACAAGCTCTGTTCATACTGCTTAACTTGCTGCCCCAAATCTGACGGCGTGAGAAAAATGAGCGATTCAGACCACCTACTATTCAGCACTGCCTCACACCAACTCCGAGTACAGTCGTATCCTGAAGTATATGATTGCCACATGCAGGAGGGAGTTGAAATACAGAGCCAAGTCTGAACACAAAGGGTGCTGAAGAACATTGCTAGGAGGCCTAATGTTTTTCATCACCAATATGTGAAACCATCTAAATCTGACTTTTTGCTCCCACACAAAGGAATCTCCTTTTAGATAACGAATGTTTTTTTGGTTGAATGAGAAAAATATGGATATATATTTTGCTTTTTAAAAGTAATCCGTTAAGCAGCCATTGTCTAACTTCAGTTTGGGCCAAGTGCTTTCATTTGGAAGGTATCCAGAACAGAGTTCATCTTTCACACCCATTTCAATTTATGTGGCATCACTTCAAGAAGTGTCTTGGGATGCTTCAGCCTTTGTTGTTGGGTTATAGAGAAGCTACCAAAAAACTAACAAAGGCCATTTATTTGCACATGATATTCTAGTCAAATCAAATTTAACCCAAATTTGAAATTAGGACTCTTTAAAAGGTAAGTACTTCAGTGATTAGTCTTTTCACAATAATAATGGCTCTATCAGGAAAGCCAAAAGTGAGTTACTTTTGTTTAAACAATTTTCTGTAAATTGGTCAATATGTTTACAAGGCTACATGCCTTATTCTGTTGAAAAATAAACAGAACTGGAGGAATTCCTGGATCATCCTCTGTTTTCCTGGAGTAAGAAGAGCATACTTCCTCCCAAGTCTCCTCACACTATTCCTGAGCAGCAGAGCTTTGATGATGCTCTAAGGGTGACAGATGGGCTCAGGGGAAATGTGTTAAGCAGAAAAAGGACTTTCATTCTCAACCCTGTCCCATTTCAGTGTTTATGTGTGGATTTAAGGAGGAATAATGGGACTTTGTGGAACCTTTGCCAACAATAAACAGACAGGGCACAATTTTACTGTTACCAAGCTGTGACAGATAACAGCACGGCACATAACTTTTTTAGTATGTGGCCAAAACAGACAGTTAAGCAGGGTGGAATTTAATTCAGCAGAGATTACATTTTTAGGCCAGAGGAAGCAGTTAAGGACTGTGATTAGGTGAGGTGGATTGTGGGTTTAGGGGTTTTTGTGTGCTGTGGGTTTTTTTGTGACAGTGTTTTCCTCGTTTGGACAGGTATTTTCATGAACTACGACAGCAGCTGTTTAGAGAGAAGCAGGATCATCCATGGCAGTGCTAGATAAAATGGGATGAATAAGGAAGGGTCAGAGCCCAGAGCATCAGAGCAAAGGGCAGTACTCCATGCCTTTGCGCAGTAAAGGGGCAAGGGGGAGCTGGGGTTGAACCATTCTAACTTCTTTGCCATTGCGTGATTCTGTCGGCACAGCCCTTTGGTGCTGCAGGTGGTAGAAGTACAGCAAGGGAGCAAGATGGAAGAGGTTCAACCACCCTGCTTCCTTCTTTTCTCCTTCATACTCTATATACCTATAAGCAAACTTGTCTGTACTTGCTGTGTGTTATTGGCACCTTCTTCTGGAGCACAGGGAAGCAGAAGCGTCATGCCTGCTGGATTTGTACAGGTAGTAACCAACTTCAGTGGTTTACCATAGCCCAGCCTCTGAATGTTCACAGAGTAGTCAGAAAATAATGATCTGTAAAACTCTCATTTCAGAATGGCCTTATGTGATGGGGTGGCTGCCGAGTGCCCATCAGGCTATTCCCTCACTCCCCCTCCTCAGCAGGACAGGGGTAGAAAATAAGGTGAAAAATTCATGGCTTGACATAAAGGCAGCTTAATGAAAGAAAGCAAAGGTTGTGTGCAGAAGCAGACTGAGCCAAATGGCACTGGAACAAGTGTCCTCTTACAGTATAGATACTGTTGGGACCTGCACTGTCTCCATAGCTCAGTCACATACATTTCCCATAACATGAGAACAAGCATTAGCAGGTGATAGGGAAGTCAGGCGAACTGTCGTGGTTCAGTGTATGTTTAAGGGTCTTAAAGCATAATGTAGCTTTTTGGTTCTCATTTTGCAGTGGGTCCTATATGCCCATTTCTTGATCTTGACAGGTATATCATCAATTCTCTGCTGCTCTGAAGTTTCTTTCTTGACCTTCAGCTCAGAAATTTTGCCCTTGGCCAATTTCATGTTCCTTTAAACACCAAAGATCTAGTTTCATGTTCACTGCTTTCTGTCATGGAGATTGTTGAAACATCCTTCCCCAAGTTTTACATGATGGACCTTTATGCTCAGCAGTCAGTACTCTCACTGTAACTGTTAAAGAAGAAAGAAATAACAGAAAGTCCTCAGACTTTTTCCAGGATATCCCCATGTAGAAGTCTCATCCTTATAATCTTTCTGCTTTTGCAGTTGCTCAGTTGCTTGTCTCCAAAGAGACATCTGAGAGTCCCAACATAATCTCAACATTGTGACTTTAGATGTAGACCCAAGCCCACAAGCAGAAGTATCACGTCTTCTTTTGGTCTCTTGCTAGAGGTCCAGTGCCTCTCCTGCAGCCTCCTGCTGTATTGGTGCTCCAAATGCTGACACTGAAACTTACTCAAAAACAACATTATCAAGTTTTTCTTCTTGCCTCAAAATAGCTGTGAGCAGTCTGTGACTTCTTGTACTGGACATTCAGATATTTCCCCTGATCCTATTTTTCCTGAGCAAATGCTATCTTGTGGGACTAGCTGTTAGAACAAGGAGGCATTCCAAATTGCAGTTTACATAAACTGTATGTCTTCATCAGCCAGATGTGCATTAATGATGCCGGTGGATAAATTTTCAGCATGCTTGTCTGATGGCTTCTCCTGGGGCTTGCACAAAAATGGCTTGGAAATGGAACATTTGCAAAGAAGCGGATGCTGGCAAAAGAAAGCATTACAATGAGATGTAAAATATGTGCACTGTAATTTATACAGGCAAGTAGCTTCTGGAAAACTTGACCTCTGGCCAGTAGAGGACAGAAACATATCCAAAGAGACCACCGAAGCAGTGACTGATACCCAGTGGGACAGAGATGGAGGGACTAATTATGTTTTTGCAGCTGTTACACCAATACTGGAAGTATATTGGTGACAAATGACTTTGTGGTGGACAGCACAGTCGTTAATACTAGGGAAAAGCTACCCTGCCCTGTGGTTTGACCGCTTACGTGCTATTTAGCATTGTAAGCAGGAGGGTGAGGGTGGGTTTTCTCTTCAAGGGTCATTGCTGGTATGCAGTTTCCCACTGTTGTTCCACAGCTGGAGGCACAGTTCTCATTAAGGTGTTGACAGATTATATTCCTGTGATTCACTCCATAGTAGGAGAGAGAGAGATCCTGTGCTCTTTCTTTCCCAAAACTTGTCTTAGTTGTGTGAGAGGATCCATGCTGTGCTCTGTCTGTAGCATGTGGGTTTTTTCCTAGAAGCTGAAAGGCACAGCAGCCTGGGGTTTGTCTCTTCATCTGCCTCTATTAATGTTTTGCTTCTCCCTCTGACTATAAAACCCTCATAGCAGGTGAAAACTTTCTCCTTGACTTTATGAGAACAAGCCCACCTCACTGCAATTTGAGAGGCACTGGCCACTCATCAACTGACTGCAAAGAATATCTGTATTCTTGAAGCATTTTAAGCCTCATCATTGTTTCTTTTATCTGTGACAAGAGATGTTTTCTTTCACCTTAACTTCATTCTTATGAGCAAAATTAATTGTGATTTATTCAGTGTCAATCAATTTAGATTCTCTAGTCTCCTTTCCTATTTACAGGTTCTACAACCTTTCCTGCATGTGAATCAGATATTGCATGCAAACCTGAATGGCATGTTAAACAGGTATTAACAAGGTGGTAAGATCAGGACTCTGGTGCTACAAATTTGGTGCTGGGAGGTGGTTTTTTTGCATTCTGGTCAGTAGCTCCCCTATGCGTGTAACCATTCATTGACTCATTCTGTCTCCTTCACTCCATCATTTGGACATTGATTCACATAATCTATTCATCCCAAAGCGTGTTTTGCTTGTCTTGTTTTCTTATTGGTAGCTTTAGAATGATTTAAACGAAACCGGACATATGTTATTTAGTAGTGTCAGATACATTATGGTAGCAGCAGAAGACTTCAGGCAAGAGTATAGTCTCATTCTACTGTGCAAATACAGAGGAAAATGGTTCTTACCCTGGATGGTTTACAATTCAGAGATTGTGTATTTCACAGCAAAGAAGAAGATATATTGAAAAGGGACCTAATAGTTTCTGGATAAGGAGGTTGGAGTGTCCTAATTTACCATGAAAGTCATCAGCAGTATAGATGGTAATGCAGGAAAAGTTATAAGGGCATGAAAGATATATAGTGTAGATCATGTCCACAAAAGCTATCATCTCTCGACGCAAGTCAAACGCCACTTGTGTCTTCCCAATGATATAAGACTGTGAACTAGGGAATGGAATAATAGATAGGAAAAAAGCATAGCTGGAGGCAGATGTGTGAACACAAATCATCTCTCTAGGCTGATGTACTATTGTGGGGTTCCTGGATTGACTCATTGACATTATTTATGCAAAACTTCTGGCCACATTCCCTCTGTGCAATATTACAAGCAATACATTACAGAATGGAGGATGTCCCCTGTTTCCCCAGAGTTTTCTGTCCTGTTCCTATATAACCTTCTAGATGTACATTACAATTACTAGAAGCCGTATATTTCTCATTATAACTTGGAATCTACATACAACATTTGGCCATTTTTACCGGCCGCATTCCCAGCCAGTGTGGGCTACGATGATGGCAAAACTCATCATCATTCCTGATGTGTACTAATTGCGCATTAGATTTTAGGCTTTTTTTTTCTTGAACATTGTGTATCCTAGTTTTGTTGTGGAGTGTTGGAAAATATTTTGTAACTTGTAGGGTATGCTGTGTGTGGAACAGATGTTCAGTAGACTCTGTATGACTGCAACAGTGCTAATAAACTAAACGTTCATCTGGCTGTTCTCTGGGTGCAAGTCCAGTTGGCGTGGAACAACCCAACCTAACTCTTAAACTTTCAAGAAGGGTAGTAACACACATGCTGCCTTCTGGAAATGATTGCTCTCTCCTGTTAACTCCCAGGCTGTTGGTAGCAGAGCGCTAGATGTCCAGGGTAGTCTGCTCTTTTTGCAATGCAGTCTTACCAGCGAGTGTGTCCACAATAATTGCATTTTTTTCCTTTCTTCATATGATCACTATCTTTGAAATGCAAAATGGGATGGAAGAAAAAGAGAGCTACTAAAGGAGAAACTCTGTAGTCTTGTAATCCATGTAATTTTTAAGAGGATAATGGAATTTGGCTGAGTTGTTTGGATTTTTTTAATTGTTATAGGACCTCTTTTAATGTGAAATGTGGCATGAGCAAGTGCTGTCTCCATGAGCTGTGTGAAGTGAGTGAGAAGTCTGGTGTTACTTCAGTTTCACAAGTTTGTCAGTATCTGGAACAAGGCTTTTCCTGAAATGAACATGATAATTAGTGATCTGAGATCTAAGTGCGTTCTGAGGTTACAGCTCAAAAAGACTTAATAGCAGAGTGAGCATTCAATCAAATGTGGTGTGACAGCATGAGGGTCTCTGAACATGGTAATGCTTGGAGAATTCGGACAATTCTTGCTTTGGATGGGAACAACATCACTTTTTGTGAGTAGAGACTCGACCTCAGCTAGCAGCAATGCTTTTGCTGAAAATAATGACAACAAAAGGAAGAAATGAGCGTCAGCCACACGGAGCTCAAGTATCAGTCTCTGTGCTGCTGTAGCAGGCTGTTACAGATGAGTGTTACAGTGATGTTCCTTTGAAAGGAGCTGCCATAGACTTGCTGTTGATGGTGCTTTAACAGGGACAGCAGAGGAGCTGTCTCCACCATAAGAAAACTCTCCTGGCTGCTTCTGTCATTATAACTACTTGAACAGCAAGGATGCAGGTGGAGAAATTATAAGGGTGGAGAGGAAGAATACTTTAAAATTATATGGTACCATAGCAAAAGGTTCTGAGAAAATCCAGCTGTTTTAAAACAGAATTCTCGAAGAAAATGAAAAACAGAAAATCACAAGTCACCGTTCACATAAAGCTCTTCTACCAAGTCCTCCAAGTGGATCTTCAGCTCTGCAGAAGTAGCTGGAATCTTTGGACATTAGCAGATGACATGATACTGCTTTTATTTGCCCTGGTGGTGCTGGCAAATCACCTTGGCTCCATCACTGAATGCTTTGACTGTTGCAGTGGGGTGTTACATGGTGTATTTCCATCCTGCAGCTCAAAACAACCATTGTGGGGACCTTTCAACTGCAATTGTCTGCTTCCTGCAAGGCAAGAAGGTTTGGTCCGTATTTTAAAAGAACCAGTAGAAAAAAAAAAATAAAATTAGAAGGCCTTCTTCAGAGAAGAAGAACTTCTGCAGAGCTGAAGATCCACTTGGAGGACTTGGTAGAAGAGCTTTATGTGAACGGTGACTTGTGATTTTCTGTTTTTCATTTTCTTCGAGAATTCTGTTTTAAAACAGAATTAAAATTAAATTTGGGTCGTACAAAACTAAACTTCAAGCTAAAAGTCAATAAGATGTTTCAACTGTGTATTTTCAGTATTCAGAGAGAACTGTATGTGGGGTCATACCAAACAGAACTGGTTAAAAATCATATTCTCCTCACTCCCATCTCCTTTCACTTCATTTCCAGTGACTCCAGAAAAGTGATAAAAATTATTTTTGTTTGTTTTTCATTGATTTTTTACATCTGAAAAAGTGTAGGAAGTGTTGTTTTGCAGGTTCTCATCTTTTGATATATGATGAGAGAAGTAGCTATAGAGGTTTTCAGTAAGCTGAACAGAAACTTGTCATTAAATAAAAGTTTCTGATGGAAAATTTCTGGCCGGCACAATCTGAATGACATATCACATACCTTTGAGGTAATGATAAGATAAAAATCCTGAAGTGAAACAGACCAGAAAGTTGCAATGTGAAAAGGAGAAGCTGACTAATTAGTTAGATTGCTCAAGAAAAACAAAACAAAACAAAACAAATCAAAAACCCGTATAACAAAGCAAGACAACAAAACCTTAATGTTTATTGTTCAAGCTCAAGCTTGCTCGAGCTCAAGCTCACTAGTTATTGTTCAGCTAGACATTTTGAAAACTGTTCCGTTTTAAAGCTATAAGGGCATTGTTGGTGCATGTGGCAAGATTGTAGCTTTGGGGTTAAGAACTGGGACCTTTAAAAAACGTTGTTTTAGCCAATACTAATCCTTTAAACTAAGTCTTTTTAAAAAGCATTAGCAAATACCATCCATGTGGTTATCTACAAAAGAATGGCTCAGATATGAAAACAAGTGTGTACTCTTGGTATGATGCTGGTAACAATGATAATCCATGCATGACTGTAAGAAAAGATGAAAGAAATGTGCACCTAGAAGAGCAGGGCGTATTCTGCAAGGAGTAGTACTTTATTGTAGACTTTTTTTTTTCTATTTTTAATTTCTATAGGTATTATCTTATCCTTAGCTCTCATTGCTTGAGCTGAGGATGTTTATGCCCGTATGTCCTTATTTCTCACATGCAGGTGCCTAATTACTGTATAGAAAAAAGCATATAGAATACAAAGATTATATTATATTTTTTAATTCAGAAAAATCTGTGAAATCCTTTTTGCAGCTTTTACAGAATGAAAGTCTGGGTCTGGTTAGAGTGCTTACAGATAAAACCTGTGCCCTGATGCTACTTGTGCAGCTGAGATTAAATGAATTTTTAGTTTCATTTAGAAAGAATATAATTTACCAGCATGTGTTCCACACATTATAGGAATGCACTTCCCTTGGACCAGCAAATACATATCTTTCAAGTATTCTTTTTTATTCTGTCAGCCTGTGCACATCTTCCCACCAGAGACGCAACTGCCATCCCATCTCTTTTCTTAATATTTAATGACAGAAGTGCATTTAGGAATGTTGCTTCCATTCATTCCAAAAGTGACACAGCAAACATAGAGCATTAAGAGGGCATGGGAAGAGGTCCTCCGGCGGTTGATATCTGCTGAGTAATAGCTGTAGGCATGAGGAGAATTAAAAGTTTATCCTCAAGCATGAAAAGAAGAAAACTACATTCTGAGGGTCAAGTCAGTATTTCATCATTTGTCATCTGAGTTGAACTGATTTTTCAAATCCATATCCTCTGATAGCATGAAATGTGAAGTTTTCTAAGTGACTTATCTTTTGTCTATATGGCATTATGTGACAGCAGTGGCAGTATCTAGTGATTTGTGTCTTTGGGAAAGTGGCTAACAGGAAGAAAAAAATACATATTGGGGTTGATGGAAACTGTCATGGTTCCACTGATGCCCAAGAGCGAGCTTTTGAACGGCAGGACCCATTTGCATGAGTTGAGGATCTGTGCCATCCTGTATTTTATTAACTGACAATCCTGACTGAAAACTAATGAGGGCAACATTTAACAAAATTGACTCATATGAATTCAAAATATGAACTGCAGAATTTAAGTCTTGGTTTGGGAGACTTGAGAATATGGGATTGATGAACTTGGTCCATCTTACAGTAAATATAAAGGGCAATATCTAAGATGCGTATCTTCACTGGGATAACTATCTGAAACCCGGGCTGAGAGCACGTTCTTCCTGTACTTTCTAGCTAACACAATGTCAGTGGGAGAATTGTGGTTTCTTTACCAGACAACTAACCACTAGTGGGATTCTGATAAAGAATGATAGGGAGAAGTCATTCTTGATTTTTTATTTCTTTTATTGTAAAAATATTTTTGTTTATGGTTAAAAATCTTCAGAATAAAATAGCCCCCTAGTTCAGCCTTCCATGACCAATAGACTTTAAAAATTGTAATATATCAGCTAATTAATTAACACCAGCCCAAGCAATATATTTCAGATGTTAATCATATCAAATCCACAGGCTAAATGGGAAAAAATGACAGTAGGGACAGGACTATAGCTTCTGAAGGAAAGGGCTGAATTTGAATCATTAATAGCCTAAACGTCAGGTCTGAAATAACAATGCTTCTCAGACTCGTAATCCCAGAGGGACAGACAATCTTTCATCCTTCTAAAGTAAATATACTAGGGGATGGTAGTTTGCTAGGTCTTAGTCTTTAGCATTAGAATTTAAGTATCAAGATGTTGTGTTTCCTATGAACAGTACAGATCTTATGGGAAATTTGAGGGGTTGTTCATCCAATTTGCTGTTGTTTTAACCAGTTTTTTATCTTCATATCCTTCAACCTACTTTGATTTTTCATTGGTGTATGACAACAAGGGCATAGGAACTCAAAGTGCAAAGCAGGAATCCAGGAATCCATCAGCTGGCGGCTGATGTCCTGAAAATATTGAAATAATGCTGCATACAAACAGAGGCTAATTAACCTCGTGAATCCCTTTAGAGAGCGTGTTGATATTTTTGTGCTGTGCATATACAAAATTGTTTATAATGACTAATAGGTGATGCTGTTGCATCACTCCAGCTGCACATCTGCATGGTTGTTTTGTTTTTTGATGGAAATCCAAATTTGTTTTCCGTCAACATGCAAATGCTTTTGCAGTCCCTTAATATGAACATAAATGACGGATGCAAACACATGCAATACTCAGTACCCAGGACTGCACCTGAATCTCCTGGCTGGGCAACTTTCCCCATTGTTTAGGGCCATATTAAGGTCAGCTGAAGGCAGCAACAGTCTTATTTTCACACATGGTATGAGGGAACAGGGTCAGGTTCTTACTGGGATGTTTTTGACAGAGCCTTCTCCTGACCTCAGTTGCCTGTCACGTCCAACAGGGGCAGTTATTAGTGTCTCTCTTCTTCTCTTTGTTTGTATCCAGTCTCTCTATGTAATCTACTTTAAAAGCTTCAGTGACCATTTCCATGCTAACGATTCATAAGTCTACCTTTAATGAATCCCTCATCTCAGCTGGTTTTATTGTCTCTCATCCAGGGAAGTACTTAAGCATGAGCTTAGCTTTGAGTTTATTGGCATCCCAAACTTGGGCCACCATCTCACTTTGGAGAGCTGTCAAAATAATAATGAATTTTATTATTGAAATTGCTGTGCTTTGTACTGTAAGATTGACACAAAAATCAGATTAGTATTGACCTTTCTAACTAAGGGATATTAGAAAGTCATTCAGCACATAAGTGATTTCTGAAAAATTGAAGAAACAGGCAACTTTAATATATTTAAAATTAGTTATATGTGCTTGAATGTCACATCTCAATAATTTATCCAATGCACGAGTCTACATCTAGGAGAGTACATTTATAAAAACTTATGAACCATGTAAGTTGATATTACAAATTCTGTGTTGCATGTTAAATGTCTATGTGTGTGTATCTGCATCTGTTAGTATGTAGCTGTGCACATCTACCCAGTCATCTTTGTGCTGTAAACCATCCTATTGAAAATGCAGATGGGGGAAATAATTTTTTTTGACCTCCCATGTATTTGAACTGCTTGACTGAAATTCTGAGAATTATCTGAACAAGACTGTTTGCCCATCTGTCTACACACTAGGAGAACGATAGCAGCTCATGTCTTGTCTTGTCTGTTGGTTATTTAGTAAATGTCAGCAGTATAATTGGTCTATAAGACTTGTACTACTGCTGGTAATGTTCTGAGCACTGATACATATATATATATATTTGTATATATATATATACACCACAAGAAGATTCCAAAATGTACTGGTGTGTTTATACTAGGGAGAACATTTTCAGAATGAACTTAACTGAAGTGTTCCTTAGCTAAAGGAGAAAGGAAAAGTAGAAAATAACTTCAGACTAAATGTTCCTTAGGCACAGATAGGATCCTTACTTGACCGTATATGGCAAGACCTAAATTTGAACACAGCCTTCATACGAGCATGAGAGCCAGGAACAGATTGGCTTCCTGGCGAAAAGTGAGTGAATTGCTTCAGCAGCCTCCCCTCATTATGTTGTTCCTGATGCTGTAAACTTTGTTATAGTGATTATTGCTGCTTCTGGGTTCATAAATCCTCTTAATGCCTGATCCTTGTGGCATTAGCAAGTTGCAAGATATGAACTGGAGGAAGCTTCTTCCTTACCATCTGATTTAAAGGGTGAACCAAAAGTTAGTGGGGAATTCTACGCTATGGTAGATAAATCCAAACAATTTTGGGTCTGTTCTTAGGAAACAGAACTCAACTAACTTAATAATGTATTACATGGGTATTTTTGAATTCTAGGTATTCGAAACCAGATACCGGGTGTGGATGTGGAATCAAAGAAGTTCAGTTCCAGGTGCCCCTGATCATTCAGAGCTTTGTGGCTTTCTCCTGCTTCAAATCTTAATACGTCAAGATGATGAAGTAGGAGGTTGGAAGGTGAAATTGATCAGGGTGAAGGTAGTTAGCAGAGCAGATAATTGCATGCATTTGAATGCTGAATCTGTATGGTGATGCTATCTATACTATGAAGCTATACTGTGATAACAAACTGGGCAAATATGAGATATTTGCAGAATATAAGCTGAATATAGGCAAAGTTGAAAGGCTATTGAAAATCATTCTCCAGTAATCTTCCTACTGGCTCACAGAAGAAAGCTATGTGGATATGGATATAGATATGGATGACTGCTGGCAGGGCTCTGCACCCTGGAGATGCCTGTGGAGGATGGCTGTGTCCTCCTCTGTTTGGTCTAAACAGTGGTGCTGCAACCTTCCCTGCAGCTGACGCACACACAGTCCCTCATATATAATTGGACACTCCTCAAACGAAGAATAAGAGCATTATAACATTTTATATTCTGGACAGAATAGCTGGTAGCAGATGGAATAAGGGCATGGTTGTTATTACGGCATTACAGATCTGAGATGGAGAGTGGGTGGTGATAGGATTTCCTTGTAAGTATTAGTCATCTGAAAGCTGTGGTGTGCAGCCTAACCTTGTTATCCAGACTTTCCCATTAGTCAAAGGAGAGCGAAATGCACCTGCAGAGGATAATGTCCCCAGGACCACTGGTGATGCTTCTCTCTTGACTGTAGAGAATAGCTTACACTGGGCAGCTGAGTCAGGGAAAGCGAACTCCATTCCCAGTGTCAGTAGTAAACTTCCTGGAGAAGGCTTTGGCATAGTTAAAAATTAGAAGCAGATGTCCAAAATCCAATGTGTCGGATGCAATGCTGTTCTTTATTTTTAAAGATGAATGTTTGGTGACAAAAAGGATGGAAGCCTCCTGCTGAAGCAAAAAGGAGGGTCACCAGTATAGATCTGAAGCTTATTCCTGAGAAATCATATCCGTTTCAGAGGTTTTAAATTAATCTGAAGGCTGTAGGGAAAGTGAAGAAGCGAATATTTGTCTGTGAGGCAGACAAAGTGTGATTATTTAGGAGACAAGCAGGTTCTAATTGCAGTAGGGAGCTGAATGTGACAAAACAGACTGTCCTCTTCATCTTGCAAAGATGGCCTACTGTGCCGTGTCGACAGTGACAGATAAGGGAGTGTCATTTAGGGTAATATAAATTGAGAAGCAGTGGCGTTGTGGGTCTGACTGATGAAGCCACCCAGAAAGTAAGACCTCCTCCAAAGGGGATTAGTGATTTAAACACAAGACTTGATGTCCTCCAAAGGTTCACAAAGGTGAAAGGCCAGCATACCAAAGGAAAAATGGCACTTTGCTACTTAGTCTCTGTTCTCAGGTTGAATTGCAGGCAAGGGAAAGGAGAGTGAAGATGTCAAAGAATGAAATGTCAGTAAAAGGGTAAGAAAAGGAAAAGAATTGCAAAACCATTTTAAGTTAATTTGTGATAAAATAGAACCTGTTTACAAAGATGTGTACAGCAACCTTCTTTCATCTGAAAAACCTTATAATCCTGCAGCAGCTGAAGTTAACAGGATTCACATCTGAGTAAGATTTGATTTTTGTACAGGAAAGTTTTCTTTGATATAATTTTATTTGTTTTCCGGCACCGTCTGCCCTGCCATATACTTTAATTTAATTTTCTTTTCTGTGGAACATATTTTTTCACGATTTATATCTTAGGTGTTTCCCTTTACTGAACGGTCTGCCAGTACTCTGGTTCAGTCTGGTTCAGCAAGGGTCCTTAAATGCAATATTCCCTTTACAGGGTGTCACTGGCAGCCCTTTTGAACCCTGCTGCTCTTCACTGGAATGGGGACTTCACTTGAGATGCCCACTGTGGTCTTCAGAGCCATTGTGGTCCTTCCTTTTTCTTGCACCACAAGAAGAGGAGAGCGTGTAGGTAACTCTGTTTACTCAGACATGAAAGTATTTTCAATGAGGTGGCCAAGGAGACAGTGGAATTCACCAGGGAGTTCATGTGCGTACAAAGAGAAAGCAATATGCCAACAAAACGGCTTCAATACAACCATCTAGCATAGATGAGATGCAGGGGCTAGTGACCTCAATTACCTCACTCAGCAGGGGCCAAGGGGATTCTTTGCCTATCAAATTCATCACCTATGCTTTGGTTTCATGTCCCCCGTCTTGCCCCATAAAATGCTTAGTCTGACTCAAGGATATCTTTAGGGTGACCAATGATGTAATTTGAATAAATAATATACCCAGCCTCACATCTCTTTCAGGAAGTGCCAAGTGCTCATCACTAAACATACTAGCTTTTTGTATACTGGTGGTCAAAGATTCTCAAATCAGGTAATTCTAAAAGCTGGGCCACCTCTGAGTGTTATGGCCTTAGTCTGACGTTTTTTGAAGTTTGAAACGGCATCTCTGAGTTTTAGTTCATCTGATGCTAAACAAAGGATACAGTTTGTGTTGTTTAATGTGTTTGCATTATTTAACAGATGCACCTGGCAAAAGCCTGCACATCCCTTGTACCTCCCAGCAGTGCACTTTCAATCCTGGTCAGATAAGGTATTCAGTTTCCATTCCCATGCTCCCTGTATTGACAGATTATTTCAGATGAAAGAGACAAAGCAAAGAGAACAGGAGTTCAGACAAGCCGCTTGGAACGACAAGAGATGCATATTGCCAAATGCCCAATCTATCACCGTCAGCATCACTGAATCCAACATCTTTCTGCACTTTTGAATCACCATGGGCTTTATACATCTCCTCCTCCTCCAGTTTCTAAATATCTTTGTTGGCCTGTATAATTTTTCTTTCTAGTGGATATTATTTTCTTGGGTTTTTCTTTGCTTCCACACATATTTTTATGCAAGTCAGAAAAGATGTTTTGTCACCTGCAGCTAAGCTGCCAACTGAAACTGGCTGGCGTGTGCACATTAGGCCAGGAATCTGCAAGCTTCACTGGCTGCTAATAAAGTGGCAGATTGATGTTAAGATTGTCTGACTTTTAAGTCTCTATATATAGAGTCAGCCTTGTTAGCCTTATTATTTATTTATACAGTACTAAAGGTATACATAGCACTTCACTAACAAACGAGGAGATGAAGTCACTACACTGAGCCACTTATAGTCTAGTTTAGATTGCTATGATGTATAAAAGATGAGTGGACACATGCGGGAGTAGGGGCAAATCGAACTGAGGAGGAACTGAGTCATGTAAAGCTCCATGAAAGCAGCAGAGATTTAACACATCCTTCATGGTGTCTATGGGTAAAGTCTTTGCAGCTCCAGAGAGCTGAATTTAACAGCTAAGCCTTCAACAGGTCTCCTGTTCAAGCCTAACAGTGCTTAGCGTGAACTGCTGTTGTGCTTCAAAGTTAGGTCTTAACTACGTGTTTAGCTTTAACTTTTGGCATCTTGACTTCAGCAGATCTGTGTCAGCTTAAATCAGCTGAGGATCTCTCTAAAAATGGAAAACTAGAAACTACCTACCTTAGGTGAATTCTGAAGAGACATCTGCAAACATTTGTGCTGTTTTGTTCAATGCCACTAGGGTTTATTTGTAATTTATCTGGCAGTAGAAGGTGGAATGTGCCTTGCATCCCATTTCCAGCAGAGGTATGTCAGAGAATAATCTGTGTTAACATACTTTTTTTTTTTTTCAGCCTTAATGTGCATTTTCTTCTGCTATTGTACAAGACACACAATTTCAATTCTTTATTTCCTGTTGACTTGTTGACAAAGCAATAAGCCAGCTCTGGCTCTGATCTCTAAGGTATGCAGGCATTCTTTTCAGCAGGTGAAAGATTCATTTATGACAACCTGTTATTCTTATCCCATTGTTCCACTTTTTGCCTTATCTGTTCATGCTTCTTTCTTCACATTAGACATTCGTTGCTGGTGGGCTGTGTTATCAAGTGCTTTAGGACATCTTAGCTAAGGGATGCATCTCTCTTGAGTAGCATGTCAGAGGGATCTTCAAAGAAGTGTTAACAAAGGATGCATTTGAAGGCAAGAGAAGTCTGGCTATTTTTACTGTCTTTCTTTTGATCTCTGAAAGTAGATTGTGAATGTGACTGCTCTGTATTTTCCTGTCGGGTCCCTTGACTCTTTTTCTAAAAGGTTATGTTAGTTACTTTCTTGTCCAAAGGGACTCTTTCCTGTACTAAACACATTTCTGAAAATGTCAGTTGAAATTCCTTTGCCACCTCTTCTTATTTGTTTTTAATATTCTCAGTTTCATATTGCCTGAATATTAGAGTGCCATCAATTTTCAGATCTTCAAACTTTTCAGAGAAGTTTGGTGCTATTGAATGTCTTGTTTGTCCTCATCATTTTGCTCCCTGACAACAGAAGTGATTCACATTTTGTGTTTCAGAACACAGCTTATCACTTGGTTACTACTGCTATTGTCTACTCCTCTGCAGCCCCCCCAGCCCTTGCGCAACAAGAAGGCTTGAAAATCTATTCACAAACTTCCGTTCTCTTTCCGTTTCTTTGCTTTAATTTTCACTGCTTTAATTAAAAAGCAACAACGACCCATTGTGTTAACTCTGTCTCAAGGTAGACTGAAATAGAATTTGTAGTTTAAGACTTATAAGCAGAATCAGCTTCCTTTCAGTTTTAGTGGATTTTGTCTATAAATTGCCTGCTCTTGTTGAATTAGCATAGCTAGAGCTGTAAAGGAACTCAATTACTGCAGATTTTAATTTTTCTTCTAAATTCTGAATAAGAATGGCAAATTAAGAAAAATTTCCACGTATAAAAATATTTCAGTCTTGGACAGATGACACATTTCTTTCCACTAAAACCAGAAATTTAAAGTCAGTTTTTTACTTTCTAAATTCTCCAGAATGTGAAGAAAAAATGCATTTAAATATCCAAGTGATTTGAAGAGTGAAATTCATGCATTTATTGCTCCAAATAGGAAAAATTCAATTTTCACATTGTATCCAGGCTTTCCTTTTTTCTTAATTGCACCATCTGGTCTAATAAAATACATTGCATCTCCCTGCAAACTGATTCAGTGATGGATATGAGTAACTTCTGCATATTTAAAAATCCTGTCTGGTTTAGTGTTTATAAAATTGTTATAGTTTTGTCTGTGTGATAATCGGAATGACTAGTGTTAAGAAAGGTGAGAAAGAGAGATAGATCTCATAAAAGATGCAGGAGTGGTAGTGAGGGAGGCTGTACCAGAATGTGGGAACTTCAGAATTAAGACAAAAATGGCTGTAGGGATACATGCAAATGTGTTTGCTTCTCTAAAATCTAAATACTAATGTGGATTTCTTGTCAGGTCTTTTTAGTAACCATTTTCAAGATGGCTGGTTATAGCATCTGATGGGAGAATCTCTTGATGGCTGTAATCTGCCACTTTACTCTAGTCAAGTGCTTCCCTGAGATTGCTTTATTGCATTTCTTCCCGCTTCAGACATCAGAGACAACATATCTGCATGGGTGACATGCTTAATCCATCCAGTAGGGAACTGAGAAAGATGGGAGGAATTTTAAGGAAAGATTTATTATTCATATTATTGTTGTTATTATTCATAATAAAAGTTAATGCTGTTCATCTTTCTTTATTGCAGCTTTCCAGTAAACCTGGAGCTGATTCCTAGTCTAGTAAGTTATAATAGTGATCAGTTTACACAGGTGAAATTAGAGACACACAAGAAAATCAATGTGTAAAACTGAAACATAGTATGAGACTTGGCATCTTCAATAGGAGACAGTTTTGCCTTGTGCTTCATTGCATACGTATATTCAGGGGGAAAGAAATGATGAAAAGAAGCAGAGATTTTTCCACCTTGCCATGGAGAGTTTGACACCCTCCCAGAGATGAGAGGTAGACAGATACAGGAGTGATTTTTAGTACTCATTGCAGCTCTACATAGTGTAACCAGCGCACGTGGAGCCTGGAGTGACTGTTTTAATCCAAATAGCCTTGGGTTTACAACTTGTAAATCAGAGTCTCTACCTGTGTCGTGTACTTAGCTGTGGATTAGTTAATATCTTTGAAGTCATCTTGAAGGCATTTCCATGCCTTAAATTAGGCATATTTTTTTTCTATTTGCAACTTCTTAGTATATCATTTTATCTCATTCCTATTCAGTTATTTTTAAAGAGAAGACAATCCCAAACAGAAATTCTCATCAGCAGGTTGATTCCTGGGGGTGTGCAACAGTGTTATGGTTTGGGCCACTCCTGCCTCATCGGTCTCAAAAAATTATCTTACTATTTCCGTGTTTGTTATTGTATGAAATATGCTCACGTATGTGATATGTGGGAATGTTAGAATAAATAAATTGTTCTTGAAATAGGATTCTTTTTTAGTTCAAATGTGAGTTTTATCCTTATGGGCCACAGTGTGGGAAACAGTCACACATAAATACAACAAAGTCTGTTTCCAAGCTTTAAGGGCTTGAAGAAGCAAACCAAGCCAACCAGGCACACATATGCTTTCAGGTATTAAAAAGAAATGTCTCCAAAGGGAAAGACAGAAATTTGTTACAAGGGGAAGGAGATGCTTCTTTATCCCTGATCTACTTTTGAATGTCCAATCTAAGGGTATGAATGGGATGCAGTCCAAAGTGGTGATTGCCATTAGACATACCAGAATTAGCTTTCAGTTGGAGTGTTTGGATCGGAGAAGCTGTGGTTACCAAATGTTTGTAGAGAATTTTATCTGACTTTATGCAGCCTGTGCCATTGGGCAAGATGCTGTTTGAGTATCAGAGTACGTTCTTTACCTCACCTAATCGAAAAAAAGCTAGTGCTAGCAAGTCCTCTAGTCTTTCCACTGCTGCTCTTCATTCTAAACCTGTCTTGCTTGTTCCTGAAAACCGTTTTGATGAGGTCTCCAGAGCCGCTCTGTGCAATCATTTCCAGCGCTTTACTCTCTGTTAACAGCATTTATCTATTGTCTAGCTTAAATAGCCCTTATGTCAATTTGAGCCCATTACTTTTTGTCCTATTCACAGTGAATGCAAAGGGCAGTGTATCCCCGCTGTTCTTTGTAAGAATTTCTTACATATATGAAAAATGTTAGTGTGTCTCTTTTTTCTCTCTTTAGAGAAGATGAGCCTCTAACAGTAACACAAAAAGTAATAATAATAGTAATAATAACTATCAAGTCCTATTCACTTATACGTCTTCCTGAGTTACCTACTTTGTGTATCTTAAGCCCTCAACCCGAGATAAATATAGAGTAGTAACCGCAATTAAAGTGCAGGTTGCTATCTGATCACCTTTCCAGAATACAGATGTTGCTTGCAGCCTGGGCAGAACCCTCACAAACCCCTCCGGGGATGTCCCCAGAAGCCAGCCCAGCCTGGTGTCGCGCCCGGTGGCAGAAGCGTAAGCCGGGAGTGCCACCTGGTGCCCAGCCCTGCCTGGCAGCCCAGCGCGGCGGCTCGGAGAGGGTGGGGGTGGACCCTGCCTCAGACAGCCTAATAAATATAAATCCAATAAAACACCATACAAGAAAGATCTAATTGCTATCAAGAAGTCCAAACTCTCTGAGTTCTGTTTCTGTTTTTTTTTTTT
>VZRU01006493.1:28580-197179 GCA_013398155.1 Pedionomus torquatus | reverse complement strand
GTTCAGTAGCATCAGCTCCCTTTTCCTCATGACCCACGCTATGAACGGCTTTTCACAAGGAGAAGTAGCATTTTCCTACCTAATTCTAAGTCAGTACGAGAAACAGATGTGCAAGCCTTGAAACAAAGAAAATCTCCAGGTATAATCTCTGCCTCCCACTCTCTCATGTCAAGATCTTATTTTAAACAAAGTTGTCATGACACCAATTAAGCAAGCAAACAGCTAAGGAAAATAAGAGTTGTTCTGAACTTTGTTGATTTGTCTCAAGTAGAGCAGAAAACTTCTAAAAGGCTTGGTTTGGTCTGGAAAATTACAAAACATCCCTGTTTTCCAGCTTCACCCGGTGGGTCATGGTTAAGTCCGGCTTAATAACTGGAATTCAGGTTCCAGTTCCAGTTTCTAAAAGAGAATAAATTACTGTTGCTATTGACAACGCTCCAGCAGGGGAATGGTAAATGTAACTAGAACTGGCCAATAATTTCTATCAGAAAATGCTGATTTGAGGAAATAAAAATGCTAATTAGATGTATTGGTTGCTCATTTTTTTAATGAAAAAATATTGAAACATTATGTTCTGGCACGTGCAAAGTATTTTATATCAAGCTTATCAACATGCTTATTTTATATATGATAGTATATTAGAAAAGGTTAAGAAAAAGGAGAGAAGAACACTTCAGCAATATTGAAATGATGGATTGAAAAAAATTCTTGGTAATGATTTTCTGTATTTCTAAAACTTACATGGCTGTACTGGCATTTCCTTGCACTGAGAGCAAGAAATGTATTCCGAGTTTTTTAATATTTTAATCTATCTGTGGAAAATCCAGATTCTATGTGGCAGAAAACTGGGGGAGTGGGAATGGTAATTACTGAAGTTAACACAGTGAGCTGGGAGTAGAATTGCATAAAGCAGAAAGACAGAGAGGAAGACCACAAGAAATTAAAATGCTTGGGTCAGAGAGAGAAATAATTATACTGGCAAAGGAGGGAAGAAGGAACAAGATCATCTTTAAAAGGCCATGGACATTACTATTGTATTATATAGTAACTCAAATCTCTTCATGCATTACAGTATATGAATTTTACATTAGATTTACCCAAGTACGGCTCTTTTCTTTCTTTTTTCCTTTTTTTTTCTTTTTAACAGACTCATCCTGGGCAGCAGCAATCAATTGCATTTTTGCTATTTATGTGTCTATATAGGTACATATGCACATATGTGTATATTTTCTCTAGGTATATGGAGCAGCAGGCTGGGGGGGGGAGGTGAGCCTTAAGGTTTCCTATCCAGCTCTTCCTGTAGGTACATATATCCCTCAGGAATGGCGCCGCTTGCCTTGGCACTGACTGACCACCAAGAACATCTGGCACAGTAAGGTGAGCTTGCATGAATCTAGGCAACAATAGGCTTTTAGTCAGAAGCCAGAAAATACCAAATTAGCTGCAACAGGAAAATTACAGGAGAATTACCTGGAAGGTCAGCTTAAGCTTGATGTGCCAGATCATTGTGGCTGCTGTGCTTGCCATTTACTTTAGCAACTATGAAGAATGAGCAACAGCTGGACATGACTTCATAGAAGAAACACGTTGCTCATCCTGCTGTCAGCTATTAAAGAAGATTCATTAGTAGATACCAACATAGAAAGTGATTTTTGTTAGTGTACAGAGATACTCTTGCTTGCGTGAAGGAGATTCCATGAAGATAAATGGAACTTGTGGATGTTTGATTGGCTTCGAGTAAGATAGATTTTGTCATGTATTGAAATAACTTGTGACATTTTAGAAGTATCAGAAAGTAAATTGTCTGAAAATCAAGTTATGGAGTAACCTGTGAGTTTAAGACATGACACATTCAACAGAGGACGATCCATTACTGTCGTCTGGAACAGTTCTGACAGTTCAGGTTGTCTGACTTCAGGCAGGTGCAGTAGGTCAGAAGCTGGTCTCGTTAGCTCTTCCCAGCCATATTATGTGGGAAGTTCTTAACACTGGATTCATTTTGAGGTATTTGCTAAAGTCTGCTTTATCTCACCTACATTAACTATCTAAAAGGTGGGTCACTACTCTCTGACACTTGTCCAGGTTCCCTCTGTAGTGGGAGAGGCACTTGCAGAGGCAAAACAGTGCATCTGCTGTGGGTTTCTCCTGAATCCCTCAGGAGAAGCCCATCTACATTTAGCTACATGAGTGCACTGGAAACTAATCCTCTAGTTCATTGGCATCTACAGTTAGACAGTGAGTACTTCTATCAGGGCTTTTATGACATTATTTCTATGGCAGAATTCATTAGACAATGATTTTTAATCCCATTTATATGCAAATAACTGGGATGTCTCAGGTGGGAACTCTTAAGGATATCCAGCCTGATGACCCTCCAAACAAAACCCCTTCCAACAAGCACCCTATGTGAACTCCTCACCTCTGGAAATCCCCTGACTCTAATGATGGCATCTCAGATCTTGTTCTTTATCCAGCTTCCAAAGCTTTCCAATTCTCCATGTGAGCGTCCTCCTTAAATGCCATGCTCACAATGTATCTCTAAAATTAGTCCTCATCCTTTCTATCCTAAACTCTATCATAGCTTTTGATCCTTATTCGTCACCTACTTTTGAAATGTTTTCCATTTTATCCCCTTACCAAAGTCTTGTGTCCTGCAAAGTGGCCTTGCAAAAAGACCGTAGGGCAAAATACCCACTTAATTATCAACTGGCTTTTCTTTCTCAGCAGCCTCAAATTGCTGCTGCTCCATTTTAATGCCTGTGGCAAAAACAGAGATAGGATGAAAAACCGGGTCTTGTCACAGGGTGGGGGTTGCTGTCAATTGAACTCTTCCTTACACACCTTCACTCCAAATACACCTGTTACTAGCCAAGGGTTTGGAGAATGAAGCAACCTCAGCCCTGTGCATCCTCCTTCTTTTGTTCTTGCTGCACCATGCCATCGTCAGTAATGTCACTAATTACTCTAGTTCTGAAGAAAAACATTGAAGTGCTCTACATGTATGAATAATTGAAGCAAACAGGTTTCTGTCACCTTTCTCCCCCTCTTAACTTCTTCTTGCCCTTGGTATCTCATTCAGTATTCAGCTTTGTACTTTTGGCAGCTGGCAACCCCTGGGTCCCAGTGGCTGAGAGGCTGAAACCTGCAGGACTGGAAGGAAGATGTTGTGCTTTTAATTGATCCCTGAAGCAGTGTGCAGGAATCCAGAGGGGATATTCTGGTGATTACACTGTTTAAATGTTTGATGCCCAGGATGGGTTTTGGAGCATTGTTTGGTTTTATTTTTTTTAAATTATAAGAGACAAGTCTGCAAGGTGACTTTTGGCTCTGAGGGGTGACCAAGCTGTTATCCCACATTTTTGTATATCTGTGGGTTTTCTTATTGTATTTGCACCTGTTTACAAATGTTTTCCCCCCTTGTCCTGGTTTGAGGTAAAATGAACTAATTTTCTGTTTTACAGTTTTGCTTTCTTAGCTAGGCCTCTCCTAGTTAGCTGGGCTCTGAAATTAACAGCACATTGTGCGGAGCTGTTCCATCTTGCAATGATAAGACCTGACTGTACCGGGGGATGGTATGCAGAGAGGCCCTTGTTTAGACTTATTGCTGGAAGAACCAAGGGCAGATAATTTTCGTCGTTCGCCCGTCGGAGGGTCCCGCCTTCAAGGAGGAGCGGACAGGACAGGTGACCCAGGACTGANTACTGTATACTCCCTTTTTCCTTTTTTTCCCCCTATATTTCCTGTTTATTGTGCTGCTTATATTTTCATTAAAGTAGTTTAGCTTGTTCTAAACTCTTGAATCTCTTTAACTCCTTCCTCTCCTCTCTTTACCCAAAGGGGGGGAAAAGGGAGGGGGGTGGGGGCATCTGTCGCTCAGGGTTTGGTGGGTTTGGCTGAAACCGCGACACCCCTTCAGTATTACATGTGAAATCTGAGTAATTGAAATATGGGACTTTCCTGCTCCCTCAGCAATAAAGTTTATTAGATTCAGTCATTTATAACTTGGCTTCTGTTTGTTGGACACTCAAGTCCATTTGCAGAAGCCTCACAGTTAATTTTGTCCCATACTGCAGGGTTAATAGCAACCATCTGCTGGAAAATCTTTTGCTTTCTTAGATCTGTCCTTGGTTACACACACGGAGCTGATTTTGGAATAAATATGCTTGCCCAAGTTTTAAATTTTGTGCTTAATTTTATGGGTATTTTTCTTCTTTTGTCTCAGTTTTACTACATTAACTTTGCAAGTGTTTCTCCTGATGTGAGAACAGTCAAGCTGCATATTTCTAATGACCTTAATATTAAAGAAAAGATGCCACTGAGTCTGTGACATAAAGGTGTCAAGTAGATATTAAATGTAGTCCTACTAAGTAACTTTTTATTGTCTGCATTATTCAACTGGAACAGAAAGTTACTCGCTGCTTTACAATTAATCAAAATACTTTGCATAAGGTTTCAGGTCTTTTAAAAGCCCTAACAGAGTCATAAGTGGTTCCAAGAATTAAAAAAGCAACAAAATGTCATTGTGATAGGTATTAGGAGGTGTGTTCCACAGTGAAAGTAGAGTAAGCACTTCTGGAAACATTTAAGATTAAATAATATTTATTCTGAAGTGACAGATTACATATAAGACACACACATAGTATCTCATGTTGTTTAAAACAAATTCTTTTAAATAATTCTAAATAATTTAGTATTTTTCATTTAATCTTCCCTGTGTTCCGCACACTTTCCTGCTCTCTTGGAGAGTCTGAGAGCACAGTTTGGAGAATGCTGTGAAGATTAAGCCAAAGCAGCAGCAAAACTATACTGAAAACAGTCTGAGGAGTTAGCGTCCCTGAAATATTAGTAATGGATTAAAAATAGTCATAATGAGAGAAAAACATTTATGAAATATGATAATTCTTTACAACATTTTTGATGAAACAGAAATTTTTCATTTCATATCAAAAGAAGGAGAGAAGAATGAATTTTGGCTCTGTACGCCTTTTATCCCATTTGACTTAGGAACTGGAATAAAAATGTAAATATTCTTTTTACTAAATACAAATGTAAATAATTTNTTCAAATATATATATATGTATATATTTTTTAATTTTTATAATAACTCTCCTGATGACACAAACAAAAGAGAGCATTTTAGCAGCAACATGGACACCTCCCTTGAAAATCCTTTGGATGAAAAAGCGAGCTGTGTGGTGGAGGGGAGCTGTTGCTTGGTGAAGTGTTGCTGCTTCACCCCATCTTCTGCTCCTGCTGATATTTATGGATGCAGAGCTGGGGCATCCAAAAGATTTCGGTTACCATGGTAATGGATTTGAGGCAGGTGGGGCCGTAGTCTTCACTCAGGGCCATGGGTTTCCTTTTGTGGAGACAGGAGGATGAGCCAGTGGTGGGGCACCAGTCTGGGCAGCATGCAGGGGTGCAGAGCTGCGCTCCCTCTCCAGTGATGCCCCCAGCTGCTTGTGGGACTCCTTGCGGGACTCCATGTAGAGTCACGGTGCTCCTGTGGCCTTCAAAATCTTGTCAAGGGTATTTGACATGGAAGCTGGAGGCCACAGCAAATGAACCGACCACCACGCAGAGCTGGTTCATTTGCTGTCCACCAAAGGCTCCGGGCTCGTTGTCCACCGCAACAGTTCCTGAAGAGTTAAACTCTGCAACAGCAGTATAGAAATAGTAATTCCAATTAAGGTAATCACCAGGGAGCAATTGAAGGAGAAATAAAAATGTGGTGTTCTCATTTCCATAAGCAAATGAAAATAATTTAGATGACTTGTATCTAGATGAAGGAGAACGCCTATGTAAAAACTAATTACCCTCCGTGCTAATTATGACAAAGAGGATAAAGGACAAACCTTTTGAAAAATATCCAAGGATATTAAATGGAGTTTTATTAATAGATGAAATAAGCTGAAAATGAGGGTTGTGATATATCGTGTTTGGGCCTAGATTCAATAAAAACTCTTTCTGGCTTCCGCTTCACAGCAGCCCCATAAAATCAATTTATTATATGAAGCCAGATGGGTCTTTTATTGAACCTGGACCTTATTCATTAAATAAAAGTAATTATCATCAGACTTAAAAGAAACAGTACCTACTGCTTCATGAATCAGTCACTATCCCATACATTTAAGTGATAATGAGAAAGAAAAATGCATTTTTAAATCAATAGACATATAGTTCATCAAATGTAGGAGCAGGGCCCATAATATATTTTCTGGTGTAATTTGTTCCTAAGCACAGGGTTCATTTCAATCATCATATCTCCGTTGGCTGTTGAATTCAGACCAACCAACAGTACCGGAGCATGATGCTCTTGACCTCTTTCACACGATGGCTCTCTGACACTCCAATTTCAAACATGGGACGAAGAACTAGGTCTGAGATGAGGAATGCAAAAAACAAGCAGTGATACCAAACAGAGCTCACCTTTCTTTACATGAGCTTTGCTCTAACACCTGTGCTGGCAGAGACCAGCCTCCCCTGGATTTTCAGATCCTCTCTACCATTGTTCCAGGCAGGAGCTGGCATGAAATGAAGAGAGATGCAGAAGTGGGGATTCAGTTTACCTCAGGTGCAGTTATTCAAGGGAATAAGACCTCAGATGGGGACATCAGTAGTTTCCAGGTCTTAATAACAGAAGATTTTTAAGATGACCCTGTTGATATGTCATGCTACTTAACCTGTGCTTGCATTTCCATAGTGAATGAGAAATGACCAGGCATGATAGCACCTGGATGGTGTAAACTGGTGGAGGACACAGAGAAAAGTGTCTCTGTGGTCACCCTGTAGGGGAATGACCAGGAACATGACATTTCAACGGGATTAGGGATGCAATTAAAGCTGAAGTCAGATGAGGAAGAACCAGCAGGGTTTTGTTGGTGCTGTTTGCACAGATGTCTGCACAGATTTTGATATATGTCACCAAATGGAGTTAAGAGATTTTGAATTCAGTACTTTTTAATATTCTGTATTTTAAATATTACCATATTGAATTATGCCATTGTCACCACTACTGATGTGAATCAATCACTTTCTTGAAAGTAGTCAGTTCAAATAAATACTAATGACAATAGTGTAACTCAATACATTATTACTTAAAAAACAGAATGTAGGTCTTGAAATCCAATTCATTATCTTCAGCTGCTGTTTCTAGCACAGTGCCTCTCTTCTGCTTCCCTGGAGAAGTTTGTATTTGGGTTATATCTATTTAGTTACATCTTGCTGTGCATTTTATACCACACAGAGGATAAAAACTTCCCTCAGTTATATCGCCACACACTCAAGCGCAGCCTCTAGTTTAAACGCTGATCTGGGAAGTATACTTCCCTTTTCGATTTTGTTTCTTTAGGTATTTTTCCCTCTCTCTTTCAGGCTGATGATAACGATGATTTGTGTTGCTGGTGTCCTACTGTGTTAGCTACTCTTTGAGCACTGAACAAAAAGGTTTCTCAGCAGGACATTTCTACTGCTTGTTTATGGCCTTTATTCCCGGGGCATCAGCAGTGAGATTCCTGCTTGGCAGAAGAGCTGAAGTGCTTATCTGACTGAGGTGCAAGTCAATTTTTCCTAAACCTTTAAAGCTGTTGGTGGGGTCAGAGCCTGAGCACGGGGAGGTAGCCTGGTACCACAGTGAATTCTTTAGAGGCTGATGAAGTAGATGAGTTTAACCACGCACCGAGGAGGCCCTGGTGTCTTCAAAAGCGGGAAATCTCTCGGACTCCATTTCTCATGTCTGCTGGAAAGGATGTGCTTTGTGCTCATAAACCTTTCCTGGCCTCCACTATCACACGAAAACTGGCAAGGTCTTTCTCTGGCTCTTGTGTTTCCTCCCCGACATGAGCTGGCCTGGGGCTGATGTACAATAGTAGCAGCTCTTGCAGAGCTGAAGGAGCGTGCTGGTAATCCAGATTCTGTCACCCCTGTACTCCTCCCTCCCATGTTCTTCTCTGAGCTCTTTCCAGTGTTAGGGCACTGCTTCTGCCTCCTGACTACATCTGATTTCTTGGGCAGCAGAAACAGCTAAAAGGCAGAGAGTCCTGCAACAGGCCACCAAAGACTTCACCTGGATCACAGGTCCTGGATGGTAGGTGACTATCTGGGACACACCTAGCCTTCAGAATTGAAGCCAGCATTCAGTATTAAGGTTATAAATCCTGTACAGTTATTGAATGGGATGTATGCAAAGCAGGGAGGAAAGCAGAACAAGCCAGTAGGAATCAGTAAGCCAGAGATCTTCCTGAAATCCATCCCTTCAGAACCACACCCGTGAGGAGGCATGCTAGGGTCCTGGTCCCAGAATTCCTTCCCAACAGTGAATATGGCCTTTTCTTTCAAAAGCAGATCAGAGCTCACTTTCAAAGTACAGGTCTTGAGAGATTTTTTATTTCGGTTTTCAGTGCATGCCCCTGGGAAGATACGCCATGGGCTGATGTGGCTTCCTGAGCCTTCTCCTCACTGTGCAGTTTACATTAAACCAACACTGCATTAAGAATTCAATCAATTTCCTCCAGCCATTCTATTAAGAAACCAAATCCTCAATGATACATTGTTTGTAGGCTGATCCTGTTGTTGTGCATTAGGTATTTGCCAAACACAGACAGTGGCTGTGGGTGCTGCGGGGCTTGGACCCTGTTCTACAGCAGCTTCAAGATTCAAGCAGGTCTTCAGCAGCAGCCAGAGGTTTGCATACACAGAGCTGCAGGCAGGTCCAGACCTTCTTGGTGAATTTTCAGGCTTTAAGTGAGTGGCAGCTGTTGAACATGACCTTTGGGGTTGTACTTTAGGCTGAGGCAGCTGACATTTGAGTGAGTGTACTGCATTGCATTTGATGGGTGGATGGATTTGATGGATGCACAAAAGCAACTTTGAGCATGTTGGCTCATGGTCCACTTGCTTTCAGACAGTGCAGCTATCTCACACATAGCCTGAACATGAGCTCTCTTGATATGGTTGACAACATCCTGCCAGATGAACCTGGCACACAAGTGCCATACAGGACAGTCCCTAGCTGTGCCTAGAGCTCAGCTTTCCTATTTGCCATTAAAGCACTGGAGAGTCGAGTGCTGAAGGCAACCTTGAGGCAGCCTTCCCATTGCAGTGCAAACATACATCCTAAATCCTGATTTGCATCCCACCTTGGCGCTTTCACCCTGCCATGCTCACCTCTGCTGGTCTGTTTTCTCCTGCACAGTGGGTAGTTCCTTATTGAGCAAGGAAGAAGGACTCTGGCCTTTAAATACAAAAGCTGAGAGTAGCAGGGGGGGTTAAAGCTTATAGGGCAGTATGTAGCTGAGCTAATGGGACTTTCTTCCCTCTTGCAAAATATCTGAGACTCGCATCAAAAGCTAGGGATGTTGAAAGATGTTCTAAGCATGTCTTGGGGGTCAGAGTTAATCATGTGGGATGGATTGCTGTGTGATGGGGTGAGTGGAGGGACTCATTGTGTAAATCTCCAGAATTTTATATGTTCTTTGGGAAGTTTAAATGCAGTGTTCCAGAAATGCAGTTTGTAAAATGTTTGTATTAATCACAGGATCAACCTTTATAAGCCTCATTAGAAACCAAATTATTTTGCGGGTGATAAATATAAAGATTGTTCTTTTCTGGTCTCAGAGAACATTAAAAAAGATAAGTGTCTCGCACTGGGTCTTTTGGATTGGTTTATCTTAGGTGCTCCTGTATTATACCCCTTTCTCCAAAATGTTTTATTTCAGAGAGATTATTATGAAATAAAATTGTGTGATAAAAACTGCAGTCAACCAAAGCTATGATCCACAAGACACTTCTTTCCCATTTCCAAGTGATTCTTAATTCTACTTTAGACATATGAAGGTATCGGTCTCAGCCTTATCATCCTTTAATCGGAGGTTTGATACCTGATTAGGGATGTTTGGGCTACAAAACGGGAAAAAAACTCTCTCCTAGTGAAGATTTGCAGGAGAGCAGAAAAGCCTCTAGATGGCAGAAGTGTACTGCAGAAAACTCCAAACCTTAATTAAGCAACAAGCTGCAGAAGGGTTGTGTGCCAGCTGTGGGGAAAAGGTGCACTGATTATTGACTGGTCCACCGACCTCTTCCTCCTCCTCCAACTTTAATTGCTGCTGCAGATGATCTGTGCTTTGCAGCCACACAGACATGATGCCAAACTGGGTCTGAACAAGTTCGCTCATGGAGTTAGTTTCGCCCGTCTGCAAAATGACACTGCGGCTGCTTTTTTTTTTTAAAGGTGAAGTGAAAGTCTTCTTGCAGCTGGCAGTATTTGGAATTTGGGATATCTTCTGTTAGCACTTAATGCCACCCCTGAAACTTCAGAAGTAGCTGCATCCCTTATGAGGCTTTGTGACTATCCTTTGGGAGACGGTCAGCAGTCCGCAGTCATTTCAAAAATAAATCCCTCATCCTCTGTGTAGGTGGGCAATATGCATCTTAAGGTCTTTTTGACCTTAGAAATAGTGCAGAAAAGTTTCAAGTGCTCTTATATGTCTGATAGAGCTGTCAGCAACTCCTGTTTTAATCAGTTACACAAGAAGAATACAGTGAATTTTGGCACTGAAGCGGAGAAGAAAATCCTTCTGTAAATCTGAGGTTTAAGCAGTATTAATGGCTGGCACATCCCTAATTTCTGTGCCCGTGAATGCTGTTACAGCTTGTTCAGGATCCCTCTCCACAGTCACCTTGAGAGAAAACCTCAACTCTTGGGCTTGCATGGTGCCAGAACACCTCAGTCTAGAAAAAAGTCTAGTTTCTTGCTCTGCAGCTTTACACATCAGTCTGGATAGGAAATTATTTGAGATTTCTGTTTTCTGTTTCAAAGCAAGACCTCTTGATGTTGGCCTTTGGATGCTGATTAAAAGCCATTAATGGTATTCAAAATACTTGGATGAGTCTTCAGTTTTGCCATATGGCAGGTGTGTTCTAACCTCCAGGCAGCTGCAGGCATCAAACACAGACTTTCTTAAGATTTCAACTGGGTATTAAACACATAAACCAAGGGACAAGGCTTGAGCCTTTTTCTTCCATACCCAGTGGGAGCACATAAAACACATAGAATCATAGAATGGTTAGAGTTGGAAGGGACCTTGAAGATCATCGAGTTCCAACACCCATGCCATGGGCAGGGACACCTCCCACCAGACCAGGTTGCTCAAAGCCCCATCCAGCCTGGCCTTAAATACTTCCAGGGATGGGGCATCCACAACTTCTCTGGGCAGCCTGTTCCAGTGCCTCACCACCCTCACAGGAAAGAATTTTTTCCTAATATCCAATCTAAATCTCTGCTCTTCCAATTTAAAACCATTACCCCTTGTCCTATCACTACGCTTCCTGACAAAGAGTCCCTCTCCAGCTCTCCTGTAGCTCCCTTCGGATACTGGAAGGCTGCTAGAAGGTCTCCCCAGAGCCTTCTCTTTTCCAGGCGGAACAGCCCCAGCTCTCTCAGCCTGTCCTCATAGGAGAGGTGCTCCATCCCTCTAATCATCTTTGTGGCCCTCTGCTGGACCTGTTCTAACAGTTCTATGTTCTTTCTCTGTTGAGGACTCCAGAGCTGGACACAGTGCTCCAGCTACTCACAATCAACATGCCAGATTAAGACCCAGCCCCACAGTTGTATGGGAGTGTGGGATGGTCACAAAAGTGGAAGATCGTGGTGTTAGTCTCTGGTCCAAAGCAGGAACCACTGCCTGAGGCAATGTCTGGCCAGTTTCGATTTGCACAGACACGTACTCCTGCCTCAGGACCTAAAACGAGTGCCCCAGACTGCAGTAGCCCCAAAGCCATCACAAACATCTCCAGATATTTTTGATAGCTATGAGTCATCTGAGCTCCAGTTTATTTGCATCAGCACGGCAAGAAACCAAGCATAGGAATATCTTTGTTGTTTTCACATCATTTGCTTTTGACAATACTTACAAATGATAGGCTTTTTATGACAGCCTTTTCCCACTGGGTCTTCCTTCCTTCCATGCACCTGTGGCAGGGTCCAGAGACAGGCAACAGTCAATAATATTGATTGTAGATCACAGCCTCAGTGGTATCTCAGTGGAAATCTTGTAGTGAGTTATCAAATGCTGTTTAGCTTTGTAAAAAGCAGCATCAGTTGTCCCAGAAGATTCTGGAGTTGTATTTTTTGTTGTTGCAAAAACTGAGTTAACAATTTCAAAGATCCACAGCAGCTCTGGCACAGGTGGTTCTTGGGCAGCCTCACGCAGTCAGTGGAACTGAAGCCAGAGGGATCTCCTGTACACCATCTTCATAACCATGCTGGTAAACTTTCATGGGTTTGTCTGTATTTTTCCATGAGTTGTTTACTGACCAATTGTTTACTTGGCCTTCTCTTTTTGAGGTGCCGTTTGTACTTCAAGCAACAGATTTCACATTTTAAGCAAAGGACCTCAGTACTTGACTTGGAGACTCCCAAAAGTATTGTGACAGGATGTGTGACAACAGTAAAGACAGATATGCCCAATATATCTGGCTGGGTGGCAGTCAAGATGTGGCAGCACAATTTTCAGGGTAGTCTAGCAACTCAAGTAGCTCTCAAAGCTCCCCCATGGGCCTGTCTTGCACACACAGCAGTCTGGGGGACCACAACTTCACTGCTGTTATTAGCATTACTGTCTAGATAGAAGCTACTGTCACTATGTCTGCCTGCTTCTGCAGCATTCGTAGCATTTGTCCTTGTTCTCAAGACACCAGTGCTAATGACAGGAGACAGAATTGTTTAGCTATTGCGACTCATATTTTTTCATCCACACTAAGCACTAAATCAATGCATCGTCATGAGATCTGAGGGCTGCTAGCCAATTCTTCAAGTACGGAAAAGAATCAAGATCTTTGCCGCATTTTATTTAAAAAAAAGAAAAAGATCCTTACATATTTTAAAACTGATGCAGACTTTAAGCCTGATTTGGCTAGAACTTGGGTAATCACAAATTATATACCTAGTTTCAGGGAGACTCCTCTTCATGGTTGTGTATCATCATATTTTCTCCAGCCTTTTTTTCTAGGAACAACTGAATTTCAGTGAAAAAATTAGCTTTTTTTTTTCATGCACACTGCATGAGGCACAAATGTTTTAGTTCCTTCAATAGATTCTCCATGTTTTAGTCAGATTCTCATAAAGCTAAAGGTAGACCCAGGAGTTTGTACTTCATGTTGTACTGCTGCTGGGGAAAGTTTTGCATTGCAGACAGCTTGGCCAATGTTTAATAAAATGCCTAGTGCTCTGTAGTGATAAAAATGAAATCCTCAATCCCATTCACATTTAGAGGACACTTGAATAGCTGTTACTTGAGGCTTGAATTAATCTGAGTTTGTGAAAAGAAACACATACTGTATTTTTGGCAGCATTTGATAGTTTTAGAGTACTCTTCCCTCTGAGAGACTGTCAAAGCACATAACAACCTCAGTGAGCAAAGCCCTTGAGGGGCTGTGAAAGAGAGCCAGGGTGCTCACGGCGAGAGCAAAGCTGGGAATGGAAACACAGGCAGGATGGCCTCTCCAATCTGCTCATCTGCTCTGAGGGTACCCCATCCCACCTGGTGCCTTTCAGAAAGTTGTTAGTGTCTGTGGGTTCTGGTTGGGTATTTTGCCTCTGTGACTCCTCAAGCTCATTCCTGTTATGATTACATTTTTCTAGTTTCCCACTTAAATATGCTCATTGCCTTATTCTTTCTTACACTGTCTTTGTTTGCTGACTTAAGCATCTCTGGTTTGGTCTCCCAAGGTGTACTTACCCAGATAAAGGTTACTTACCTCACTTACCTCACTCTAAGATTTCATTTTCTGGATTTGTGCAAACTTCCATAATTGTAATTTCTATTGAACCACCACATCTTCCTTCTGAATCAGCACATCCCAGTGTGTTAGGAGATAGGGCTGTGTGGAAATCTGAGGCTGAGGATATCCACAAAGTCTTTGGAAGCTGCAGTCGGGTTCTGCATTTTCTGATGATTGTCCTGGGACTCATGTAGAGCCACACACAATGATAGATTTGCTGGTTTTATGGCCTCTACAGAAACCTACCCCCAAAACTCCATCAATCTGAATAAAGCTGTATTGGGCTTCCAGAATGTAATTCCAGAGACCAGACTGAGTTTCCTATTTTCTCACTGAGATCCTGCTGAGGAATTAGCTCTGGGTACCTGCAGGTTGTTTCTGTGAACACAACCTGCAGCGCTGCTGCCTGTCATAGCAGCAGAAGGGTAACAGCTTTCCTGGAGTTAGAGTAACACTCCGGTGCTGAGCCCTAAAAGCGCACACATGTGCATAGATAGAGGCCTTTCCTCACCTCCCCCAGAATGGATGCATAAAGTAAACAATTGATTTAATCATAAAGGGATTAATATTTTCCACTTAATTAAAATTAAGTTAATTATTATTTTACAGGTAAAAAAAAAAAAGTCAGAAACAATGTCACTCTACGGGTATATTGGCTTAGTAGGGAGATATTTAGACAGAGAGATGGATAGATACCTTGCACAATAAAAGCTACATTACCTTCATTAAGGTTGCAGATCTTAAGTATTTCACAATTACAATAAAGTTATCTTAGCTTTGGTATTCTTGTGCATATGACATTATATATTATTTCCTATAAAATGTAGTACATACAGATGGTATAGTTCTCAAGCCTTTTGTGATTTACTGATTTTCTGTAGGCCCTAGTCTTTATCTCCATGTAGAAGAAATTCTGCTTACTTAATTGAAAAATACACAATACTTTGTCTTTCCTTTATTACCCAGTAAGTGATCTTATTCACTATAGAATACTGTTACAATATTTTTGTCAAACTTTCTTTTTCTTCCCCTCAGCTCCATATTATTTGAATACTTTACTAAAGTTTATTAGATTTGGCCACACTTCTATGAACTGAGGAGATACTATATTTCTCATTTTCAAATGGGGAATGAATCAAGTTTAACATCAAATGTATCAATAACTCTCCATGCAAATTTGACAGAAAAATGTTTTTTCTTCACAGTGCGCAACAGCATGTTTTACTGAGTAGAGCTACTGAGGTGCCAACAGCTCTGTTGCAGAAAGCCTGTTGACATTTTAAATTAATTTCTCATCTACACCAAGTTGAAAACTCTTTGAGTGTTACAGCAAAACTGGAGCAGTAAAAATTTTCCTGGTCAGCCCACAAGCTTGGTATGTCGGAGACTCTGGGTACATACACATTAAGGTTTTGGTCAGAGGTTACGTTGAAGTGGGTCTTTATCATCCTCACTGAGTTAATTCTTTCGGGTGAAGCTAAGTTAAAGGATGTGCTTTGGAAAACACCTGATGCTTTCCAGCCTGCTGATAGACATTCAGTCCAGCAAACCAGATTAGCACTAACCTGGAAACACCTATAAACTGGGCTTTGGTCCCTCATCAGTGGCTGATTTGTTCTCCGGATTCACCCCCATCGTGCTGCATTCCTTGCCAGTGTAGACATAGCCTCGGGCTGACGTCCCAGCTCAACTGCCTGCTTCAATGCAAAGTGTGTCATGTGTGCATGATTACCTCCAATCTGGCAGTGGGGACTTGACCCTCCTGCTACTGTGCTGTGTTTGTGCCCTTACTAACAGGTTCTATTTTTCCTCAAAATATATCATTAAAGCCACCTGTGCAATATTTTGACTTGGATAAAGTGTCATCATGCCAAAACATTTTGAGCATCTCTAATTAATGTGCTTTGATCAGAGTTATCTCTGATTTCAGCTGACGTGGCATGTGCACAAAACAGTGCCCTGTCTCTGCAAGCTCAGCCAGCCAGAAAATGAAGAATACACCGTTAATGGCTCTGAAAGGTCTAGTCTGTGCTGTTTGCATAGCGGGTGATAGGAGCACTCTGGCTGCATCGGCTGCTGATCCAGTTTCTCAGGGCAACAGTCCACTGCTGTAAGCTCTGAGGCCATCCTCTTGTATTCAGCGCACTTTGTTTGCAGATGAGGGGAGATATTGACAGGGCAAATAACTGTTTCTGCCAAATGCACAATGTTGATCCATGCCCAGAATACATCCAGCCTTGTACTCAGTAACTGTGCTCAGCAGTATGGATCCATAGGTTGAAGATTGACTGCATCCAAACCTTCTTGGCAACTATATTCAAAATTCAAGCAACTGAATCCTTCCTGACCATGCAAAAATGATAATTTCTCAAGATCTTACACTTCTTGATAAAATTTAAGTGGATGTTCCCTAAGACAGGAAAGAGCCCCAGCCTGGATTACCACATCCTGTCTGTTCTGTCCCTCTCCCCAGTTTTCCCTCGTCCTCCCTCCTAGGTATGAATGTCCAGAGGTTTTCAAAGGGAAAATTAACACAATATTTATTTATGTCTTTCTTCTACTTCATGTTCAAAAGTGGTGTCACTGTTTCAGCTCATATTTTGTTCTCCAACTGTGCAACTACACTATGAGCAAAATTCAGACCAATGGGTTCTTAAAAATAATTACTGTTCAACAAAGTTGTAAGAGTCTTCCAGCAAAAAAACCCATCAACCTTGGGAAACACAGGGAACCTCTGTCCAGAAGATTGGGACTTTGCGCTGTTTTCCTAAAAACACAGGAATGTTTACCTCGGGCAGCTGATGTAACTGGATGTGTTGGGAAGGTCCACAAGTGAGTGGAAAGCAGTGGGCTCTTAGGGAAGACCACCATGGCCCTCAGAGCAGAAGCCTGACTGAGGAACTCCAAATGAAGCTCTGGAAGGATTTTTAATTCTCATACTCTTCTTTCTTTAAGGGATTCAATTGGTATACCCAAGTTAGAAGTTGCCATGGTCTTTCTTTACACTCAGAGGAAAGGAGGCACCTGCAGAGGGGATTCAGACAAACTGTGATGGTTTTTTTCCCTTGTGGATTAAAGTGCTGAAAATTACCTGGATGGTTTTATGCTACTGGCTTCAGTCCTGCTAAGCAAACTCTTCTTTGTGGTCTCACTGTGATTTTTGTAATATCCTAGGACAATGGTACATTGAAAACAGTAATTTTTAGCAAAGTTCCACTCATATGATTGTTTTCTTTTCTATCAGATATAATAGGAATAAGCAGAGGAATTGAAGTACACTTGTGCCTTAATCTTTATGGTGGAACATGGGGAAAATCCTATTTAAAGGGCACTTTTTATTTGAAATCACATTGTGGCCTTTAATAGACTGAATCTCCTAAGGAGAAAGTTATCTCTGGTACAACTTGTGAAATCCAGGAGCAGTAAATCACATGGACTGACTGATACTCATCCAAGGATTTGAAAACAAACAAAGCATTAAACAGGAGCAACATTGACAAGGATATATAACAGTCTTTACAGCAAGGAGGCCTGAAAACTTAAAACTCATTAGCATGATGCTTATCTTCAAAATGAAGCTTGGGGCCATCTGAGGCTTTACAGATCAGTGAACTTTATTATGATAGCAGGGAACCTGATTGAGGGTTCAATTAGGGATAGAATAGCACAATGCTCGGATAAGTATAGCTTCTCGGGATCAAAGCAGCAGCGCTTCTCTAAGAAAAAAATGTGCTTCTCTACCTTGTTAGAGCTCTTTTGAGTGTTAATACTGGGGACCCGGTGGAAACAGCATACTTGGATTTTCAAAAGACTTTTTGATAAGAGCCCTCATAAGGGACTATTAAAGAATAATTGAGAACTGTCGGGTAATGCACATTAGTAAAAATAGGCTAAACTTCTGATAGGCTGATGGGCTCAGATTTTTCAAGGTCTCTCTGAGGAGAGAAACATAAAAGTCATCATGCAGAGCTCTGAGCAAAGGTGTGCAGCAATAGTTGAAAAGTAGAAAGGGGGCTGGAGTTGTGATTAAGAAAACTGTATAAGGACACAGGGCTACACTTGGAAAACTGACACTGAATTCAAGCAGGTCAGACTGCCCCATGCCCTCTTTAGTGATACACATAACCATGAGCCAAATCGATACAAGATCAAGCAAATTTTGTCCCTGTTCTTTCTCTCCTGCCAGCCCCTGAGGACGCAAATTTATGGGTCAAGAGGGGGATGTGCACAGGGAAATGGGAAGAGGAATCAGGGAGCAGATTCCGGGCTTGCTCCCAGCGGGGACACTGGCCATGCCAACTTTAGAGCAGCTCCAAGCAGAATTATACCTCAGCAAATTGTAGGTTAGCGATAAGCAATATGATTCCTAGGAGTCTGTAGGCAGAAATGCTTCAAGATGGGCTTGCTGAGTAGGCTAGAGTAGATTTTGGGATGTTCATATCTCATGGTGGTGAGTTGCTCCTTTTCAGGATTGTTATGTTAATTGACCATTTTTAATAACAAGCTCTATGTTGTACAGTTTAGGCACAGATTTCCATCAGTGCTTTTTGTTAACAGTGTAGGATCATAGCTTGTATTTATTGTGGATTGACAGCATTAAAAATCATATTAATAACATATTGTTTATATATTACATTATTAAACGATTCTGTAGAGGTCTGATGTAATAAGCAACAAATCCAAGTGGGGAGGTTGGGAAAATTCATGTTAATTCAATAGCATATTCATTTTCATTATTTTAAATAATAGCAAACCCAAATATCACTATTTCTTAATCAGCATAACTCCATTACATCTTAAAATGCTTTATAAAGGAGGAAGAGCTCATTACCCTATCTTACTGGTGGGAAAACAGAGGCACAAAGTAGCAGTTCCTGAAACTAGAAATTAAGCCTTTGTGTTTTGGGTGCCACAGCTGGGAACTACCTGATAAGCTGTATCTCATAGACACTTTTTCCCCAAAATGCCTGTGGATGTAAGATATATTGTTAATATAATTCTTCTACAAATGTATTAATTTTGAGTTAATGATGCTATATTTTTCTACCTTGATGCTGAAGTCTATACTCAGACAAAAATCCCAGAATCAATGAGAACTAAATGCAGTTTCATGGTAATGATTTCTGCACAGGACCACTGCAAAGTCAAAGTGTATTTGAGCTGACCAAAGAGCTGTGTTTCTGCATTGAAGGAAACATCATTTTTTAAAAGTCTACATTTGAAAAGAAACATAGTATTTCCAAGCTTTCTCTGAAGGGTGGCTTCCCAGACCTTGTAGGTGTCTGGTGAAATTTGCATGCTGCTTGATCTTAGCAGATAATAACTTTAACGAAGTTGTCAAGACTGTTAATTTTATTGAACACTCTGACATCAGTGATGCTGCCGCTTCTAAAATACCTAACCTGAGGACGGATCAGCAGGAATTAATTTGTTGAAAGTCTGTAAAATCTGAAATGTTTCAAATGAATCCTTCCTACACCAGAAGTCTGTACCTTCTGATGAAAAGTTATATTGCTGGAAAATTTATGATCATGTCTGCTGAATGTTCTGCTGTCATGTCTGAATGTTCTGCTATCCCTTATGGAGCCAGATGTCTATGAGGGTTATGGTAAGAAGACTTTGTTCAGGATGAAGAACATTTTATGTCTTTGTTTATTGTGAAGTTGCTTTTTATATTTTTTGTGTAAATTAGTTCAACTGTTATAAGTTAATCACAGTTCCAATGCACAGCAGATTAGTGATGGGTTGGGAAAAAAACCTCTGATTTTTTGTATGATCCAAAATTCAGTTCATATTTATATATGTGTGTGAGCATAAGTTGGGATGCTTTGGAGACTGTAGATGTCGATAAGATGGGGATCTTAAGCTGTTGCTCCTAAAGGTTTTGCAGGAAAAGACTGGCCTGAAAACTAATTAAGATGACTGTGATAGTCAAATATGTTAATGTATCTTGAAATTCTTTGTATCTGTCATTTAATATACTGATCATTTTAACAATGGGAAAGAGAAGGCCTGTGATTCGAGTCACCTAAATGACTCAACTTAATTTTCCCTATTGTCTCCTGGTAGGCTGAAGAGAACAATCTTTTTCATTGGGCTGGGCCATGGGCTAGTCCCTCAACCTAGTACTTCTTGTTCTGTCTGATAGACCTCTCATGTCAAAATTCAGTAAATTACCTAATCTGAGTAGAACTCTGCAGTTCCTACAGTTTTAGGTCTACTGTATCCTCAATATCATTTACATGTCTCTGAATTCGTAAGGTTCTTCACTCAGGGATCCCACAGGCAGTTGTACATAACATGCAGTCAGGACTCTGGAAACTAAACTAGTGATCATATTGCTACATAGGTAAAAAAAGAGAACTAGAAAAATTCTACAGTTTCCATCATGCTTGCAACTCTGTGGTATCTTAAGTCACAAATGAGTGACATGAGCTAAAGAACCCTTTTTAAAATGCTGCTAAAATGTGTTTGTAGTTTTGTTTTCCTGGGCTTTGATCAGTTCTGAAAGCTCAGCAGGAGAGTCAGCTAATATCACAGCATCCTCAACAACTCCGAAATGTTTGACAGGAGACAGTTTTTCTCAAGACACAGACGAAGTTGGATGGCAGCTCTGGAGATCATCTAGTCCAACCTCCCTGCTCAAAGCAGGGTCAGCTACAGTTCCATGCCACGCCTCGCTACAGCGGGTTTCTCAGCATCATGTCCAGTCAGGTCTTCAAGGATGGAGACTCCGCAACTTCTTTAGGCAATCTGCTCCAGTGCTCAGTGACTCTCAGAGCAGAATAATTTTTTCTTACATTTTAGTGGAGTTTCCTATATTTCAACTTGTGCTCTTGTCCTCTCACTGGGTACCACAAAGGATAGCTTGGCTTGGCCTTCTTTACTCCCCCATCAGGTATTAGGGTAAGACTTCTCCTGAAACTTCTTTTCTCCAGGGTGAACAGTCCCACCTCTCAGCTTCTCATCATATGACAAATGCTCCAGTCCCTTAATTATTGTCATGGCCCTGAGCCTGGACTCACTCAGTATGCCATGTCTCTTTTGTCCTGGGGACCCCGGTGCTGGACATAGCACCCAGATGTTTCTCACCAGTGCTGAGCAGAGAGGTATCATCACCTCCTGTGATCAGCTGTGAATACTCTGTCCACCCATTTCTCTGGTCTGTTGAGGTCCTATCCTTGTTCTGTCATAAGTCAGAAGCTTCCAGCCTTGGTCATTTTGAGAATCTCCATTTCCCAACCAGACAAGCTCAGATTCTTCCTGTGTCTCCTTCAGTACAGCTGGATGTTCAGGGTCTTGTATATGCAGTGTCTCAGAAGGTTTGGATAACCTCTTTCTCATTATCTCACATGCTGTGCAATCTTCTGATCTCCTCCTGCAGCTCCTTTCTTGGTGACACAGTTCTTCCACCAGCACATATCTTCTGCAAGCAATGAGCCCACCTCCCACCAGAGCCCCAGCCCCAGCGAGAGTCCCCAGGCACCCCTGCAGCCCGAGACTGTAGGGCCGTGTCCTCCATCTGGGACTTCATCTGGGCCAAGACCCTGACGTACAGGGAGGGATGCTACAGCAGCTGCTGGGACTGTGCCCCACAGCACATCGCTACCAACCACTCAGCCCATGTGTGCTGCCCTCAGCAAAACTCCTGGCTCTCTTCTGCAAAAACTACTGCCTCTGATAGCTGCATGCTGTTAGGTGGCTCTACATGTCTTTCCTTCATGCTGTGTCCCAGACTTCCCTCTATTGTACTTGTCCCCTGCAGTCATATTGCAAACACCTTGGACGGCTAATGGACACTATTAATAACTGATTGCAGAACAGTTTCACATTTACAGCACTGAGTGAGTGGGTAGCACCCCACTGGGACTGCAGAAAAGGATTCATTCAGACAAGTAACTTTCTCATCTGGGCAATTTTGGGCTATAAAATAGGGGCAATGTTTTCTGTGAAGATAAAGGTAGATCACAATAAAAGAGCATTTGGCAGGAATGAACTTCTGTTCATTCTAATTCCAACAGGACTAGTGAAAGCAAGAGAAAACTTCTGCCATTTTCAGCCAAAGATCTGAAGGAGTTAAATACAAAGGAAAGTGATGCAAATTGGTGTGGTACATTCTCTTTCTTATTGTTACATTATAGTTGCTAGAGACTGAGAAAACTTGAGAAACCCCGATGAAGGGGAACAGAGCATGATTTATGCAGGCTAACATGGAATTTGCTTGCAAATTTCCTGGCATGGCAGCTGAAGAGGTTTTGAATCTTTGTTCATATATTCACGGGAAGGGGTGTAAGTGCCATCTTACTCCAAACAGCAGTCAGAACAAGCAATGAGAGAGCAGTGAAGTACAGTTGTTTATGTAATACATGAACCGACACTCATTCATACTCAACAAAAGGTCTTAAGACAGGTTTTAGAAGTCCCTATTATTAAAATCTGGATATGAGGTTCAGTCTTGAACTACATTGTACGATAACAAACTCTCACCTGACTGACTCTGGAAATAGATGCAAAGGGCTGAAACACAGGAGCCGTTTTAGAGGAAAGAAGTAGGTAACAGCGATTGTTTAAACACCTTAGAAATATAGGGACAAGAGCAAAAACCTTTGTGCTCCAAGTTCATTTATCTTTCAGAACTGGAACTAACCTGCTTGAAGCACTGGGGTGTCATTGTTTTCTTCTCTTTTTACCTGCTCTCTGTTCTCAGAGGAGGTTAGTTTGAAACGGCCTTGCCAAAATCTAATTGCAGTTTTGTAATGGCTAATTCCCAGGCTATTTGGGCACTGAAGAATCAATTCTGAGACATGTCTATGAGGGGTTTGTTAAGGGATGGAGGATGCTGCTGAGATCAATCAGCTTCCTAATTTTTAAATCACACAGGAAATTCAGTTTAAAATCTCTGTTCTGGTTGATTGATCCCATGTCTCAGGGAAGTGCCCTCACTAACCACTTTTATTCTTGCAAATTTGTGACTCTGTAAATTAATTAAATGCTTACTGGGTTAGAAAGGAAAACTCATGTTGAAACCCTGACTCACATTAGCCTGTGGTGTGGGGACAAGAATAAGAGCTTCTGCACTGGTCTCCTACATCTCAAGTAAGGACTCCAGTCACAGGCAGTTCCAGATCATTCATACATAACTTTCTGCTGGTCATTTCGCTAGTATTCCTTGCCACCCCTGTGGGATTCTACCTAGCTGGGAGATAACACCTAGTTTGAGAATATGTCTTGAAGGTCAGTGCCCCAAAGCGCTATTTGGTGGGGGTGGGGAGCATCTGGATTTCTCACATCACCAAAAGCCTCTCCAGTTTGGTGGAGATAGGAAGACAGTGGGTGCACCATTGGTGGCCAGAGTAGAAGGGACTCATGGGAATCAAGGACATGAGAACATATGTGCTTTGCAAGACTGGAATAAAAATGTCTTTACTTCAGAAACATGAAGAAAAGCTTCTGACTGTTCCTGCAACTGAGCCTATCTCTCTTACATCTTACATCAACCCCACAAAATATCATTTTTTCTAATGCTTGAAATGCTTGGTTTGGAGCAAGAAAAGAAAGGCTTGGGGTAAGGAATGTTTGGCTGTTTAAGGGTCGTATTATTTGTTAGCAGGTATATTTATTTGATGTTGAGGAGGGGAATGGAAAATGGTTCAAAGCTGGATTCAAGATACCTCATGGCTGGGCCAAGATTCCTAGCTCAGGCAGAGCACTTATGTCAATGCTGAATTTTAAAGGAGTGATGGGGAATGCTTCACACATGCAAGAGCTGGGCTAAAGAATTTCAGTTTTTTGCTAGATTATCCTGAATTAGCCTAGTCACCAGAAGCTTCAGGACTGTTTAATGTTTTGTCTGTGCTCAACAAATTTTTTCAGGAGAACAGGGAAAAAAAGTTGCAATAGGAAGAAGTTGAGTAATCTGCTAAGAATACAGGACATTTTAAAGTAATTTTTATAATGCTACCATTAGGAAACATTTCTGTCCCAAGGGGGTGCTCAAACACTGGAACAGGCTTCCTAGAGAGGTGGTCAGTGCCCCAAGCCTGTTAGTGTTTAAGAGGCCTTTGAACAATGCTCTTAACAACATGCTTTAACTTTTGGTCAGCCCTGAAGTGGTCAGGCAGTTGGACTAAATGGTCTTTGTAGGTCCCTTTCAACTGAAATTATTCTATTCTATTCTATTCTATTCTATTCTATTCTATTCTATTCTATTCTATTCTATTCTATTCTATTCTATTCTATTCTATTCTATTCTAATCAGTTGTTGTTTACTGCTTTATCAACGCTCTACTGTTTACAAACATGCTGAGTAAAACTGGAGCTTTCTGCTGTAAGTTAGGTGCACCCTGAGGTGGGTCAGTGAAGGGATAGGTATTCAACGCTTGATTCAAAGTCAACCAGCAGAAATACTGCCCATTAATTCAGTGAGCTAAGTGGCTGGCCGAGAGCTAACCAAGTCTATCACCTATTTATATTTTTATACAGTTGAAATAGTTCATTGTACTGTGAGAAACAGGGAACATTTTTACTTTAAAGTATCTCTTATCTTTTTGCAAAAGCTTCTAGTAATTGTCCTTGATTTCCCCATTTGAAGTCCATAGGAATGATGTCACAGGTGGAGTTCAATCTGTCCAGTGCTTGACAGATAGTATGAAAGGAGAGAAATAAGTGTATAATAACAGAACTATAGAAATTTAAGCGAGATGTGTCTGCAAGGGATGGCTATCCACTAATCCCATTTCCACTTACTGCTGCACAGTCCTTCATTTTTTTATTTGTGAGCACAGGGCAACTCCCCTATAACTGCATAAATTAGAGTGAAATAGCAACGTTCAGTCAGGCTTGCACTCCACAGCTTCAGGTCAAAAGAATTCAACCATATCGTGTAAATCAACACATAAGGAAATTCAAGTCCCATCAGAGTGTGGTTAGATTAAACCCAAAAGAAAAAAAGCACTCTCCTCTCTTGTCATAAATAATTATCCCTTTAAATATAGCTGTAGACATTCTCATTAGCAATATAAATATATATCTAATTCAGCTCTTCTGGTGAGAGAGAAGAGAATAAGAAAGAAATGAAATCATGAAGTTTTAATCACTTTTCCCAGCCTCTGCCAAGAGTGGTTTCAAAAGCCACTGTACCATGGTAGCATATTCTGAAGGTGCTTTCATGATTTTTCTCCCCATCAAGCAATAGTCCCAGGAGTGTCCTTCTAGCCCTGCCTATATAATTTCTGTGCTAGTTCTTGACAAAAATTGGGCTGTATGCTGTAGAGAGTTTCTGGGGGGAATGAATGAATTTCCTTCTTCAATATCTCAATCACTCCAGTCTTTTAAAGTAAAATTGTGAGTGAGAAAAAATATCAGTAATTTCTTAATCAAAAGCCTCTCATGCTTTCCATGAAGAGCGGTAGACACTGTATGGAAGCCCAGGAGAATTGCTTCCATTTTAAAACTCCAACTGTCTCGCTTGTTCATGCATAGGCAACATTCATTCACCACTACAGAAAGTATCAGGACTGAAAACCATGTCTTCATATTTACTTATCTAGTAATTGTAGTATGGGACTTGAATATGGTTGCAGGTATCCTGTTTGATCGTGAATTAACTGTTACTAAATAAAATTAAATAAGGAGCTGTGAAGCCTTGATAGGTGAGATACTTCCATCATTTGTTTAAGAGAGAAAATCAATTGCTGAACTATAATTTGAAGGAAATACCATATAGGAAACTAAAAAGCTAGTAGGCACTTTTCCTGGTCCCCATCTTCAAGAAATTTAAAGAAAAAAGTATAGTTTTGTTTAGCGCTGCTTGCACATTTTTACTTCAACTAGGCGTTATGTGTAGCTCGTACTGGGAGAATAGCTGGTTATAGAAATTGCCTGGAGCTCTGTGAAAGCTGTTGGTTACGTTACTCGCTATACCGTGTCACACATGTTAAAAGTTCTGTTCCAGGTTCCCACTTTCTTAACTTTGTGTTCACATTCTCAATACACAGTAGGCTGCAGGCACATTTTTGCACTTATAATGAGTTATCATCTTGTTCTGGGACTACAAGCAGTGAACAGAGTGTTCCTTCAGTCACATCGCTGATCTTTCTGGAGAGGAGGAAAGATGATAAAACTTACTCTCTGTCATCATATGGATGTTGAAAGACATTCTTCTCTTTAACTTCTCATTTGTCCTAGAAGCAGCCAGCAACTGAATGTGAAGCTCTCTATCACTTTGTTAAAAGATGTAAATCCAAGGTGATGCTCCCCTAACATCTAGTAATGTGGTGGTTGTTATTATAAGGTTGTTTATTTCTTGCTAATCAGCCACTCGCCTCCAGGAGAAGCAGCATTGTTAGTCTTTGTCAGGTGGTTGCATAAACTGTTTATTGAAGTAGATGCTTTTCCAGCCATAAAAACAGCTCTCTGTTTTTGCTCTGATCCCTGTGAGAGCATGGAGCTTTTCTCTGGTCATACTTGTGTCCATATATTTGATTTCTTTGAGAAGGGTATATTCAGGAACTGCTTGGTGGAAGTTTGCAATGAAGTAGCTTATGCAGTAAATTATGAGAATGCAGTGGCTGAAGGTAATTTTATCCTATTTCTGATTTGATGCACTTAAATTTTATGTTAGATTTCAAGAAATTCACACTCGCAGATTATTTGGATCAACTAAGTAATCAAGAGAATTTAAATCATGAAGCTATTTTTCTTGTCTGTAGAAGTGTTTGCTCCAAACATTGTTGAATAACACCTAATTTTCCCTACTTCTGTATTATAAATACTGATTTTCCCCTCAGGTCTAAAAATGCAGTTTCCAATCTCAAAACTGAACTGAGCTTATTTTCAGATTTGAAATGTCATCAATAACCCCCAGCCAGCCAATGTGGTTTCTGGATATGGGATCAGATTGTACATGCTAGTGTGGGTATGGTTTTCTGTGAGTGATGATTCCAGCCTGACTTTCAGAATTCATACAATCATATAATCATCAAATGCTTTGGGTTGGAAAGGACCTTTAAAAGTCATCTAGTCCAACTCTCCTGCTTTAAGTAGCAACATCTTCAACTAGATCAGGTTGTGCAGAGCCCCGTCCAACCTGTCCTAGAATGTTTCTAGGGATAGGGGATTGAGAGTTCTTTCACTCTATGGAAAGTGGTCTTAAAGGTCTGCCAGCTCTGTTTGCTCCCTTGTCCCTGAGGGCACTTTCACAGGGGGTCCCATTGACTAAGTCCTTGAAGAGCTATAATTCTGCTTTCCAAAAATTCAGTGTCCTGCCTTTACTCTTACCCTGACCCATATCCCTCAGGACTCCACTAGAGCATGATCACTGTAGCCCAAGCTGCCTCCAATGTAGATGTCACTAATTAGCTGACTTGTGTTGATGACCAACAGGCCCAGTAGTGCATCCCCTCTAGGAGGGCTGTCTAAGAAGTTAACTTTAAAAGTTATCCTTAATGCCCTCCAGGATGAAAGCCTAGGAGTGGGATGCCTCCTGTAGCTGGAGCAAGAAGGCTTCATCAATAAGCTCCCCTTGATTGGGCAACCTGTAGTAGACACCAACCACAAGGTTTGTTGACTTTGTTTCTAATTCTTACCCAGAAGCTTTCAACTTGCTCATCTCAACTAGCTCTTCACACTCTATCCATTTCGTGATGTAGAGGGCAACCCCTCCACCCCTCCTTCAAAATGAAATGAAGAGGAAGTTTCACAAACTGACAATTAGAAAACCACCTTAACTTGGACCTTGCGTTAAATATGATTCTTCAAGACAGAGTATACACAGGATACCAAGTGATAAATTTGCATAGTAATATGCACGATCTCAAATCAATAAACTGTCCAGTTTGAAACTGGTTTATTAAGAAAAAAACTGTTCCAAAACTCTATTGTATTATAGGAATGGTTAAATGCTGGGGCATCTTTGCTGGAAGAATTGTGAAATCCCATTTACTGGAGGTCTTTTAAAGCAGATAAAACAAATATCTGTGAAGCATGTCTGGCATAATTTGTCCTCTTTCAGAACAAGAGGAGAGACAAGGTGACCCCCACAGTCTTTCTCAGCCCTATGTATCTACATCTCTGAAACAGCATATAATTAATTAAAAAAAAAAAAAAAAAAAAGTTTGTTTATAATGTACATGTCTCTAAATTCCATAGAATGGCAACAGTGGCAAGTTCTCAAGATCTACTATACCAGCAAAAGGTTTATAATAGTGTTATGCCTGTAGAGCTCACACCGTGCTAAGAAGGGTGCACCCCAAAATTACTGTACTAACAGACAAGTCTTCTCTCCACCCTCCTCCTGCAGTTTCAGTTTACGATCAATTGAATTGCTTTACTCTTAGCAATAGATATTTTGAATTCACTGGCAAATTCTAATATTATTTGTTAAATACAACGGTGGCAGTTCAATGTTCTTCCGACTGGGACAAAGAAAAGACCTATGAGGGGATTTTCGGTATTTCATGCAGTCTAGTTTCTAGCACTGTACAGACAGAAAAGCTTGAGAAATGAGAAACCTGTACTGCTATTTCATACATTGTACCTTCCTGATACATATTTCAGAGCTTTGTGAAGTAACTCTGGCAAGCTATTTAACTTTCAAAGTGACCACAGCACAACTCTGCTAGCTTATTTATACAGTTGTGCAAGTGAATATTTTATGTTGGCAGCTATTATTCAAGTTCTATGGAAAATCTGCAACATTTATTCCACAGAATGACAAAGTTTGGGGCTAGGGGCTTTTTCAGGCTCCTGTAAGAGTAAGAGTTACTTGTTCTGATTTCTTACCCCTCCATATTTTAAAGCGTGGAGAACTATTATTAATCAAGCTACTGCAGTCAAGTAATGAATACTGGAATGACCATGTATATATGTGATTAATACAGTACTTTTTATATGATTGTACCTAATTATGTGGAAGATTATGTTTTTCTCTTTGTTCTAGTAGTCTTCAAGATTTTTTAATTTGTAGACCCCTGGCAAGCTTCCTGTGAAGTTAAGCTTGCTGAAGTAGGCTTCCCAGTCCTATCATGGACCTCTTAGTTCTCAGCTGTCACAGCATCCTTATTTACTTCCTTATCTGCTTTTTTAAGCCAACAGGTCCCCTTTTACATCTCTGGTGGAAAGACATGGAAAGGAATCAGTTTTTACAAGAACTGCACAGTTTTCCCTGGCTAGCAACACTAATATTTTTCTCTTGTAGCACTGTTATTCATAATACATATAGAGGAAGAGCAGCACAGAGTTTCTACAGTCTGTCTTAAAAGCTGAGTACAGATAATGAGTTTCCAAAAAACCCTCTAAAAGAAGATGAATTCTCTTCTCTCTGCAATAAGAACACTCACAATCATCCCCACTTAACTTTGCTTCCTGGCCAAGACAGTTGCTGACACACACCTTCACTTTGCAAAGCTGGTGTTGATTTTATAGTTGTATAACATTAATTAATCTAGGTTTAGGGCAGGCTGCACATTCTCATGGATGAGAAAAAAAGACCACATAGAAACCCATGTTTAGATTAGGACGTCCTGTGCTGACAATGCCTGCAGTTTGGCAGAATAATAGTGGAAAATACCATACTTGCTTGCTGTGCTCTTACTTTTCCCCAGGTCCCTGTTTATGGGTGCTGATAAAGAGAACATATGGAACTAGGAAGACCTTTAATCAAACCAAACCAAACACTGCTCTCTGTGTTTAACAGTTGTGTCACAGAATTCATTACTGGCACACGTGCTATGCAAAGTAAGAATTTTCTGACCTTTTTTTAATAAAGTGGGAGCAACCTCTGCAAAGGATTACAGGCTCCAAATGTTAAAAGAAGCTCTTTGGATTCTACCTTTGTAGCACCTAATTTGGACACCCATGTAACATCTAGATGCTCTCCATACAGTGAGTGGTCTAAACAATCCAGGTGGGCTGTCAGAGAAGGATCTTCCTTTAGGTGTTTTGAGTAAACTGTGGAGAAGCTTTTGGGTTTTTACTAATTATGCCTATGAAGCCTAGTGAGCTGAAAACTACATGTGTTAATGTCCCTCTGAGGGTGACATTGGCTTTCACGTACAATGAGACACTGAGACTTGCTTGCAACAAACTAGGGCCAAAGGGGCCTGCATGACTCCATGGCTTGTGTGCAGAGAGGTAATGCAAAGTTAATGCTGAGGTCCATGAATCAAGGCAGTCAGAAAATTCCTTTCTGGTTTTATTTTGTTTTCTTTTCTTTTCATAACACCTTCTCTTCACCCTCTTCTGCAGAGAACTGACCCCAGGCCTCAATCTTGTACCACTGAAATCAACAATAGGAATTTAATCAACTTCAGGGAATATCATGCCCTATGTTCATTCAAGTCTATGGTGGCTTGAATATCCATCCTGCCCTGAGAGATAATGTACCATTCCCATCCAATTTCCTACAGCAGCTGCAGGGGCTCTTTCAAGTTACTACTTTCAGATCTCTTCCATTTCATCTCTGTTTTCTTGCCACTGTTGAGTTCCTTTCCCAGAATACCACTCCAACACAGTTACAGTAGCTTTTGCAATGCTAATCCCATCTTTTCCATCTAGTAGAGGAGCATTGTAACTTTAAATCATAAAGTCCAGAGTGTATCGGCCCAGTTTTTGTGTAAAGCATATCCAGAGCTCTTCTTTACCATAATGATTCACCTTTATGTCAATCCAATGCATTTCAAATCTGCCTCCAGGTAATGGGTTCAGGGTGCCAGGTCATTATCTGGCCTCAGAAAGGCCTCATAATTCATATTCTAAGGGAGATATCTGTGCCACCTAAGAAAACAATCAAGTTAACTTCTTGAAAATGCATTTTTGATCCCTTGTGTTGACCCCCAAACCTCTAGTTTGTGGATTCACCATGTAAGGTATGGACATTGGTTTTCCTGAATCCCTGAGGATGCCCTCAAATGGCTCCTTGGATGTGTGTTAACTAATTAATTCGACAGCTATAATAAGAAAAAGAAATTAACTGTGGCCACAAAAGTCTTTCAAAAAGTCAGTTATATAGATTTGCTGCAAACACTTAGATATTTCTTGAAAAAATTCATTGCAGTCTAAACCTCTCAACCTAAATTTATTGAAGCTAGAATTAGCCAAGACTGACCCTTTCCTTATTTGAAATCACAAGAATCACAATATACATTGCTCTGTCAGGTTGGTGCTGAGAATCAACCACCATGTTCAAACATCACGTGCTGAGGGCCACTCTAGGCATGATGCTTGGGGCATCTTCTGTGATAACATCTATCCCAGAAGCCCCTGCAGTCCTCATCCCAAATCTTGATTTTCTGTCCTAAACTGTATGGTACCATGTTGTGGTGTCCCCCCAGGGAAATAATCTCACCTTTCAGACCCGTAAAGGAGAAGGAGTAGGCAGCCCAGAACCTCTCACTTTATTCTTGGTCAGAACTTAAATATGTTAATATGTAAGGTCAACCACATGGGCCAAAGACGAGCAACAGACCCCACAGACTGTCCATAAAAATACCCATAGTCCTGGAGAGGCAGAGGGGGAGAGAGAGGTTATGTGCAGTTGGGCACTGGGAGGGGAGAACCAAGTTAGGGTTCAGACAATGGGGTTTGCTTGCCTCTGTACGTTCTGTAATATTTCAGAATGTTTCAGGGAACACTATCATGAGAATACCTGTACTGTGGCTGGTAAATCCTCAAGGGAGGACCTCTCTCATACAGGCACCTGGAGGAGACAGTGCCCTACCTCTCATCAGGATACCCACACTACAAGGCTGTGCCTCACTGACAAGTCCTTTTCAGAAGCAGATTCTTGTGCGGGGGACCTCTGTGTGTGCCGGGCAGGGGAAGGCAGGTTGGCCTTTGGAGGTGCAGCAGAGAAGGCAGCACAAAGTGGGTGGTACAGGGAGCTGCAACCAGACAATGAGCTGGCTTGGAAGAGGGGCAGCTCCATGTGGGTCCTGGATATTTTCCCTTTTGCCTGGCACTGCAGCATGCAGGAAAGGAGAATGAAAGGTCAAGCTTTTGGCAGCAACAGAGATGGAAAGCTTGAGGCATCACGGATGTTGACCTCTGAAAGAAAATGTTTTCTATCCTACTAAACACAGATCCTGTTTGAAATATGCATATTCATTAATTCTGAGTGTTATCTTTGTGCTATACAGTGCCCAAAAGGCAATGCAGTGCCTTCTCCACCTGCCTTCTCTCTGATGGCAGAGAACCTTGGTTAGTACTCTAAGCAGGCAGAAGATTTGGTCTTGGGGTGTGGTTGTGTACATCGCCTTCTGTGGAGATAGCCTGGTATGGGATGCTTCCATGGTGGGAAGGACCTACCATCTGGGAGGGCTGCCTGTCTGATGGTGCAGTCAGACCGATGTGAGATGACTGAGCACCCCAAGTGGACCATGTAGCTTTACAGAGAGTAACCGCACATGGTTGCCAGGGTGTGATGTGACAGTGTGAACATGCAGGAAATTTGATCTTGCGGATATGGCTGGAGAGCAGCCTGAATGCAGTATGAACCAAGGAGTCCAGGGAATTAGACCACCCTCCTTGCTCAAGTGTTTGAGCCATGTGCAGCCTGAGGCACCCATGATTACCAAAATGTGAGAGTGAAGGGGAAATACCCTGTAAAAGAGGACAGCTTTGAGTGGTGATATGAGGGGAAAGTGTTGGCACAGCACCAGACGCCTTCTGTATCTGGTCCTACTCTTGTCAGCGGGACATATTAGCTTGGGCACAACGCCACACTAATGCTGCTTTTGGACCCATGCTAGATTGTATCTGGCCATTTCAGAGTGTTAGCAGAGGGAGTATGGTTCAGTTTGCTCCTTCCTGTGTAGACGTGGCCTAAGGGAGTTGGAACAGACTCCTTATGGCGGAATTTGCTCAAGAGACTGTTAAGTTTTAATGACAGAAATCTACCAAATTATATTGACTAGTAAGTGGTATCGCTCACTTCTGACTGAAATTTAGTGGGGCTAGTATCTTTTTAGCAAGTCCAAGGACACTTCAATTATTTTCAATCAAGCAAAAAGTTCATTAATTTGCCAAGAATCACACATGTATGTGATTTACAGTGTGGTAGATTAACCTTGAATATCAAACGCTGTAGGCACATACTGAATGCAGCACTGAACCTGCAAGGGATTGATATAAAACAGTGCTGAGGTCAAATCGTTACATGATACAGTTCCCTAAGAACAATGTAGCTCACCAAGAATTTTTATATTTATTTATAATCTTCAGTCATCCGTTCTTTAGTATCTCTAAAAAAATTAATCAATCTGCCAGCAATCCTCCAAAGAATAAAGACACATTTTCCTTAAGGCAAACTAAGGCATGTGGTCCCATTGGGAGGGAAAAGGATTAGTTTAGAACACCAAAAGCAAGTGTTTCAAGTTGTGGTTTGAAAGACAACTTTACAGGGGCAAATGTAAAGATTGAAATGTTTACAACAGGGCAATTAAACAAGAAGTTCACAATTAAAGAAGTGCAAGTAGTACCAATGTATTCTAGTTGTGTTTGACATGTACATAGCTGGGGTAACTGATCTTGTGTCTAAAGCCAGAATTTACTCTACAGTGTCTTTATATACATATATGTGCAAACAAATCTGTGTCCCAGTACCAGCAAATTTGCTGACCCTCTGGGACAATCCAGTCATGCAATGAATCCAGCAAGAATTCAAGAAATGTGTTTCTAGAATAACTATTTCAAATCCAGGAACTGCAAGTATTGCAAATACTCCATGGGTGCTGGAGCTGAGTGAAAAACAAGACTTCTGATCCAGAAGGTGGTACTGGATGAAATATGTCAAATTGAGTAATATGGCCTTTTTTTTTTTTTTTTCCCCAGTGAAATGCTCTAGCAAATGCATTACAGTACGATTTCTGTTTTCTTATATTAAATACCAAGTATTAAATACTTAGCAAGACAGTCCAGAGGGAAATAGCTTCATCAGATTGAAGAGCAATGTCCTTCTGCAATGGCAGTGCTTGAGGTACTTTTCTTTAAAGCAAAAGACTTTTCTTCCCACTTTGGTTGGTGAAGGAGTCAAATCAGTGTCTCTTCTTCAAGAAGGTAAACTCATTGGAAGAAAGCAGAACAAAGAGTAGCCACCACCCACCCACATGGCCCACTGTGGAGCCCAGCAGCTTATGCTATGCTGAAACTGTCCTTGAAGCAAGAAGAATAAAAATATGGATCTTGAAAAGATTTAAAAGTGAAATGGGCTCCAAGTTACACAGTACTGCCTGAACTGAGCTGAGGCCGGGAGATGAGGACTTTGGTGTCTAAACCATGATCTTGTTCTTCTGGGGCCAGTTGGAGCATGAGGTAGTCATTACTGTGATGTTCCTGAGAGTCACACCTTTCAGCAGAGCAACACAAGGTCACAGGCAGGCCTGGCTTGCCTTCTCCTTATGCCACTATTTTACCTATTGCACAGTAGTCTCATACTGTTTTCCAAATGATTCTGTATTTTATCACAGATCTATTGTGGATCATGTAAAGCATAGCTCCAGGGAATATGTGTGGATTGAAGAGTTCTAAGGCAGCACAGGGAACAATGGAAAGATTTGGAGATTGGTCTTTGGAAAGGGCTCACTGTGAGAATGAAATTGTTACTTAGCAGCAGCAAATAAACTAATAAAATGAACAAGGATACAGTTAACAAGCCAAGGCCAAGAAAAAGAAAAGGTGCCAAGAACAGAAAACTTAGAGGGAAACGTCACAAGAATCAATAAAATGGGCCAGAGAACTGTGTCTTTCTGCATTAAATGATGCAGACAGTGTGAAACAGATGCTATTTCAATGTCATCAGCAACTTGACAAGCTGGATAAATAATTGTTGCCAAGAAAAATAAAAGCATGTGCTGTCAGTGTGGGTGGTTGCCATGATTGCTGTGGCCTCTGGTTCAAATGCAGTTACAGAGATGATGAAAAAGAAAATAAATATGAAAGTGGCTGTGGAAAAACAATTAACTTCCCACAGATGGGCCTTCGGCATACCATAAATTATAGCTGCCTTTTTATCATTGGTTTGGGTGGCAACCTGGGAAATAATTATGGGTACAGCCATTTCCTGAATCCTTCCTGTAAAAGGGGAGAAACTGTTGGTGGGGAAGAAAAATTGTTTTGAGGAAACCGCAACAGACGTTTCAACTGCAAAGCAGAGAAACACCGAATTCCCACTCCACTGCCACTGAAAGTGTCAATACCTTTTGAGCTCCCACTCTGCATCCATGTATCATGGGATTACTGTTACATCATTGGTAAGATCTCTTTAGGGACCTCAAAGTCTTCTTCCAGGCATTTCTTCACTTGGACCTAGATGTGTGACATGGTGAATGGTATGCAGAAGCCCCTTGAGGATCTGTGGAGAAGGCACTTCAATGCCTTGGAATAAACTTCTCAGACAATACTGCTGTTATATCTGCTGTTAAATACTGCTGGATATCTGCTGTTCATACAACACATCACAGGAGGAAGAACAGTAATTCTTTCTTTTCACTGGAGAGTCCTTGCTCAGGTCACTTGGTCTAGAGATATTGGCTCCATTCCCACCTTTGTCTGAGGAGAATAATCCCATGCCTACAGCCTCTTGGGTGAAAACAGGACCACTTTCCATGCAGAATCGTAGACAGGATCACCTGAATATCTGTGTTCATTCTTTACACACAGCCTCTAAATCCTAAGAACTGAGAACTAGAGCCATATTTATATTCATATCAATCCCACTTAAATCTAACTTTAGGAAGGTGAGAGACAGGAAAGGCATGTGTTGAGTCAGTCACACATCTCGTCTATATCTCAAGGACAAACAATATGCTTTTATACCTTCTCTAACTTCATTTTCAATTCCTTAAGCATTTCAGCCATTGCAAATCTTCATCTCAGTCCCTGAGTGATTTCACTTACATAAATAACAGACGTGGATGCCGGTATCCTTTTCTACTGTCCCAAATAATCTATAGGGTAAACTGTCAATAAGGCGGCAATCAGTAAGTGATCATCAAATAAATGACAACATTGTTCTTTATTGTGACACTTAGTGTAAGAAATCAAGTCTAGCTGCAATTACTTGGGATGCTGATTTGTTATGTGTACTGAATGATAGGTGAGGGAAGAGAGCATAAAACTTTAGACTGCTGGCATGATTCATCCAGTTCAAATACATGCCTTGCCTACAAGCTTATAAAAATAACATTGTAATAAACATCAACAATGCCAACATAGCTGGAGAAGTGATAGAAAAACTTAAGCTCTGCTTTAAGATTTGGTGTCAGAACAACATTTCAGGCTGTTTGTTGATTCCTGATTTGGGACTGAAATCCACTGACGTTGGGTTTACGTATTTTGTCTAGAAGGAAGCCCAGCCACAAACAGTGCATCCAAACAATCAGTGTGGTTTTGTCCTACACAGGACAAATCTGCTGACCTGTTCAGATTCCCCTTGACCAAAGAGCAATTGTGGCATAAGCATGAATCCTAGACAGAATCTGGGGTCCCTGTCAGGAACAGAGCAGCTGGCAAATGGCTTGGCTTTCTGGTGCCACCTTGATGCAGGTGGTGTAATTTTCAGTTTTTCAAAGGTTATTACCATTTTTTTTACCTCAAACCAGGACAGGCTTGCCTGAAATTTCTTAGTGTTTAAGCTCTTAGTAATTTTTCTTATTAGCAAGAAAGCTGTACCCTTTTACTGGAACACTTTTGAACTTCAGCATCCAAAATCCAGGTTCAAGATTTAGCTTCACCCTCATCCCCACATGGGCATGATGACCTTGCTCCATCCTCGACATAGATGAAATCTCTTACCCAACATTGGCTCAGATCACAGCTTTTGGTTTGCCCTCTGATTTTGTTCCCAGACCTAGCAGAAGTGTCAAGCAGTTTTGTTTCAGAACTTAGAGCTCTAACATCAGAACAAAACCAAAGCTCAGACAGTAACACCTGTTATTCTTTTTGATGATTTAAAAAGAATAATTAATACTCTTTCATGAACAGAACAGGCAAAGAGGTATATTCAGTGGTCAGTTGGCAACAAGGAAAGCCTCAGAAGATTTAGGGGAGAACAACTGATTCCTACCTGCTTCTCCTCTGAAGCCACTCTTTCGCACAAGGCAGTGTGGTTAATGCCTCTGATTCTTGAAAGCCTGCCCAGTTTCTCTGTGTGATCCTATCACTAACGTTGATAAATAGGTCTGCCTAAAGCAATAAGGCCACAACGTATTTGCTTCTTTGAACTAGAGTAATTCTGCTGCCAAACCAGAGCTCCCAGCATTTCAAGGTTCAGCTAGCAGTTACATGTATATTGACATTTCTTTTTACCTCAGGCCAGATGACGGAGAAACAGTTTCTTACTTTGTAAAGCACTTTTCTTCCCACTGTGTGACAGGTTTTGATACTGCATTTGGGAAGGAGAGTGGAGGTAGTTTCCACAGAGTTAGAGAGATCTTCAAACTTTTCTGTTCCCAAAGAGGAAAGCCACACTTAATTCAAATAAACAGGACCAGAAACACTTTTAATCTTGCCTTTCCAGCAATCGACTGCTATTCCTTTGAGACCTGCTTTCTGAACTTAATCAAGATCCCTCCCAGCCTGTTCACAGGTTCCCTTTGCAGAACAGCTCTCCTTAATGCATTGCTTTGGTATATGTTACTTTTTCATGTCAGATCATCCAAGAGTTTTTGAGAAGGACTTATGAAAAAAAGTAAATATGCATGTCATGGAAACACAGGAAGAAACTGCAGTCCATTTCATCATCTCTTGTTCAGAGGATTTAGTCGTACTACTACAGACAAAGGTTTATGTGTTATGAAAGCTTACACTTTTGCTACATTTCTTAACAGGTTTAATTCTGTTTTATGTAACCTCATTTATGTGGAAAGAAATCTAGGTCAGGCTTCTTTCTCAGAAGAGTAAATTCTCTGGAACAGCCTGAATCTGATGTCTGCCTAAACAAGTATTTTTATCTTGTAGTATACAATAGATACCTATATGTCTATGAATTGTGGTTTTGGTGACAATATGCATGATATGCTATAGTCCTTATTCTTCAGCAGAGCCAATATCGAGCAGATTTATCTACTAAAGGTCTAATCTCCCCACCCACCTCTCTCTCCCAGCAAGGCAAATACGTTTCTAATGAAAGCTTCATGCAGAGTGAAGAGAGTAATATCTCTCTGCCTTTCCTTATGTCACCCAAACTTTTGGGATCTTATTTTTCTTTTTGTGTGTTTGTACTATAACATTTAAGAATTAGGAATTTCAGCATTAGGAATTTCAAGCAGAGGCTGAGAGAACAGGCGTAACTGTCAGAAGACCTATGTGCTCTCTTCATATAAGCTTATTCACTATTGTTGTATTAAAGGTGTTGCGTCTGAAATCATTTTGATCTCTTGAGTTTAATGCCAAGACAGACACAAGCAGAGTGGAGTCCACAGTGTGGTTCATTCTAGTCTCTGTCAAAAAGGGGCTTTGTCAGAAATATGCTAATTTCAATATATTTTAAGCTCCTAGTTATAGCATAACAACAATTAGAGGTGGAACAGACCTACCAAGTCTTGCCTTTGATCCTACACCCATGGACCAACACTGGGTGTTTATCATACTTTTCTCAAGTCTTGTCCTCTCAAATTTTAAATATAGCTTGATTGGCAGCTGAGTGTTGTCACTTGTCACATTTTTAAGAGTTGTTAGAGGCAACGACAATTACATAGGGGAACTGCATTTAGAAATCTGGTGGTAATACTTCTGTTCTGGGCTCCAGTAGACTTTCTTCCCTAAAGGATGTAAAGGAGGTTGGCAGTATGGAAGAACAGTTGTAAAGCTGTATGAAGGTGTTGGAAGATTCATATTTGTTCTTGTAAAACCTGTCAGTTCAAGAGAGTGATGCTTTCTTTCAAAATAAGCTCTTCCAAACTGTGAGTAGTGTCTCTCATATAGCATAGCCATGTGTTCTTGAGAAAGAAAGAGAACCAGTGAACCACAGAGTATACTTAAAGGCTTATATATACTCCAACACCATGGCATAATTTGGCTTTATACAGTCCATTCCTCTGCTTGAAGGGAAGAACTCAAAACTGAGTCAATCAATATAAAAAGTAGCCCTTGTACACGGTACTTTAAGGATAAAATACTGCAGTAGTTTTTCTGAGTGAAGACACTTCCATGGACATGAATGGCACATGGTAATTCTTCAGGTGAATTATTTTCAAGGGACTTATTTTGAAATGTGACCACACAATCGCACAGCTGTTTACAGTGCACTGTTTTCTCAGATCTAAAGGCACAAGAACAACCACATAGCAGTGACTCTGCAAGGAGCCCCCGCCCAGGGCTATGCATGGTCATTTTATAAAATGAAGCCTTGAATATTAGATTAGATAGTTCATGCACATTATAGCCAATCTGTGTGCATGCCTCTGTAATCTCACACCTCTCTTGCCATGTTTCATAGGATCTTTTTGGTTCTAATACCTACAAACTGTCTGACAACATCATGATTAGCACTCCGTGCAGTGCCCAAGTTTACCTTTGGTTGTGCTCTGGATGCTTTGTCCTCTATAGTCAGTCCGAAAACACCTCCTGGAGTGTATGAGGTGGGAAGAATGATATGACTGCCTTTTCCCCAGGGCATCAAGACCTCACTAGGTCATGTCAAGGGATGGGAAGAAAGCTTCATTGCAGCAGTGTGGCTTCAGAGTCAGTTACTGGTTCCTCTGGTCTCCCCAAATACGTGCTTGGTTTTAGGGATTAAAGTAGAACTACCCTTGTTTTAGATTAAGCATATGCTGAAGAGTGCTGTCAGTGCAGAGTATTCAGTTCTCTGTAGCACTGAGACTGAAAACAGCAAGATATTTTAACATATAAATCCAAAAGACTTCAAGGGACTCATTCATATGATTAAAGGTAGGTACATGCTGAAATGCTTTGCCGAATGAGAGCATTTTGAAATATTTTTTCATATCTCTTGCACTTGAAAAATCATAAGCATAATTGAGAAGGCCCAGAAATAAAAAGGAAAAAACCCAAAAGAAATATGTAGGGATATTTGGGATTCTAGACATAATGTGTCTGCAGCACCTGTTTTATGCAGCCATGCCATTTTGTGTGTGTATAAACCAGGATTTTTTTATTGTATTTTATGAATTGATTGTAGACTCTGTAATACAAGCGGAACATAAAAGAATAATGAAAAGAACAAGACACGACTGAGTAAGTCTTCTAAAAGTTTTTTATGGCCTTTGTCAGGAGAACAAACTCCCTATCCCTTACTTTCTAACTGTCATTGCCCTCACATAAAGATGCAACATGAGAACAAAATTTGTTCAGAAATTTTTTTCACTCCATCCCCACAACAATAAAAGCATTAGAATCACTCACAAAATGAATAGAATGATGTTGGTTACAAACAACATGAACAGACTAGTCATTTGATAACTAAAATGAGAAGTCAAAAGGGTAAAAAAATAATTCCTTTCTATGCCTAGTATAAATTCCTGCACCTTGTTAGTATTTGCTACTATTTTACTTGGATAATTCTACAATAATGCAAAGATAAGTGTTTAGACTGTGCTGGCTGATGGACATACAAAGAGCTAGTTCTGAGAGGTGTACAGCTGGGGACAGTTTTGCTCAAATGCCAGTTACCTTTTGTGCATTTGTGTGTAAGCCCATTTGGTAGGAAAAAACCCCATCTTTGCCACTAAGCCATTTTACCTTTACCAGATACAGAAGCAGCTGAATGATTTGTATGATATAGTCAGAATGCTCTATGATAAAAATGAAGTATTGATTCAAGGAGATTTTAATTTAGATTAGTTCACTTAAAATGAGTAATAAATTGAAATGAACTCTACTGAGCCTACGTTTAGACTGAATTATCTTGCCACCTCATTGAAACCTTAGGCAAGGAATAATTCTAGTTATGGCCCTAACCCAAATCACTAATTTTAAATAAGACCTGTACAAATAATTTGGACAAGAGAATGATAGATGTGATATCTGATTGGTAAATGTATTCTAGGGAAGGGAAAAGAAAAAGAAGAAAAAATTGTTTTCCTAAAATAAATCATAAAGAAAAATGCAAGTAATTTCAGTACTATACTTTAATATTAACAGCTCCTCATGTGTCAAATGCTGCATTAATATTTGAAAAAGTCTTGCATATTGCTACTAATATTTCTTTCCAAGAACAGATTTTTTTTCTCTTTCCCTCCACCATCTTTCCGGGTAGGACTTTTAATGAGTTGTTCATGTACTGAAGCCTTTTACAGTAGCTGACAGTTCTGTTTGCTAAGATGTCTTGTGCTGATTTAACCTATTTTGCTTCCCATACTGTTTATCCATGCGTGTTTACGATTGGCATAATCACGGCCCACATACCGACTGTTGATGGGTACATTCACACACTCCAATATATGATTTTCTTTTGACTCATTTTTAAAGCCTCCAGTTCCTTGTCCATCCCTTTTCTATAGTTCTCATTAAGATTTATTTTCTTCATTCATTTCCCAATATATTGCTGAATTTATTTTCTACATGTGTTAAATTGGGAACACAAGTTCTAAAATAGGTAACAGAATTGAATAAAAAAATGTTATATTTTACTTCTACTTTTTCTGTGATAGCTTGCTCTTTATTCTCCAGCTTATTTATTTTATGGGATATTTGTTTTTATTGGTATTTTTAATAATGGTTTTCATCTTAGAAGTAATGATCTTTGTTCAAGTTTTATTTGCTAGACATTCTGGGGATCCCATTAGGCATCTAAACTCAGTGATTTTACACTTTTTCCAAGTGAATATGAGGTGTCAAGAGAAGATGATTTGCTTACAATGAGTAGATCTTCTGGATTTATCACACAATAAAGTGTCCACTGAATGGCAGCATTCATACTCAACATTTCAAAGAAAGGCATGTAGACGTTTGTATACAGAATATCCCATGTAACAGGTAGGATCCTTGATAGCCCAGCTACTGTCTGCATCAAAATGTAGCACTCTGATTTAGCTAAGACCAATATACATATTCCACTACCCATAGTATGGCTGCTTCAGTCTTTTGTTGCCTGTGAGTGGTGACTTCAGCTCCTGGCTCATCTCCCATCATGAAGTTGCCTTGTTTCTCCATGAAAATAGTACTGGAAGGTGATCTAATTTAAAACAATACTGATTTCACTAGTGCCCTCTTACACTCCCACAAACAAGCACCAGGATGTATATACACAGGCAGTCTGTCCAGAATCAAAGACACCTGAGTTCAGATGGTCTGTCCAGGGTTTGTAGTGGAGGAGAGGACAGAGGACACTGAGGCCTCATCTCATCTCCTAGTTTGGGAAAACCCTGTGCTGATTTCTGCACAAGCCTTTCCGTACCCTCTTGGGCATGATGGTCTCTCCACCCCATCCCACCTCTATCGGTTGTAGGGATTTACTCACTGTCCTTTGTCTCTGACCTGGATGTCCTGACAAGCTGAGAGAGGATGACCATATTGTCTCCCAGCCTTCATTTTGCTCAGCTAAACAACCAATCTTTCCTAGTCTCCCCTCAAAAACTATGTTTATGTTCTAAAATGCCTGAACATAAAATCATAGAATGGTTAGAATTGGAAGGGACCTTTAAAGATCATCTGGTTTCAACACCCCTGCCATGGACAGGGACAGCTCCCACTAGACCAGGTTGCTCAAAGCCCCATCCAGCCTGGCCTTGAACACTTCTGGGTTGGGGCATTCACAACTTCTCTGGGCAACCTGTTCCAGTGTCTCACCACCCCTATGGTAAAGAATTTCTTCTTAATATCTGATATAAATCTCTTCTCTTGCAGTTTAAAACCATTATCTCTCATCCTATCACTACACTCTCTGATAAGGGGTCCCTCCCCATCTTTCCTTTAGCCCCCTTTTGGTACTGAGAGGCCACTATAAGGTCTCTGCAGAGATCCTAATCTCTAGGTGTCTACAAAATATGGTCACACATTTCCATACATTCCCCTTTCATTCCCCATTCACACCAGTCACAAAATTCCTATTACTTTTCTCTACACATTCTGCACAGGTTTTTTATGCAATGAACACTTCCAGTGATGTTGAGATCTAAAAATGTACCAGGGTGCCCCTTCTTTTTCCAGAGGAATAAATCAAATGGTACTAGCAAATTTTAGACACTTTAATTTAAGAAGAGATACATTTCCAGAAGCAGAGATAAAGGGGAAATTAATAAATTTTCTCCATGTCATAAAATAAAGTCAGGTCTAGACTTAGAATTTATTGTATTTGGCAACAGAAAAACACCTTTCTTACTCTCAGATTCAAAGGCTACTGGGCAGAAAGCAGCAAGGATTCTGGATGGGGAAAAAGCCACTACCTCTTTGACAGCAGTTTCTGTGTTGCAACTGTAATTATTTGTGTAAAACAGCAGCATTACAAAGAAAAGTATTTGGAAAAAATATACGTGTTCACTTTCAACAAGATGTAAAATTGAGATCCAGTACAATTTGCTCCTTTCTGTCACTGTAGTGTACCTGTTTGTAGCTTTTGTAACAAATGAGAAGATCCTAAAATCACTTACTGCTATCAACCAAATTTACAGTTTGTATTATTTCTAGAGAAAGTTATGTTTCCCTGAGGAGTTTGTGACCATACAGGTAAATTAAATACATCCAGGGCTGTTTTACAGCACTGAGGCCAGCTGGTATGCCATAGCCTGCATCCATCAGCCCCAAAACAGGTTAACCACGTGCAGACCGCCTGTGGGAATGACTGCTTAGCCATGCCAACTTTTAAACCTTGCCTGGGAAATATTTAGAAGGGAACTAGCTGGCTTGGGGAAAAATCATGCCAGAGTTTTTCGTAAGAGTTTAGCACTGTAAATGAATGAGTTATCATTCCCAGGACATTTGGCACAGTTTAATTTTGCAGTGTAGACATCGCCAGTGTGGACTAATTTCTTTGAAAAAACCCAACATATCTCAGTGGTTAGAGTCAGAGAAGGGAAAAGCCAAACACTGCACCCTGTCCAGAGGTATTGTGTCCAGACTTTTTTTTTTTTTTTTTTTTTTTTTTTTTCTTTTTTTTTTTTCTTTTCCATCCCTGCTTCAGTTATACTATTTCCAGAGTGGATATAACAATGTTTAATCTTCCTTCTAACTTTCTTCCAGGAGATTATGTAGATATTATTTAGATAATCATTAGTTTTTCTGTAATATTAGATCAGATCCAATGCTCGTAGATATAACCATGATTCTAATAAGAAAGTATTTCTATTTTGCAGATAGAGCCAGCTCATTAGTAAGGAGATCATAAAAATATATTTGAGTCCCTTCCTCAGATTTGATTAAATGCTAATTTCAGGGATGCCATTTGCTCATGGCAGTTAATAGGCTATTCAACCTTGCATGTTTCCTAAAACATTAAGCTTTTCTTCTTTTGTTGTTGCTTATTTTCTTTCCAGCCTGATTCTTAGCTACAGGCAGTTAATCTCCATTCTACTGCCTTCATCATTTAAGAGAGAAACAAGTGGATCTGAGATTTTTCAGATCTGCATTTGACAAATAATTCATTCTCCTGGTCACAGCCTGAAAAGTACTTTGAGAATGATTTGGAGACAGAGTCGATACTTTGCCTAGGACTGGGGAAAGAACATCTGTTTTCTTTCTTTTTAATTTCTTTTGTCCATTTGCTCTTTTTAAACTTCTACTCCTCCTATATCATGAACTGGGGGCACTACAGGATTTACTCATCCTCCTGTCTCCCAGTGCCTTGAATAGGTGATGGATACATGTCTTAATAGAACAAATCCTTGTTTCGTGGTAGTTTTCCTCCAAAATTCACACCATTAGCAACGAGGAATATATAAAGTCCTTGAAATGTCCCTGTTTCCGCTGGTGATGGGAACAACAGGCTCCACATGTGTGGCAATAAGAACAGCACTAGAAAATGAGATTGGTTATAGAAAAGAAGATCTGTTCAATCTCTTCAAGCAGTGTGAGCTTCCAGATATAAAATAACTAATACAGTTGCCAAGTTATGAGGAACAGGTCATGATTCAGCAGACAGACATATTAGGAAATATCTTTAAAAATAACTACAATTTGAAGGAAGGCTGTTTTTATCTGTACTTTAATAGCAAAACAACCAGTTTGCTTGTTATTTACCCTGAATGATTTGCTAAAAGACTTTAGCTTTCTGTCAGAATTGAGCCAAATTAATTTTAAAGTTATATATATATATGTAGTCAGTTCACAACAGCCATCTGTGAATGGAAGACTAGCATCCCATAAGGATACTCAAGTGTCTGGATAAATCTAGTGGAATCCAGCACCTTGTTATTAATTCCCTTACATTTGTGAAGATTTTTTGCATACATATGGATATATAACATAGATGTTGTGTCTGCAGACCGAGACCTGCAAGAAATACAAGAGAAAAATAACAAACCATTCTGATCATCCTAAAATAAAAGATAAATATAATTGGTCAAGGATTTATGGATAATGTACCAATTCAGTGATCACACACTGACTGGGGAGCAGATCAGCAGCTGCAGTAAAGTTCTGCTCAGCAACTGCTTGTGCAAGCTGTGCATTAACCAGCTGGAACGCCTGCTGTGCTGAGCTCAGGAATTAATGGCCTTTGGGGCGATGGCTTGTGTTGGTTTGCTGCAGGATCAATAGTGGGTATGGTGGCTACCGCCCAGGCAATGCAGTGGAAGGGCTTGTGGTGCAATTGTGTTTTGAGTTACCTGAATTAGTAACTACCCAGATTTTGCAAAAGCAGCTCCTCAGCTGTGTGGATACTGCCTGGTGAGAAGCTGCTGGGCATGGACAAATATCATCACAGCTGACTACATCACTTAAAAATGAGGTATTTAGGCAGCTGTGCTCTTCCTACGGCCAGAGGCAGGAGAGAAGCACTGGAGCAGTCTGAGTTGTGTTCTGTCTCTTAGACCCCTGTCATCAGAGAAGAGGAATGAGATGGTCCCAGCCTCAGGAGCCCCATGGCTTGATGGCTGCAGTGTTTGGGGAGCACTGTGGAGATGTTTGACTACTTGCTGGAGTTGTTATACTACTTTCCACTTGACACCTTTGCTGACCACTTCTGGAGACAATACAGGACCAGGTGGTCTGTTTGTCTCTCCCTGTTCTTAGATTTTCATTTACTTATGAATTACCTCTGGGATTTCTATCCGCTTTCATGATTTTATATGGCACTGATGTGACTAGCTTAGACTAGATGCATTAGTTTTATATAAAATCAAATTATATGAATTCTTCCTTAAAGTATTAACATCTCTACTTTGGGAAAAGCAAATATACAGAAGGTTTTCACTCCTTATCCTGCAAGTAAATCTGTAACATCACTGGGACTCAGCATGCATTTAAAGGTTCATTAGTGCCTTAATAACTAAAATGATACTGAACCATTTTGGCAATTATGATAACACAACTGTGCATGGATAGAATATTTGTCAATGCAGTATGGTGTAAGCTACAATATGCTTGCAAAGTAAACCTGCAAATACTTGCTGCTTAGTCTTTCTTGTCTCTGAATTTTGTAATTAATTCAATCAGGGACTTTTCTGTTTACTTGAACTGGCTTTGATTTGAACACTAGTTAAGATAGCATTATGCAAATTCATGGCAGATGTGCAGAAAATGATTTTTCAGTTGTTAGTAATTTTGTCCTATCCCTGTCTTCCTAGACAATGCTTCTGCAAAGACCGATTTCCTTTTTAAATATTACCTTTCCTTTCCCAGCCCCCTAGATGCATTTGTAAAGAGTGAGAGGATTTGCTTTTAGCTAGGGAAATAATTTTCTCTTCCTTACCCTTCAAATCACCTGAAATGCTGGTCACCCAGCTCCCTTTAAGAGAGTCCCCAAGATGGAGTCCTCCTCAAGATTTTACACAGAGAAATGGAATCTCCTGCAATCTGGTTGTCAGAGACCTGTGCTGCTTCTGGGGTTACAACACGGATGTTGTATCATGACAAGAAATGTCATTTTCTATTTAGAGGTAGAACAAAAAGCCTAAATCCTGACTTGGTAATCAAAAAGAGTAGGTCAGAAACTCCTTCATATGATTAGTTTAGGCAGGTAGTCTCTGTGGATTTATATGCAATTCAGACCCACGCTACTTACTAAAAAATTTCAGTCAATGGGAGTTAATGCTCAACTATTACTATTAATTGGGTACTTTCATCCTTTAGCTATTTTTTAAATCAATTCCCATATGTCTAGGTAATGAAATGTCATTCTGCCAACCAAAGCAGTTATACTGCAATGCAGTGGAGGAAAAATACAATGTGCTGGTATAAGGAAAATTTGTCTCGCTTCACCTTCCTCTTCACTCAAAATTTTGAAAAAATTGTACAACAGTTCTAATTAAACTGCAGGGTTATAATGCAGATACAATACCTCCAGAGGTGTTTTTATTCTGTTGTTACAAGTATTAACACATGGGAAATAATTGGAAATCGTGGAAAAGGAAAAACACTAGAACATGGATGTGAACTTACTTCACTTCTATTGCATCTCCCCACTATGTAAACATGTATGTTTTCATCAAGTTGTTCCCTTGTACACTTACAAAAAAAAAATAAATTTGCAGAAAAATCTTTTTCCCTGGCCTATTTTTTGCAAGAGTCCTGAGAAGATTCATTCTGATGTTTCTCCTTTTATAACAAAAATAGCTTTCTAGTACAACAGAAACATTCATGGAAAGCATTTGCTTTCCCTCGAAGCCTGTTTTTTGTCAGGAAATGAAATCCACACTCAAAGCCCTTTAATCCAGAAATCCAAAGTTCAGCTGATTTATACTGGCATATATTTACACAAAATTCATATATGTAGGTTTAAGTCACTGCATAAGCACTCAATATTAACATGTCCCATGGAATTATCAGCCTCATTCCTGTTTATTCATGACACATGGGAATGAGGCATCTTTACTTCTGCAGATTTTGTCATTGTAAACTTCGATTGCTGCTTTCTGCCATATCTTCTTGTTATTTTCTTGCTGTCATCTGTAGTCAACAGTCCATTCATCACCTTTGCTTTGATGATTGCCAGAGCCCCTGCGTCAAGACCACACTGTCAGCTCGACACCCTGAGTGTGGAATAACCTTCCCTCCGCAGCAGGGATTTTTAGCAGCCCAGGTGCCAAGGGGACAAGCTATTCTTTGGAGCTGATAAGCAGGCAGAGGAAAAAAACCTCTTAGCTTTCCTGGTTTCACCATTTTATTTTTATTTTATTGTCTGTTTTGATTTGTCTTTTTGGTCATTCTTATCTCTCTTTGTTGCTCCTGTTGCTGCTTCGGTACAACCTCATATCAAGGAATATCTTTTGAAAGAACAGAACATGATTTTATTTACTCTGGTTGACCACAGTTAGCAGGAATGCATTGTGCCATCTCTATTAGGTCTGATTTCTCAGTAAATATCAGCAAAATGGTGTTTGAATGGTAACTCTCCTGAGTTTTCCCTAGTTTGCATCGAAGTAGTTTTAAACAGCATGTTTTAAATTGAGAAACAGTATATTTGTTTTCACCTTTTCACATATGTGTAACCCTCCACCGCCCTGTCCCCCATGTATAAAGCTATCAAGTAATATTCATAAAGCAGGATAAAGCAAGTTAGATTCAAGACATGAACGGAGCTAACGCAGAGATAACCATGCTATGTCACATAGCATAGTTTAACTTTTGAAGTGGTTGTGTGTCCTGTCAGAACCAGGAATTCCTCAGTAACAAAACACCATGAACATTGTCTCTCTACTGTGTCTTTACAGCCTGTGATATGCAAGCGAGCTCAGGGGGTTTCCATTTTAATCAGTCATAGTCAATTAGTACACTTATGTCTTTTATTACATTATTTGATTAAAAAAAACCAAAAAAACAAAGCCAAAACAGATAAATTTTTCTAAAGTTACATTTTGTTATAAAATGTGTCTTTTTTCTTCTCCCCAACGCATACTTGTGCTCTTGAGACTCCCATCTTAAACCGCTTTTTCTTGTATTCAGAGCCTTGTACTATTAAATTGCCTAATTGGTCAGTCCCACAGCATGGGAATAAAATATCCAAGAGTGCAGGATCGTGCAAAAGATCTGTTTCAAGAGCATCTTCCCTTGTTGCGTATTTGCTGCATTTCTCATTGATGTAGTCCAGGACTGTTAAGGCAACAAAAAATCCCTGTTTTGATGTTTGGGGAATGATGTTGCCACAAAGGATTTGCATATTCCCCACTGTAGTGGAGGTTTTCCTGATCGTAGTCAGCAAGAGGAATACACAATGAGGAGAGTTACTGTTCTCTTACTTCAGAAGAACCAGCTAGCATGTCTAAAAACCAAGGAAGCTTGAATATCTGCTCAGAGATGATATAAATAAGTTATATTGTGTTAAGGCTTTGCTTTCTACTTTTTATGGTTAAAAATCATTGTGTTTTTTACAAGAAATCAGGTGTAAGTCACTCTCCTAGTAGTTACAGTTAATGGGTAACATCATCACTGGTAGATCAAATAGTGTCATGGTTTGGGCTGGACTGGCCACTGAAACGAACTACAGATTCTCTCCAACCTGTCCCAAGAGAAGAATAAGATTGGGAGGGACTTACGAGTTGAAAAGAAACTAAACTACTTTAATAAAGTATTAAGAATAATAAATAAGAGAAATATAATAATATTATTAGGAAAAGAATGGAATATATACAATATATATACAACCTCAGGCTCCCAGGTTGAAGATCATATCAGCAGCAGGCACTGGTGAAAGACCCAGACTGGGCTCAGCAACAGATGGGAAATGGATTCCAGCTCTGCAGTCAGCAACACACAGATTGGGATCAAAGGCAGATGGATGGAGTCCTCCTCGGATGTTAGCCATTGAAGAAAGAGGGCTGCCCTCTGAAGAGAGCTGATCCTTTGATCCGTCAGCTTTTATGCTGAGTGTGTTGCAGATGGGATGTTGGTCAATTACTTTGTTGGTTATTTTGTGGTCACCTGTCCTGTCCTCTCCTCCACACAGCTGTGACCCCTCTACGCTTTTCTGCTTCTGACCCTGTAATGGGGCAAATACCAAAGTTAGCTGACCTTGATTGTTATAGCAATGAGTATAAGCAAGAGCCTCTCTGCATACCTTTCCTTGGCATTAGCTATAAACATCAGGCCTTATCTCTGCTAGAAGCCAACGCTGTCTGAAAAACATGCCATTAATTTCAGAGAATTCAATTAGTTAGAAGAGCTGAAAAGTAAAAATACTGAACAGAAAGTTGGTTCTGTTTTACCTCAAAGCAGGATAAACAGTTACTTCGTTTATAGTTTTCCAAATACAGCTGCAAATGGAAAGGCAAAATCATCCAAGTGACAGAAAGTGTTAAATTAGTGAGCAGCTTCTGTATAATCTTGAAGACAGCATTTGACACAGCATAAAGATGAAAATGTCTCCAGAATTGGAGGAGCAGTATTTTGGAAAGGAGCTTCAATCCAAATGTTGGAAGACATTGAATTATTCAAAGTGCTAATGAATACAATTTGATGCAACTATCAGAAAGGAAAATTGCATGTAATATCTCCATGGCAGAAAGTGCACCAGAAACTAAAGGGAAAACTGCACTTCATTACTGTAAAAATGAGCAGGCATCATTTCCTGAAGGCAATAAATTCCTGAACTGCCAGTAAGAGCTCTGCCTGTGCCCATGGTGTCTGTACATGTCAGGAATTCATCACTTTCTCTCAGAAATTGGAGGATTAACTCTACCATTACTTGGTCAGATAAATTCCTGTTTTGGTAAAAATATATCATTCAAACATATGAAACTGACAAAAAAACCCCACCAATAAATTTAAACATGAATCATGTCTTCTGGATTTCAGTAAAGATAAATGTCAGATTCTCCCAATCCTGATTTTAAAATGGTGTGTCTAATATTGGCTAAATTGTCCATTGTTTCATGAAAAAGGTTCTCAAAATAGTTTAGATGCTTTATTTAGAGGCATGCCGAACACTCCACAAAGGAAAGTGTTACATAGCCCTGGAGCAGGGATCTACATGAGTGCAAAGAGTCGGGGCAGGGATAGAAGCAATGAGAAGAGGACAACCTTCCCCACCACAGCAGAACTAGCCATTTATTCCAGCCTGGCTTCATGTGTAAGCAGCCCTGTGCCACAACCAGAAGAAGGGAGCTGCAAGGAGAGAGAAATGGATTCAGAAGCAGCAATATGGGTATTGCCTGGATTTTCCTGATCCTTTTTTAATATAATTGTTGCATTAAATGCCTCATCAGCCAACAGGGATAGGCTGCCAACCTGGAAGAGAAATTACCCTCAGAATTACCAAAAGGACAGAAGGGCATAACCTTTTGTCAAAAAAAGACAAGAAGACTTTATTATTGCCCATCCCCAAGCATTCAAAGGTCAATGCTCAAACTCCAAATAACATGAGACTGGATTGAAACTCAGAAGATTGAAGGAAAGGTTAGATTTATTATATTTACCACCTGATTCCTGAGCCTGGTAGTAAGCAGGCATTTGTGTTGCATTTTCAAATTTTCCAATGACTATTAGGGTTGGACCTTGTGGCTGCCTTTTTTTCTTTTAAAAAAAGGAGCTGAGATTGGCACCAAATTACTTATTTCCAGGGGTAAATTTCCAGAGACAAACCATAAATTATTGCAAGAATCAATCGGATACTGACAGTTGTCAGCACCAGGTATACTAAAAAGTGGCAGTAATACGACTTCAGCTTTGCAGAAATAAATAATACAAAGTGCAGCTTCAGAGTGAGCGAGCAGGACTCAGGGCAAGAAAAGCTTTTGTCAGATTCATGTTCTCATTTCCCTATGGGTCTCTCACCCTGCCCAGATGGCTACATTTTCAACTGCCTGTCTTAAACTTTTCTACTCATCACAGGATTTTTAGGGCAGTTTGAAGAATATTCTCCTTTATCAGCAAGTTCTTCTTGCAGGATCTCTTTTGCTGTGGAATTTTTGCAATCTAAAAGTTTCTTGGTGTTACAGAAGTTATCTTACAGAGGAAGATGTTTTGTTTAACATAAATTCTACCATAGATTTAGGAGTTTAGATTTAATTTGGGATCTAGTAATCCAATAATGACAACATCTCACTGCCTCTAGGACAGTAGGCTGACAGAGTAATACTTTTTTCTGTTCCTGTTATTTGCCAAGATCTATTTTCAGAGACAGTGGTCTGAGCCCAAAACAGTTTTGCTGAAGTGATGCACTGGTGTGAGGCAATTAATCTCACTTCCCACTCATCTATTAAGCTCTTGTTTTTACCTTTCTTTGTTTTATTCTCTTTGGATGCTTGTGACCCTCATGGAGTCTTGCTGACGTGCTGCAGCTGGAGTTACACATGAGCAGTAACTCTGCATGAGGGAGCCCGGTGCAGTGCCAAGGTCTCCCACCTGCTAGAGGTGACACCAGCTGAATGTCCCTCTGCCTGGCTGCCATGTCAGTTGAAGGGCAGGGCTGAAACAAAAAGTTCATTAAAGTTTAAATGACTTGGGCTTTGTGAAGATTTTGTTTGCTCTGACACCTCCACTGTCGGCAAGAATGACAGTGTTCACCACTCACCTGCTTTCTCCAGGGCTGAGGGAAATGAAAATCTGGAAGGGTTTAGCTGGGGCATCCAGTCAAGAAGAGCCACGGGGTTTGATGGTGTTATGGCAAATGTTAATGGACAGGCAGGGCAAGGGTTGCCAAGAGGAAGCTTAAATGACACCAAGACACCTTCACTTCTGATGTCCCCAAGGTGGCCTTGGTAGAGGAACTTTGCAGCATGTGGTGAAGACCTCTAAACCAGAATCTATTTTGGGCCTACCAGGATGGAATGAGCTTTCCAAAAGCAACCTGGTCCTTAACTCTTGGTGAAACCTATGGCACTGAGGATCAAGGCCTGAATTCCCAGAGCTAAGAGAACTTGGAAAAGATTGACTACAGCAGTGACAGTATAAAACAATTTTGTTTCTTCATCTCCTTTTTATGCTTTCCCAAATTCTCATTTACCCCAGTATTCCACTCATGCAGGTCCTCACCGAGAAGTTTTCTTAAGAGCTCAAACACATTCATCAAGCTTTCTGAGGCTGAAATATAAAGCTGAGTGTCATCAGTATGCCCTTTAGGCAGTGTTTCCTCTGAACTAACTCGAGCATTTGTAAAAGAGATATTAATCTGCAATTCCCTTAAGGCTCAGGGGCTGAAGAAGAATCATCCTGCCTTGCCCTCAAGGCTTTCTGTCTTCAAGGGTTTGCAAGTGAGTAAGTACCACATCGCTCCTGACTCAAAGTTTTCCTAGATCAAAGCAAATACATCTAAAGGCCAATAGGAGTTTCCTTGTCTCCAGCAAGAGATGCTTCTCACTTTAAGTCACACAAACCAACTGAGCAAAACACGTAGCTTCAGCAGAGGGCCACCCAAATGCAGATGTCAGAGAACGGAACTTGCAAGGCACAGATCAATGTTATGTGCTTCTTTTCTCGTTTCTCACTGAATGACACTGAGTGAAACTAGAGCTTTAAATTGATCAATATTTTGCCATCACCTTGAGGAAAGTAAAGATTTCACCTGCAGAGTCTGAGTCTTTTCTTCTCTGCTAATGTGTGCAAAGAGGGCAAGGGTAGGCTTTCTAGGGAACCAAAGTGAAGAAAGGCTTTCCATTAAAAAAAAAAAAAAGTGCTTCATTTTATAAAGCTAATTTTAGTCTCCAAGAAAAGGACAGAGCAGCAACTACTGTCTGTTTAATGTCACTGGTTTAGAACTAAAATAACTTTTGTTAGAAATAAGTGACTTTAGGCAAGGATTTTTATACTGATAGCAGAGTACTGATAGAGAACATACTAGTTATTTGGGATGTCTTACAACTAGATCAGACAAAGTTACAATAATCTTGGATCTTTACTAGATATTTGCTATTGTAAAAGTTAAATACTTTAATACATTTTAACTTCTGTTCTAATAAATAACTGGTGTTTTGTATCACATCACACTTACTGTGTGAGCATTGTAGATGACCTTTTATTTCTTTTCATTAAGACACTGGTTGTACTTGACTGTAATTTATTGAGATCAATAAATGTTTAATGTGTTAACTTTTCAGACTAATTTTATGTGACACCCTGCTGAGCCAGCAAAAAGAATGGAGGACAGATTGGGATGTGCAGTTATATCTGAAAGATATTTATATGTAACAGCCACGAATTTGTGGCACATTTGCTGGGATTATTAAACTATTTTCACATCAGTAAGTCCTCTAGCTACCTGTCCATAAAATGAAGAAAGGGTCATCTTGCAGTTCAACTGCAGAACTTGGTTTCAATAGATCAGGATTTAGTTCCTATCCATGGCATAGATTTTGACTGTGACCTTGGGCAAATCACTTATTCTCCCTGCCTCTCACTCCTCTGTAAGCTGAAGTAGGGATAATAACTCCTTAAAGGTGAGAATGAGTATGTCAGCATTCACAAGGCACTCACACTGGTTTTCAGCTCAGGGCCCTACCTCTGCTTTGAGCTAAGATGGAGCTGATCTAATTGTATTTCAACAACAGCTTATTCCAAAGTGAATTTCTGGCTCTTTTAATGTTTAGACACAGTCATAGACGGTGACTGGGTGGAAACTGTTCCCAAAATGGTCAGACTATACCTTGATAGATTTGAAGACCTTCATTCACCTTGTCTTTGTTGCAGTCCCTTCTGCTCTCTCAAACATTAAATCAGATGTTGCCTTGATCTCACTCATTTCAGAGGCTGAAGGCTTTCTGGGTATGAGAATTGCCATGTAGCCAGTAGTAGGACTTTGTTTCATCAGTTTAACAAGGCTCAGTTGGAAGGGAAGGAAGACCTTGAGTAAAGAATTTGTTGTTTTTTCTTAGATGTAAATTATACATTGGTAATGATTTACATAATTCAGCCTGGTCTACAGCGTGCATGAGTATCTGCTTATGTGTGCAGCAGTTAGCTAAGGTAACCAGCAAACACATAATTCATTTATGTTTTGTTAACAACAAAGATTTAATCATCTTCCAGAACACTCTGGATGCAGAAAAGTTTGCTGTTGAAAAAAGATTGTCAAAAGCCTTTGTATAGTTGTGGTGTGTTATATATAATCACTAAGATCCATGCAGTGCTGCGGAGTGGTTCTTTGCCATTTATAACTTTTGAGGGCTCATTGTATACCCTTTACCCAAATGATCATCATGATTTTATGTATCTACCACAGGACTTATTTAGTGTCAGTATGTCACAAGGCACAGAAGAGACCTAGGAAAGGTAATAGCCAAGCCCTTCCCTCGCTTTCTTTTCCCATACTTGAGATTGCTCAGATTGTACAGATTGCTACTTTTTTTCCTTCCCTACTAAATGTTGTTCCAAGAGTAATTTGGACAAAAGCAGCAAAATTTCTCCATGGCGCCACCGTCGTAAACCCCCACCACAAGATAGCTACATGTTACAAGCCACAGCAAAGCCCTAGATTTGCCATATGCCACTGCCTATCAGTGATGGCTAGATGCAATGATAAAGCAAATAATACTATGTTAAGAGTTCTGCATTTAAAATCCCAGAAAGCATCCAAGGCAGCAGGAAACATGCTGCTCTGATCCTGTGAACAAAGTAATTGGCATCTCCTCTCCATCTCAAATGCCAAACCACTCTGGTTACCCATTGGGTCAGCCCTCATGCTACCTGAAGAGCTAGCAATTAAAATCACCATGTGCTGAAATGCTGAAATGCTGTGAATTTGCCTTTCTCTTAATGCCAGAAAGAAAAGAAAAGAAAAAAAAGAAAAAAAAAAAGAAAGAAAAAAGCAGAAGCAGTACCGAATCCTCTTACCAGCCTTTGAACACAAGCACACAGAAAATTCCCAATAGACAAGGGATCCACATGGAGAGCAGCACTGGAGTTATTGAATATAGTTGGCAAACTATGAAAAAGAAAAACAGAAACCAGCTCAGTCTGTGTTATCTCCGATGAAACCATCATTTCTATTGGAGAAACAAACTTCTTAAAATGAAAAAAAAAGATTAAAAAAAAAAATATTGGGCAAGAAATGGGCACCATTCTTTTAAGTTCTGTTAAATGCAATTCATACTGAAATGGGAACCATGATAGATTATTGTTTCTTACTGGCAGCTTAAGTTTTTAAATTAGGATCAAAATCCTATTTTGTTGGCTTCATAAAGTCAAAGGGAGAGCTTAGAGCTGTCCTGAGGTACTGCTGTGGTCTGGAATGCCTGAGGGAGAGTCTTTAAAAGAGGCCTTAAAATTAAAAAAGGAGAGGAGTTTTTACATAGAAAGTGACAAAAATCATGTTGAAACTGTTGCAATTTACAGAATGCAGTGTAAAAGAAAAGGTCATGAAAACCAAATATGAACTAACAAGCATGGTTTACCAAGGGTGAACTAGATGTTTGGTCAGCTTGAACCTGTGCCAGGACCCTCATAGAAGCAATCTCTATATCCTTTTGTGTTTCTGAAGCTGTAACACATGACAGTGACTTTGCTACTTGCGTGTAAACTCTACATTGATGAAATTTATAATGGTATTAGTGAGAAAAGCCAAAACAGCATCTTCTGAACAAGTACCCTTCAAAATCAGCCTTTGCCTTATAAAAGCAGACACAGCATGCGTGCTGTTTCAGGGTCCCTCTAGTCCCTTCAGTAAATTTACAGCTGGAAAAGACTGCCCTCATCTGTGAATAGGTTTTTCCAGTTATTAAGCTTAGAAGAATAGAGATAATGAAGCACTGTGTGCATGTTGTGTCCCCTGAGGGAGACGGGCTGATGCACATAAGAGGATTAGAGAAACAACTTCAGTGAATTGATGTGGCTTATATTCATCTTTATATTATATTTAGTAGCCTTAATTTCAGCTTCCAATGAGAATTTGTGGATGAGATTGGTGTTTCTTGACAGTCTTTTCTCCAAAGTCCAAAGAGAAATTCTCACCTTAACCTGTTAAGATGTTAGTGCTAGGATAAGTTTGTCTTGATATAAGACTAAAGAAAATTTTGATACTAGGGCCCAAAGTTCATTTATTAAAAATAAAGGTTTTTTATTTTTAATGGCTGATTTTTTAATGGTTTTGCTCAATGTCTTTTTTGTGATTAAGATTTCAGACTCTCTAGCACAAGAAAGGCATTTACAGCCTGGAGTGAGACAACAGTTGCCCAGAGAAGTTGTGGATACCCCATCACTGGCAGTGTTTAAGGCCAGGCTGGATGGGGCTTTGAGTGACCTGGTCTAGTGGGAGGTGTCCCTGCCCATGGCAGGGGGGTTAGAACTCGATGATCTTCAAGGTCCCTTCCAACTCTAACCATTCTATGATTCTATAATGGACAGGCCACCAAGATGGTCAGGAGCTGGAGTGCGTGATGTCGGACAAGAGACTGACAGCTGGAGGAAGATCTCTCTGCTGTCTGCAGTGGCCTAATGGGAGGGAGGGTGCTAAGAAGACAGAGACACACTCGTCTCCGAGGTGCAGGGACAGGATAAGATTGCAACAGATCCAACATGAAATTTGAGAAATTCCTCTTTGATATAAGGAAAACTTTTATTGTAATGGTGATCAAATATTGAATAAGTTATTTGGACATAGAATATCTGTCCTTGGAGAGACCTAAAACTCAATTGTAGTTGAACAGCCTACTTTAATTAGGCCTGCACTCAGTGGTAGTTTGTACAAGGTAACCTCTACAAGTCCCTTCCAACCTAAATTATTCTGTAAGTTTATGAGTGAGGTCAACAAGATGTTTTCATTGGTTGATTCAATGGCTTGTGGTTTCTCTCATTTTGAGACATTGCCTTTCTGAAGTGTCAGCAGAGAGGGAAGAAGAAAGCTTTGCTCCCAGCTTCTGCTACAATAGGTATCACTATGACCTGCTTTGGATGTACATAGTCTTGAACAATACCCAGACCATATTCAGGCAGAAGGAAGGGACTGAGTAACAGCACCATTGGTGATGGCTAAAACCAGCATTTGGAGCGTAAAAGCTTTGTTTCTGTGCTATGCTCCTTAGGTTTGGGTTTTTTTCCAAGTGAAAGGATAAGGTCTTTGGAGATCTTGTAAAATGGTGTGTGTTTCAGCTGCAGCTGCTGGTTTGGGCCTTTAGGCCGTTTAAGGCCATTTGATGCAACTGTAACAAAATAAAAACAATATAAAAACTCTGATGTGACCAAGCCTGCTTCCTCTGAAATTCGAGCAAAATATATCAGGGGTGGTAAATGGGAGTAGATAAGGTGTGAGAACATTTCACCTGGGTTTTCCTTCAAGAACTGAGCACTACCGTGTTTTTCAGGTTTATCTCGGTGCTTCATCTCATTCCACACTGACATGCTTGCAGCTGAAGGAAATATTTATATAGCAACATAATACATAGCACTCTTTTCCCTCTTATATGAACCTATTTCTTATTTTATTCCTTTTCTCCACACTGCCCATACACATTCACCAGCCCAAATTGTGTTTGTTACATAAGCTGTGAAGTTATCTGTGTAATGTTGTGCTAGGGATTTAGCTAGAGAAACAAATTCCCTTGGTGTGCAAGTAAGATTAGAACGGCATGTGCATGTGATGGATTTGTGGACTCAAAACTCATTCACTTTTAGTTTGATTATGAAGGCAAGGTTAAATGTGAACAATGTTAGTGGAAGTATAGGCCTAACTCCTCAAAATCCCATAAACTTTAAAATCTCTGTGAAACTGTTTTATGCACTTAACATCCCATTAAAATTGGTGTGTCCTTCCTCTCTAGATTCTATTTCTTCTCTTACGCAACTAAAATTTCTAACTACTTCAGTAATCAGCTTTCCTAGCCCTGCTTATTTTTCTCAAGGCCAAATCTTCTGGATGCCCTCACAAGAAGAATGCTCACAGGTTCACATGCACTTTTTGAAAGAGTAGAAAGCAAGGCAAAACTCTCACTGATGCCCTGACTCCATACACAAATGCATTGTATTTCACGGTCTTCTCAGACTCAGAGGCAAGTCAGTTGGGCTGTTGTCCTAAGTCTGAATTCCCCACAGTCAGCTGATGAACTGAGTAAAATTAAAAGAAAGCCTGAACTTTAGTTCAGTGTAGAAAGAAGTAGGTATGGATAGATCATTTTAAAGAGGCTATTTCACATAACCAGCACCCAGTCTGCTGGCTGTTGCTACTTAAGTTACTTTCTGCTAGGTAATTTCCTCTAAATAGCAGTACCCATTTCTGTTAGAGAGCAACGCTGCCACTGAAGTAGACTGCAAACATCTTTCACATAGCCTTCTACAAGAAAAGTGTGTAGATAAATCAGTGCTTACGACCTGATGGTGGCCCATTGCTGTTCCTGTGTACTCTTGTTAATGATCAACAGAATGATGGAAAAGCAATTAGCAAGCAAACTGAGTCTTGAAGTCTTCTGACTGCAAGCCTTCTCCCCAAGGTTTCTGTGGGAACCAGACACATAAACCCTGCATTGAGCTCTTTTGCATTTTGTTGGAATGAAAGCCAACAAAATTTGCAGTTGCCCTTCTGACCATGTCAATCAGAGGAGTGAATGAAGTTGGCAAAACTACAGTGAAAGTCAAGATCTGTTTTACCTGTTTTTATCTCCTCTTTTAGTGCAGGGAACTGTTTGTAAACTGGCATTGAACATCAGCAACCTCAAAATTTTCCAGTATGCTAACTGTTTTGCCTCATTATCCATAATCTGTGATGGCAGATTTCATTCTCCCCTACTCCAGAAAGTTTGGTTGTCTTCAGAAAGGGAAGGACATGATGCATACTTCATGTCACAAAGTGCTGTGGTTTGAAATATCATGTGCTGGTCCTGGGGGTTGAGGGCAGATTCACATGCCTTGGTATAATAAATTGTACATAGGTAAAGCAGTATTTATTTAACTTTGCTAAACGCAGTATTTTAGCAGAGAACATATAATATGCAACGACTAGAGCTGTTCTACCAAGGAGGGTAAGCGTTAAGCATCAAGGGAGCAAAGCCTGCACTGAAACCAGAGCCTGTCCTCTGGCATCAGCTGGTGCAAGAGATGCAAGTTCCTTCAAGTTCTGTTACACACCTGGGAGATGTTAAAAGCAAGAGAAAGCTCTGCCTGATGTCTTAGGTACTGACAATTGCAAGACAGGCAAACCAGATTTTCCAGATTATCTCTGACTGAACACTAAAAGGTGATTTGACTTGCAACTTGAACTTTCAGCATCATCAAAAGGGAAACTGCAAAAAAAATCACTTTGAGCAACCAAAGATCTAGAACCCAAACCTCCTCATCAGTATGGCTTTTCCTCATTACTACCAAAACCCAGAGCTAGCTCCTGCTATGAACTCATCAAAGTTTAGGAAATGTTGAAATCTCAACAGCTATTCAAGGAGTTAGCATATAAATCATGACAACTTTGCCATGATACTTGCTGTCTCTTCTGGTCAGTCTTATATTCTAGTAAGAGTATGAGAATTGAAGAACTCATCAGAAGAACCTTTTGACAGCACAGCAGGGTCGTTGAATACCCATGTTTTTGAGTAGTATTGCAGAATTCAGAGAGACAGGCTACCATTTGTTTAAGAACTAAGAGCAATATTAGCTTGTGCTTTCTTGGTTTGTCAGAGGGTTTCTAAACCCCAGAGAATTAAAGGCAGAGGTGTTGCTGGAACACAGCAGACTTTTCTCCTTTTTATTTATGTAAGAAAGCAAGCTGCATCTTAAGCTAAAACTACAAGTGAAAAATATCTCACCTTTATTTAACCAGAGGTGCCTCCTCTGGTGCTAGTAATGTTATAATTCTGTTTATTCTCCAGTGAGTTTAGTTTGTAGGTTCTTTCAGGGAAAAAGAATTTTCTAAAGTAAAAGTGAAACCCAGAGGAAAAAATCCATTTTTATTCCCTAAATAAAAAAAAAAGGATAAAACCCCCTGACTTCTCCCCTTTTGCAAATCCTCTTTGAAATAGCCCAATGAATTCCAATAGTTTAATGGTTTAAACCGAGAACAAACATATACTTAGTTACTCTTTTGAATGAACACGGAAAACACAGAGCCACAGTGATAAGGTGAGGTTGCTGAGGCACTTTATACTTACCAGTGCTTTAGCCTCTATTACTTGATGGACTCCTAACCAGCTTTGACTTTTCATTGACTTTTCCTCACCTTTAATTTAAGACTGCATTGACTTTTCCTGTCACCTTAATCCGTTTCTAGCATTAAATTGCTGCACAGCTAGCTATAATGCTACTCAGTATTGATTATATCCTTTCCTCTCAATAATGTTTTGTTACAAAAATTGAAAAATAATCAAAGAAGCTTCCTAGCGCTTTGCTGCTTTTTAGTAGGTAATAATTCCACTCTTGGGTTTTTGTTTTTGGTTTTGTTTTTTAAGTGTTTTCTTCAGTTTTTCATCGCTCACTTTACCCAGGTCAGTATTTTGGAGAAGGGAAAGCTGCAAACAAGATGTGGTGCAGTGGCTATGCAAAAGATAGGTAATTCTTGGGGTTCGCCATATATGACAGCTGTGTGAGAGGAAATCCTTACCAGATCCTGGTTGTGTCTTTCCAAGAAGCCAAAATCTCATTCCACAACTGATGCCCAAGTTGTTTCCAAATAGGGTCACCACACAAAGAGGGAGTGACAGGGAGGAATGAGCACGGTCTTGGGACTTCCCAACCACTAACAGGGAAGCACAACACCACTGGAGATTTGGGATTCATAATTAAGACAGTCTGAGCATCCTCTGCTAATGACCTACAGATGAGTTCCTCAGAAACACAGCAATGCTGGAGAAATGAGATCTGTTCACATTTGCACAGACAGCACATGGAATTTCCTAATTCCTAATTTCCTTCATGCCCTTGCCTTAAAATGGTGGCAATGTGCATTTCATGCAGACCTCCCATGCAGGGAATGTGAGTTTTTCACCAAGGTGCTCAGTAGGGGGTCGCCTCCATTACAATAACCCAAGTCTGATTAAAAGGCATTTCTGTTACAGAAGAATTGGAATTACAGAAGGGTTAAAGATGAAACAAAATATAGTATTCTACAGGCAAATATTGTATGGCTATAGCACTGTGCTAGCTGAGGCTCAAAACACTGAGGAAATTTAAGTGTTGCTTGAGGAATTACACAAAGAAAGATAAAATCTTCTTTTCCATCCCAGGGATTTAAGCTTGAATGTATTGTTCCGTGACAGGGTATCTCCTCTCACCATTTAGTGGATCATAAAAAGAAAACTTCATTTTTCTTGTTTCTAGCAAAAAAAGAAAAAGAAGTTACTCATGCCTGCAGCCTAGTCTCGGTAATGGGCCTGTCTGGGTAAGTTTTCAATACTTCTTTTGGTGGAGATAGAAAAGGACATATCCATGATAAATATAAAAGATTCTTCATATTATTTGAACAAAGACAAGTATTGAGTTCATTCCTGTCTGCCTTCTTCACTAACCATGTTGTCACTACACAGGCTCACTGCCTTGCTTGGACATCACACAGGAGATGTAACACAGGACTCACAGTGAGCAAATCTCTTCTCCCATAAAACTGACTTCTTTCCCTTTGGCTGTCCTCAAAGTCAGCCTGCTTATGTGAGCAAATCACTAAAAAATAAACTGTAGACTTTGAAGAAAATCAAGTTGATGTGTTCCTATATGTGTTCTAGTAGCAGTTTTAAAAGAAGCTTTTAGTTTTGGTTGGGGTTGGTTTTTTTTTTTTTTTTTTTTTAATCATAGAATGGTTAGAGTTGGAAGGGACCTTGGATCATCTCTGGTTTTCCTTTCTTCTTTGCATAGTATTAAAGTAGTTGTTTAATGCAACTCATGCCCTACAGGTAAGTTCTAACTGGTATATAATTGTGTGTATCTTCCTAGGTAGGGCATTAAAGCACACACAGAGCTGATTTGTGTAACAACCTCCACCACAGACCTCAGATGTGACCTCAGAAAAATCCCTCTGATTTTCCCCATGGTGTTCCCTCTCCCCTCCTTGGTCTCTCCACTTCTGGTAGACCAGAGCCTTCTGATGACTGGGACTCTGGGGGACTCTTTTCAGAAGAACTTGAGCTGTGCCTGCTACGAACTCTACGTGCCAGGAGAATACAAATTAATGGCATTAAACTACTGTTGAAAAGCCTTATTGACTCACGTCTTTTATACAATACTGAAGCCTATATGGTTCTTAAGCCTCTCTGTCACACTTAATACCAGCTTTCAGTCATATCTTTGCAATTGAAACTCAGTGGGGGACTAATGGATGACCAAGTATTTTCTGCTAATATACAGTAGAAATGAGTGTGCCTGAACAATTCTTGAAAACACTCGCAGTGAAGAAAGTGCTCAGAGAAAGTCAAAACTCTGTTCTTTTTAAGAGAACATTTTTTTATGATCCCTGCTTCTACATTTAATTCTGTAAGTGTAGTTTAAAGGGCAGAGGGAGCTGTTAAATTTCATTTCACATTCGCACTCTTCTCCCGTTAGCACTCCTGTGGAATTGTTACTGCTGCTCATGAATATTGAGGGGCAATGCACCCCTTTGCAGGCAGAAAGCAGGTCTGTAGCTCATTCCCAGCCATTTCCCAGATGCTTAGCACCGATAGCATTGAAGCCCACAGGCTTTCCCATTTATGCCTTTATCATTTTTTCTTGCTTCTGACAAAGGATCTGCTTTTGCAAAACCCATCTTTATTGCAGAAGATGGCTGGATGCAACTTCTTCATAAGCTCATCTGCAGTTTCTGCTGCTCCTTCAAAGCACACCACATCCTACAAAGCACAGCACACCCTTCAAAGCACTTCTAACACTTGCCTGTCAGCAAGTGAGAAAGCAGGGCAGGAGCCAAAAGGTAAAGATCCAGGTTGCAAACTGCTGTTGCGAAGCACACTGCTTCCAAGTGTTTTGACATCAGAATTAGTGCCTGGACCAGGAGCTGGCCCAGAGTGCCTTGTACCTCTTTGTGAATTAGCAGGTTGTGCCATGATTAATGAATTCCTGCTCTTTCTTATTTAGACAGGAGCTACACGGACTGTTCCAGTCAGCTTCAGTCTCCAAGAAGAAAATTAGTACAGAATATAACTGCACAGCAGGAAAAAATAAGTCAGGGCTTAACCAAAGCCTAGATGATTGTTCTGCCCATGCAATTAAGGACGAGGCCCCATAGCTGAGAAGCTCATAGCTATAACACGCAAGGAGTCACATGGTATGTGTCACAGCAGGACACCTTTCATTGCATGTCATGACACTTTCTGTGGTAAGGAGAGGCAGAGGATGTGGCAGTCCAGTTTCAGAGACAAAGTTACAGAGCCCTTTAAATCAAAAGTCAAGCCCCAATATTGTAGTGAAAAGCAGGCATGTTTCTCATCAATGTTAACACCTAGGACAGAAAATTCTGCATGTGCACCGGTAACCATGTAAAAAATCCCTCTGTTGTGCTTCCATTCCAGCCACTCTTCTCACTGGACTGTTCTCCAAAGCTTCCTCTGCTGCAGCGCATTCGTGCTAGACGCTGACTGTCTGACACAAAGTCCAAGTCGAGAGAAGTCAAAAGAGGCAGTTAAGGAACTGGATGTCTCTAATTCCTTGCTTGCTTAAACTCTGTGTACTCAGGTGTGAAAGGATTGTATTTTTCCTAGCTGAAAGAGATTATCAGCAGGCTTGAGAACATGAAAGAGTACCTTAAGCTGGAGCCAGCTCAGATAATTTTTTGGCTGTGAAAGTTCTAAATAACTTTAATTCAGAGTAAATATATAGTACTGCTTGACATGGGCCAATATGTGATGTCTAGAATGGTTGTTGTTCTTTGTTTTTACTAAATCTCTGTTACTGTGCTTACAAAAGAGTCAAACAAAAAATATATATAAAAAAGATGATTTCTTATAGCATGTTTTCATGTTTTGGGGGTGTCCCTGCCACTGCATGGAGGTCGGACTAGAGGACCTTTGGAGGTCCCTTCCAACCTGGATGATTCTATGATTCAACAAACATGGAGTAAAAAGCAGTTTCTTTCTGTGGACTTTATATCTAACCACACAGGTTGAAGAAGAATGGGAGGGGTTGTACGCAGAAAGGGTATATGATAAATATCAGAGTGCCACTGAAATTTGAGCAGGCAGCCAGTTGAGGCATTGCTGAAAAAAGACAAATGGGGAAAGAGAAAAATGGAGACTAGAAGGGGACAGTAGTTGAAGGGGATGCAAAAGGAACATCTGCTATGGCTGAGGGGAAGGCACTGAGGAAAATGTGTTGGACTATGCTTATTTTTACAACAGAGGAGAAAACAGAGCCAAAATTGTTTGATGTAGCCTCTTGACATTTTAAAGAACGATAGTACAGGCCTACACAGTTCTTTGTTGCTTAGGTGAATATTTGCCATAGACAGGGATGACACATCTTGTTTGGCCTTCCTCTGGAAATGGTGAATTACTGTCTTGAAGTCTCACAATAAGTGGGCAAAATAATCATTGATTGCATATCCAATTCTCATAATCACTTCATATTTCAGATGGGACAACACAGGATGTAATTGACTATACTAAGGGTCTATTCCAGTGATGTTAATGACAGATTTCTGCCGTAACTGTTTACAGTTTGAATAATTGTAATCGTTTCTGTCACTGTTTGATGGTGATCTCAGCCTAATATTGGGACTCAGGCCCCTTGTCAGTGCTGAATGATGAGAGTTTAGCTTTGCATTTTCTCATTTCATGGTTTCTACTCCAAAAAGTCTTGGGCTTCTACAAACTCCTTGTCCTCAGGATCTGCTCAATGTGCTAGATTTTGGTCGTGGAAAGTGAAAAAGAGAGAGTGCTATTTGAGGAATGGAAGACTATATAATTTACAAGCTGCAAAATGACTACATTAAAATTTAGAGGAGGATGAATGTATTTATGCACATAAAGGTTCAGTACCAGCCAATAAAGCCATGTACTTGCTTATGTGAACTGAACTCTACCAAAAAACAGTCAGATATGGAAAACAGACCACTTACATGACAAATACTTTTCTGTTTTGCAGTAGTTTCAAGAGTGGTTTAGAGATTGCAATTTTTTTGTCGATTTTCTTATAGTTATTCTGCAGACAATCAAAAGGATGCAAAGTTAAGAAAAGAAGTCTGGAAATTGTTTGTGGACTTCTCAGCTGTCTTCTGGATACTGCAGTAGCATTTCTGCAGAAATCCTTTCCCAACATTTAGAAAGTATTCTGAAAACAACCTTGAACAAAAAGTATGTATTTTACATTCATATATATAGTGAAGGTATTGAAGATGCAGCTCCTTAGTGCAACATTCATAACTAAAGGTAAATATTTGCTCTGAATTCATGTTCAATCTGTCATATTTGGGTACATTTTCCTTATGTCTTCATAAGCTGCTGCATTACTTTTGCTACTACGGTCTGCTAAAGTAAATTCCATGACAGAAAGTAGAGACAATTGCACTCTCTCTAGTTTTTGCTAAGGATACAGAGTTAAATTCTTTTGCCTGAAATACAGGGTCTACTGCTGCTAACAAAGCCAAAAGTCTCTTCTTCCACCCCATTCCTGCCTTGCCCTTTACTACTCACATACCCAGACTACCATTCTGAGCGTCTAATGGATCATTGGGATGACTGTGGATGGCAGCTGCTACCTCATTCCTTCTTAAACTTTCCCTTTTACAACTTTCCCCCACTCCCTTTCGTTAAGGATCATTATTTTGGATTAACTCCTTCTTGCCTCACATCTCTATACACCACTCCTTTTTCCAAAATGTAATTAAAGACTTCTCCATCCTTTCAACTCGTCTGGACAATAGCCTCCTCAGTCCTGGTCCTCGATGCTGAATTTTCTTTTTTTTCAATCCCCAGCTTGTGTTGCTTCCATCCAGCTTTTCCACAACTCTGCAACTCAGCATAACTTTCTTGGTAGACCATGTTACTTGTTTGTTTAATTTTTTTCCAAGATCAACACTTGCTTTTAAACTTCTGGTTTTTATCTCCACCTCAGCCTAAATGTCAGAACTGAGTCTCTGTCCTATATAGATGCTTCTGTCACCCACTCCTTGTCTTTTATATTATTCTTGACCACAGAGTTGTTCCCCTAAATTCCTGGTTATATACAGGTCTCTGTCCTCATCTTATTCAAAACATTTTGAAAGACATATTTTTCATATGAAACTCATACTATTATCTTGTCTTCCCCAACTAATGAAAAGGATGCTTAGGTTACTTAACAAGCACAGCTGAGTTGCCTTTGATAGGAGGCAACTGTGCTAAATTATACCAGCAGAGAAACTGGCCAAAATACAAGGTAATTTCTTCATTTAGAGTTTCTTACTGTGCTTTGATTTATCTGTGTCTTATCTTAGGGAGTTTTAGTTGTAAAGGGCAAGGATTGCCTTTATCACTGTGCTGAATACCACTGCTATGTTCTTTGTACTTTCAAGCCAGTAAATAATGAGATACTCATGAAATTCTTAGCAGGTGTTGTGTTTTAATACCGTATCTGATTTCAGTGGGAGGTTTACCTGGCTAAGATCTTTTGGGATCCCTCCGCAAGGCAGAATAATTTCTTGTTCCCCCTACTAGGTAACAAATTCCAGCTTAATACATCAATCTATCATCACATAGTTATGTATTATCCATAGCCAAAAGCCCCTAATAATAAATTCTAATCTCCTTAGGATGATAAAGTAGAAAACTAATGTGAACCTATTGCAAATAAAACTGAATTCCCTAAAAAGCAAGGCCTCTTTATACCTTAATAACACAATGCTCTTTCCAGCTGTCAGCCTGGAAACTCAGTACCACTCAGTACAGCTATACTTTATTCTGTTCTAACAAACCTGCTCATAAAATGAGCTCTACAGCTGTGGGAGTGGGGAGTGCGAAGTGGGAAAACATTATGTCTAGTTCTGTGTGGAAAGAGAAGCTGCACTGGGCAAGGGCAGAACTGAAGTTGTTTTTTGAAGAAGCAGTTGAGCATGCATTTTGAAGTGCAACTCCTGTTTTTGCTAACAGATGACAGTATAATTCAGTTGATGGGACAAAAATAGAGACACTGCAGAAAAACCTGACTCTGTTCCCAGTTCTGCAATAACCATTGCCAGGTATGCAGAAGAGGAAGATTTAACACATCCTGATAAGGAATCTGTACAGTGTAATATATATTACAGTGTAATATGTACAGTGAATGGTCATGTGATATGCCAAAGAGTTTTCTAACTTCAAGGATGTTAAAAAACATTACAGGGTGTTACCTCACAGGCTATGCTGTGAAGGACGCTTGATGTGTTGTTCACAATGGCTCAGTTTTTCCTTGTCTGAATTATTTTTTCCTTTTGTAGGACACCTGGTCTGTTTTATTGTCACAACTTGGTGGTACCTCATGACACCCAAAAATCCACTACAAATGTTCTGTCACAACTTACCACAATGCAGTGCCATGTGAGTTATGGTTATCTCGGTAGTAGAGAATATTGCCCATGTCTGGCAGAAAAGAGTTTGGCTGAAAAACAGATAGGGCTAGACAAAAAAACAAAGATGTATTTTCCAAATGTGTGTAGAGTAAAGCCTTCTGTGATCCATGCTGCAGAACAGGGTGCACGTGATACTTCCCTTGACATGCAAGAGAAGCAGTGTCTGCCAAAAGAAAGGGAAAGTGCGTGCCACCATCTCTTTCTTTCCCAGATGTCTTAATCCCTTGTGCTAATTTAAATTTTTTCTTTTATCCTGAGTAAGTGTTGAGCTTTGCTAACACCAAATTTACATTTCGTTATGTTTTGTGATAATTAGTCTGCTGGCAATTTGAAGGTTGATTAGTTTTTTGTTACCCGCAATTACAAATGGGCACTCTTAAATGTTGTTTTAGTGCCAATCTGCTGCTCTAGTCAAAAATAATTAAGATACTTTCTCTTGTAATTGAAAGTAACCGCTGATGGACAGGTAATCCAGCTGATGGATGAATCTAATACATGTTCTCTCCTAGTAGATGGTACCTGCTCACAGTGGCAGGACTTTTTAGTTCAGTTAATTACCATTTATTTTTAATCAATTACACACAAGCAGCACATACAGTTCCATTGACCCGTATGAGGGGTGTTTGTTATTTTGCATAGTATATCGCATCCTTTAATCCCTGGGGTCTTGACAGAAGACACAGTCTTGTTTCTGATCCTCTCCTGATTCAATCTGAATGGTGACAGAGTGGAAGCTGTAGTGCTCAAACAGGTCTTGAGTAATATCTCTCAGAATCTTCTGGCTGTCCGCTGTGTCTGCTATAGATAGCAAGCAGAAAATTATCAAAATGTGTGTAATACTTGAAAGAAGAGTAAGTGTTTACTGACAGAAATTGTTCACAAACTTCTAGCAAGAAGTTTGCTTTGAGAAGTGTTTCTTGTCCTTTACATCCTCCTTTCAGGAACCTGCATGTCAGCAAAAGTTTGTTCATTCAAATGAGGTTGGAATATGCAATTTTGGCAAGAGCTAAGCTAAGAGTAATCACCAAAGAAATTCAGTTTGGCAGAAAACTGGAAGAAAGCAGGAATGCTTAATAAAGATTAGTTCATCCAGTCAGGGAGTAGCAATAGTGCCAAGTGATTCAGTGGCTGATAGACTCTGTCTTTTTGGGAAGCAGGGGCTGCATGGAGGACTTTGCCTCTGAACCCATTCTTGGCCAAACACAGGTGGAATTTTTTTCTTTAATAAACCTTAATACATACAAAGCAAACAGATAAGCAAGAAAATTAATCTGGGTACAATGGACAATTTGTCAATAGGGTTAAGGATTACATTTAAAATAAATATTTTTAAAGATTAACTGTAACTTTGGAGCTACCTTTATGCTCCAAACTGTGTTTAAAAATTTATTTTACAGCTAGAGATGCATCAGGAATGCAGATTTGCCCTGTAAGTTTTTCTTATAGAGATCAACAGTTTTCAAGCTTGACAAATCCACTCCAAAATCTATTTGTTGTTGTGAGAAAAGTCCTGTCTGGGTCTAATTATTTTAATTTATTTAAAATATCTTGCATTTTACTTCCTTGCTCCGCAACCTCTGCAGTTTTCAAGTTTTGGAGTAAGTAGAGGTCCCTGTTGTTCTGGCAAGATTTCTGGGAGGGGGATTTGAGAGCTTGTTTTGTTGTTGGTAGTGGCATTTTTCCAACAAAATGATGATATTTGTTTTAACAAGCAACAGATATACAGTGAGTTGTTTCCCAATCAGTAAAGGCTGACCTTTACCAGGCAGCAGCTGAATACCTACTCCCAGTTTACAGCAATTTACTGACCTGTAGCAACATGAGCAGACAGAATAGTTTGATTCATTGTCAGAGACCAAAGATGAAGGTTGTGAACAGATTCCACTTTCTCAACTGCTAAAATTCTTGCTTTCACTGCATCATAGGCAAGTCCTTTTGATGTTCCTTAAAAGGAAAAATTGGTAGAAAAAATATTTTGAAGAGATAACAATGATCATTAGATGAATATGCATCATGACTGCATCTTCATTCAGTTAGATGTGTAACTTTTATAAAAGTATTCCATTCTTTGGGAAGCCTGTCTAGAGTTCACTGTGAAATTTAATCCTATCCCTTGTTTTATACTTCTCCATGGAGACTCATGCATATCTTAGAAGATACTCTGAGGGTCCGATTTACACAGGGAAGTGTGCTGTTTAGCCACATTGTGTTATAGCTTTGCAGCAATGTCTTTTGTGAGTGCAGATTTTATGACATCCCTTGAGCATCTCTGAGGGAGTCTGTCCTCAACACATTTACACAACAGGGAAACACCTGTTTAGGGAAAGACAAACATAAATATTAAAACTATTTGACTCTGGAATCTTAGATGAGATTAGATCCCAGGTCTAGTTAATGAGTTGATCGGTGATTGTTTTCCATCTTACAAAAGATGAGGATAGTGATGACCCTCATTCAGAGTGAGGACAATTTTGACAGGGTCAGCCATGACAAGAAATTTGGAGTTTATTCTAAATCCAGATTTGACCAAGGAATTTAACTACAACTCTTCCCTGGAGAGAGACATGGGAGTTTGGAAATGCATCTCAATGCCCACCTGAACAGCTATGCTCATCATGCTTCACTTGGATCAGTTAACTGGAAAATATTTTTAACCCACCAGTTATGAAGTATAATAATGATAAGCAGAGTATTAGTTAATTTTGTCTTTAATACTGTAACTGGTAGTTATTTATAATCTTTAATGACCTCAGTGTTGTATGCTTTGTCCCATCTACTTATTACAAGAATGCTATGCTATGCTATATGAAGTACTGACCTAGCAGAATAGAATGCTGGCATGTACATACTCTTTAGAGAAAAGCATGGACAGTCAGTGCCTGCATGACATAGTCAGCCACAGGGGCTGTTGGGCTGACACCCTGAGACAGGCTGGATGCATGGGGTAAGAGACACCTCCAACACCAACTGTGACACCCTTTTCTCTTTAGGAAATTGTGGGCAGAACACGCTACTTCAGAGATCAGAGACCGACTTTAGAGATCTCCATAGAAGAACAGCGTGAATGGGCTTGCTGCAGCGGGGAACAGAGCTTCTCCAGTTTTGGCATGTCAGCGCTGTTTACAGAAGCTGGAAATTACTGCTCTGAGAGCGAGACTCCTGTATGTCAGGGAGTGTCAGGCCTTCCTGGTAGTTTGGTATTTTTCAGAAACCTGGAGATCTGATTTTTTGGCATCAGTCGCATCTGTCTAGGTATGCTTCTACACAAATGTCTCTCTATCTCACAATCATGGAAAGCAAACCAACCCTAGAATGAAGCCTTACTGTATAGCAATATTGGATATTTTCTTTCTTGAAGCAGAAATAGGTACAAAGTGAAAGAGAGAAATAAATAGCCATGCAGACAGTCATACCAAGTGACTCATAACCATTCAAAACTACACTGTTAGAGCTTCTTTTCCCTTTAATCCTTACATCTTCATAGCTGAGAAAGAGGTTGCGTTATATTATTCAGTGTAAGGAAGGCAAAACCATGCATCTGTGACTGCTCAAGTCATTTGGCCTTGAAAATTGATGTTCAGGCCTATGGCTGACAGGATTAAAGATTGCTAAGCCTGTTCTTCTCGCTGCTGATGTGCTGAGAATTGTCTATTCCCTTGCACCCGAACACGACTGGAAAGCTCCATCGGCTTGCTTTGCTGGACTGGTGTAACTAAAATTCTTTTCAACTTCTGCTTCTTGCACTCAGCCTATTTCACAGACACAGTTAAAAGCACAGACTTTTTCTTTGATTTTTGGTTTGCTTTTGTGGTTTTTTTCTCAAAGTCTTGTATTACACATTGGTAAAAGAACTACACGATGAACACACCTCTCATGCCAAAGGGGTGACAAAAAGCAATGCTTCACATACAACAAACAAAACCAACTCAGCTTTAGGGACACATTAGGAGTTCATTGGCAGAACACCAGTAAGCAGGTTTTTATGAAAACTGGCATATGTATAAATCTTCTAGTGCAATGATAGAAAACAGTTGTGATTAAAATTGTAATTAGGATTAAAGTAGGATCAGAGTTATGAGAATATTGGAAACTGATACAGAAGTGTGCTATCATACTTTTGTCAGCAATTATAAGCATTACAGAGAAAAAAAACCAAAATATAGCTATTGATTCTGGAATCAGGTCCTACCTTCCATTAACACAATCAAAATATCCCTTAAAATGGTGATGGTGGTTGCCAGAACAAAGATGGAAAACACAAATGTGCAGATTGGGTCAGCTATTTTGTATTCTGGCTAGAAAAATATGAACACATCACTTTGTTAATTTCATTATTGTTGGTTATTGACATTTTTAATTAGTTAATCTGAAAGAATAATATATTCCATTCATCTAGTACAGATTGAATGCTAACCTCCTTTACCAGATCATGGAATCAGAGAATCATGGAATTGTCAGAGTTGGAGGGGACTTATAGAGATCATCAAGTCTAACTCCCCTGGCAAAGCAGGGCTGCACTCAGGACTGCGTCCAGGCAGGTCTTGAAAATCTCCAGAGAAGCGGACTCCACACCCTCCCTGGGCAGCCTGTTCCAGGGCCCTGTCACCCTCACCATAAAGAAGTTTTCCCTCATCTTTGAATGGAACTTCCAGCTGATGCCCATTGCCCCTTCTCCTGTCACTGGGAACCCCTGAAAAGAGTCTGGCTCCATCCTCCTTCAACCCACCCTTTAGACAGTTGCATGCATTAATAAGGTCTCCCCTCAGCCTTCTCTTCTCCAGGCTAAAGAGTCCCAGCTCTCTCAGCCTTTCTTCATAAGGGAGATGCTCCAATACCTCGATCATTTTCATTGCCCTATGCTGGACTCTCTCCAGTAGTTCCCTGTCTCTCTTGAACTGGGGAGCCCAGAACTGGATACAGTAATTCCAGTTGTGGCCTCACCAGTGCAGAGTAGAGGGGGAGAATGACCTCCCTTGACCTTCTGGCCACATTCTTCCCTATGCAGACCAGGATTTCATTGGCCCATTATTTCTTTGACAAGAAGCCTCAGCCCAGGGAATAAAGACAAAGAACAGGATAGACACCAAAGTATCCTTCTTGCAGTTGAAACATTAAGAAGTAAGCGGTACATTCTCAACAAGCATTTCAATTCCTAAGAATAAGTATAATTGTCTTTGACTAAATTACAATGTATATCATTAAGACAGAGAAAATATTTACATGGTATTTAGTGTCACAATGCTATGAAAATAACTGTTCTCCCTAATTGCAAGGAAGGCAAGTGAACTAATAAAACTAACCTTAAAGAAGATGATAAGTGCACTAATTAGCACACTAATGCTCTGGAATAGATCTCCAACGGCATGCACAAAGGCTGCCCGCAGACTGGCATTGCTCAGGGCTGCCTTTTCCAGAGGGGCCGAGACGTGTTCCCTGACATGTGCCCCATGGCTGTGACTGTGGCTGGTCTGGTGCAGAATCAGACTTAGCCTGCAAGAGATGTAAATCTGCAAATATCAGTGAAAGGCATCACTGAAAGCAGTGATGTCATAGACATCATCATTCTGAATGATGAACAGTAAAATCAAACACATTAAGTAAAAACACAGAGTGGCTGAGCAGATAATTCCTAGGTGTTTCAGTTTTTTGCATACAAACAAGAAAGTCTCTGATCAGGGGAATTAATGAGCCTTATTTTTCTATAGAGTTCTTGAATGTTCTGACATCTAATAAAAATTGAGATGGAGATTAATCTTTTCCTGGAGTTTGTGCATTTATAAATTCCCTTCCCAGCGTGGCAGCTACCAGAAAGGAGAGCAACTGCAGCCTTCAGTGAGGAGCAGGATCTCTCTCCTCTACCTTTCTATATTCTCGTGAAACTCATAAGCATTTAATATATTTGAGGCCAATATCTCTCTATCTTTTTTATTGAAATACAGCAGCATGTTCAAGGGCCAAATGTTTCATGGAGAAGAAAACAAAGTAACTTACAAGATGTTTGCAAGCACGGCACAGGCAGAGGTAATGAGCATCACGGTAGCATCAATATTGTAATCAGGGTGCAGCAGCCTCATGCTAGCCAAATAGGTCAACACGCCAGTCACCATCCAAATGATTACCATCGACATCAAAGCTCCCAGAATTTCTAGAAATCAAAACAATCTGATTTTAACTGGAGTCATAACAGAAATTCAAGAAATGTTAAGAGGTTGATGGTAATGGCTCCAGTTTTGTTAGATTTATAACCAAAAGAGTTACTTCTTGCCTGTTGTCAGTCCTGATGCTCACAAAAAACAGGTCAAACCCCTTTCAGGTCATAGCAAATCCAAGGGCTGCACAGGGCAGCCCTGTGTATATGGTGGACCAACTCCGTTCTACCTGCGCCTATTTTTATGCCCATTTCAGGGCTGAGTTCATGGGGTACTTAGAGAAATTGGGGAGATGAAAATGATCATTTGGGGAGTTTTGGGAGGAGCAAAAGGAGCTGTAATGGGAAGGATAAAAGAGAAATTGTTTTACACCTTACATAGCTGCCTGGCCCTGCCAGTATGATGTGAGAACCCCAGGAACCAGCCCTCCTTCCCCTACAAGATAATCTTGATCAGGGGAACAGAGAGAAGGAGAAAGGCATGGCTCACCTAAACTCATTGGCAGACATAATCCCTCTCCTGTAGCCTCTGTTGTATCTACATACCTCCCTCTTGTCACTTCACACTTCAGTGACAGCCCCCAATGGGGTCTCCTTCCTCTCTCCTGCCAATGCCAGAAAATAATGTTTCTACCACCAGCAGTGATGAGGACAAAACAAGCTATTTTTTCCCCAGGGTAGCAAAATTTAATTTTGTCTCTATTGGCTCTGAGTTGGGCTCAAATAAATCCAGTCCCCAAGGCCACCTTTTATTGCACTGCCATAGGCGAGATCTGGGGATGTTCATATGAATGTGCAGCAGTTTTTCAACAGGGAGTGGGACTAGTAATTGGCATGTGACTTGAATGGGTAAATGTGGTGCTTTATGAGCACAACTGAGACAATACCAAGGAAAATGAAAATTCACAGGAAAGTGAAAGGCAATAGATAGACAGAAAGACCAAAGCACTTGTGCAGACTTCCACGGTTAGTTTTTGAAAATCAACTTATTATTTTGAATATATATTTATGAAGGTCACACATTTTGCAGCAGTCCAGGCTATAGATGTTTATCAAAAATAACCATTTTGTCTAAAAGTGACAGATAATGAATGAAAGTGCAGTGACAAGGAAATCTAGTTTTGCTTGAAAGTAGATAGAGAGAAGCTAACATAAGGCATGGTGGTTTTATTTTCTGATAAAGCTGGTGTTTATATTTTCTGCAAGTTACAGGTTGAAACCCTGCAATCCTAGCCCAACTGAAGGTGTTAATGTCTCTGCTATTGTTGCTATGAAAGGAGCCTACAGCTTTTGTGAACACATCCATGAATGTCTGTGTGTGTGTGTGCATATACCCCACAGCTGAAAATGTAAGAGGTCATCTTTACCTACATAGATGAAAATACATATTACTTTTCAGTGTGGTATCTTGGCAAAACTTTAGCTAAGCTTACAGACCAGTTCAGTAGTACAAAATATTTTACTCAAGATGTTTTTGGTTACTTTTTTTCAGAACTACTATCACTAACAGAGCACAGCAACCAACAGCATAGAATCGTTTGGGAAACTCTAAATCATACCAGAGATAAAGAAGCTGAGGTTGAAGAGAGCACTCCTACCTGGAGGTAGGTCTAGCTCATGTTATCAATATCCTTCAATGTTATCCTTCTAGCCATGTTGATGAAAGTAGCTGCACACTCAAAGGATTGTGTTGACCTGCTGTCTTGACTGATTCTGCTGCCTGGTTCAGGCTTAGAAGACAGGAGGCATTCAGATGTTTCCTGCTAAACTGGAGCGATGTCATACACAGCCTTTGCATGACAAACCCAATCTGTCAGTCTGAGAAAAACAGTGAAAAAACAGCTTCCAGTGACATGGAGGGCTGCAGCTGCAAGACTTTGGTAGTGAGCGCACAGGGACTCTGCCACCCACCTGACACTCAGCTACTCTATTAAGGCACCCACCTGCATGGGTGCAACTGGAAATATAGCTGGGAAAATAAGCAAGAAAGAGGATATCTATCATTGAATGCAATTAAATAGCCACTGGGATATGATGCAGGGCTCTCTTTGCTACCAGGATAAAATGGCAATAAAAGATTGATTTTGACATTCTGCATTGCAATGACAAAAAGCTTAAAAAAACTGACACGGACTGAGGGTGAAGTTATGTCAGGTGCATGAACCTGCCTGCCATCTCATCAGCAAGCCAGAAGTCTCTCTTTCACTTTCCTTTATTCCCAGGATAAGAGATCATAAACACAAGAAGTAATTATGGATCAAGTGATGGTAAGCAGTGGTTTGCTAAGGCTGGAAAATTTGGCTGTGTATTGGCAACATAATGCCAGTCACGCCTCAGTCATACTAAACTTCCCCCTCATCCAGCAGCCTGTTTCCAGCAGAGCTGGTAGAATATATTTAGGAATCAATATAAAGACAGGATGAGTATGGCATAGATGTTCTCTGGTACATTCTGCAGTTACAGGCAACCTTGGTATGCAAACATTGTTAAGTCAGAAGATGGCTCTGGACCTTCATATTGAACATCCTTGAGGCTTTTATCACCTGAGTCGTTATTTCATGGGGGTCTCAAATGACCCATTTAGAGATATTCTGACACCTCCATGTATGACTTGACACGGGATGTATATAGATGACCTGTAGCTGTGGAACACATTAGGACACTTTAAATAGCACCAATCCCTTACATATAGATTTATAGAACCATCCAGGCTGGAAGTGACCTCCAAAGGTCATCTAGTCCAACCTCCCTGCAGTCGCAGGGACACCCCCAACTAGACCAGGTTGCCCAGGGCCTCATCCAGCCTCACCTTGAATATCTCCAGGGAAGGGGCCTCAACCACCCCCCTGGGCAACCTGTTCTAGTGTTCCACCACTCTCACAGTAAAGAACTTGTTTCCAATATCCCATCTAAATCTCCTCTTCTCCAGGCTGAACAACCCCAGCTCCCTCAGCCTGTCCTTGTAGGAGAGGTGCTCCAGCCCCCTGATCAATTTTGTGGCCCTCTTCTGGACCAGCTCCATCAGGTCCATATCCTTCCTATATTGAGGGCTCCAGCCCCGCACACAGTACTCCAGGTGAGGTCTCACCAGAGCAGAGTAAAGTGGCAGAATCACCTCTCTGGATCTGCTGGCAACACTTCTTTTGATATAGCCCAGGATGGGATTGGCCTTCTGGGCTGCAAGTGCGCACTGCCTGCTCATGTCTAGCCTCTTTTCTAGCATCAGCAACTAAACTGAGACCTAAGACACCCATCATGGGGTTCATTTCTGCATTGACACAACTAAATTAAGATGCATGCATGCAAGTATGAGGTAGGTGTCTAAGTTCTCTCGGTGGACACTGAACATCAAATCAATGTTGATTCACACAGGTCCCTGCTCCATTGACCTACTGCAAACACAACCGAGTTCCTTAGTTGCAAGTGTCTGGTGACATTTCGGATGCCCCGGTCTTGTGCTTGGCATCCTGTGAAGTCTCCTATGGCTCTTATGCTGCCATTCCGTGCCTAAGTCTCCTTACAACACTAGGGATGTAACACTCACCCTCTATGTTCAGACAGCTGAATGGAGCCTAGATTTCTATTGAACGTATGAGAACCTTGGACCCTGTGCTTATATGGGCACTGCCATCTGCAAATATACTGACTTTGGTAGAGGACAGAGAACTTTCAAAACCTACCCATGCTTCCAGCTGATAACCAGCAGCAACAAAGAGATATGCAGGGAGAGGATTTAGAAAATGGTAAATGTTAAAGAATCTCACTTTTCAACAAATATGACATTGTTGTTATAGAATACATGTAACATTATACATGTTATATATATGTTATCATCCTATAAATGGAGAAGCCCCCTCATTTTTATAGGTATTGCTGCTTTTTCAGAAATTTCTACTTCCATAGTAGATTGAGGACTCAGTGTTCCTCACGCTCAAGTCACTGATAGAAGTTGCTATAATCTCAGCCAACACTAGCACTAGCCCAAAAATATATTAAATAATGAAATGAATTTTTAGACATTTTTAGGATGTCCAGGACACATTTTTAGACATGTCCATGCTCTTTACTTCCTTGAAGCTCACTGGCTTGCTCTACTTGTCATGTGTCCTGGCGGCTTTGAGAACATTTGTGCACTGTCTCTAAATATCTGCAGTCCTATGTTAAACATCAGCAGGTTTTCCAGTGCCTGGCTATCATGACTTCCCTCTCCCATTCCACACGTTCATACTGTGACACTTTTGCTACCTGCTCGTTGCCACCCAAAAGTTAGTTGTTTGGTGGGAGGTTTGGAGGCAAGCCACAGTGAGAAGAGGCTAATCAGGAAGCTTGTCAGGTCCACCAGGATGTGTGCTGCATCAGTGATCACCGCCAGGCTCCCAGCGATATGCCCACCTGCGTGAAACATGCATCCGTATCATGGCTCTGGTCAGAAGTTTGAGCTGACCAGATCAAACTTGAGACCTGCTTTGCTGTGAATCAAAGGGAACATTAAACTTTCAGTGTCCATAGATGTGACTCAAAACTCTTCGAAGATAGTTTCATTTGTACCTCATTCATGCAGTGAAAATAATTAATGAAAAAAATGTTATTTGTTCAGAGAGAGAGAGTCCTAAGGACTGTAAGGGCTGTGACACAGTAGCGCTGTGGGTTTATCACTATTGGTTTGTTTTGCTGCCACTATTTTAGTATGCAGTTTCCTGGTGAAAAGCAGTATTGGGGATCACATTTCCAGTATCCTCCCACTATTTCTTCACAGATCATTGGCATTTTTATATATGTACAAAACCTCAGAGACTTAGCTCTTTTCCTATTTATGGTAGGAAAATACATGTCTTCTTTCTGAGTTTTGGGCAGCTGTTTATTTGTCACAGGCAACACTGAAACAGGAATAAAAGGAAAGGTCCTAGTAGAAAAGCTGTGATAACCAACCAACCATTTTGGTAAGGTCACAGAGAAAAATGTTCTGTTAGTAGGACTAATCTATCATTTTGCATCTGTAATGCATGATTTAATTTTCCTCCTAGAGCTGGAAAAATGTGTCTGAATGTCATTTTACTTTGGGAGGTTTTGGTTTCATGTGAATTCTGAAAAATTACACAAACCATTTTAGGATATCTGAAACTACATTTCTTTTACCTAGCAAGCCAGGTATTATTTTGCCAAATTCTTCTAGCCATGTCTCAGGGCTAAAGGGAAATCCAAAGAAGCTAAAGAGTGCTTTAAACTACCCCAGCTGTTGGTTGCTGCAGGAGAAGATAAGAATCACAGGCAGGAAGCTGTTCTGCCAACTTGCTATAGCAGGGGAATCTTTTAATCAGAGTGAAAATATAGAAAAATGGAAGTGTGAAATAATAGAGCCAAAACACCTAGTTTCTGCGTTTAGCAATATGTTTCCACCCTTCTACAATCATCTAATTAATTTCAACCCACTTTTTTCTCCTGACCACAACCCATGTGAGAATCAATGAATCCTGAAAATGTAAAATGCCTCATCCAAACCTTTGGCAAGATACCACTGCCAACTGGGCATGTAGACAAATCTCTTGTTTCCTTATAGATGGAAAGTCGTCATGCCAGCAGGATGGACTGCTTGTTTAATTTCCTCCAATATGCAGGCTTTAGATTATAATATCTAATACTGCGCAGTTTGTCACTGCAGGAGAATGTATATTGTACATACAGAGTATATATAATTTTTTTATGTTGCCTCCCTATGCATCTCATTTACAGCTGCCTGAAAGTTACTTTCCAAAAGGGAGCAGGCAGGGCTGCAGAATTTGGGGGCGTCTCATTCCTTGCAATAAAATGAAAAATTCAACAGAATGGGGATTTCCCAGAACATGAGCAGGTGTAAATGCACTTACACTTTTTGGTCATGACGCAGCTCCTAGACTTTCACTGTTTGTGGGGTAATTGTTTCCCAAGTGGGAAGCAATTTTGCATAGCAGAGGGAAACCGGCTTGTCTGACAACGCACAGATGTTAACAACCAAGGCAACAGCTATCTTTCAGCAAACAAATATGTAGAGCACAAGCTGCCTGCAAAACCCTACTGCATTTTAGATACTGTATTTCCATGCTCTCTGGGACAACATTGCAAAATCTTGCTTCTAGCCTGCTGTCTTTGAAAAATGTTGGCAAATTATTATTTTATGTATTGCTGGCATAACTAATACCTTGGGTGAGTTTCTGAGATCTCAGTCTGCTTATCTTAGCAACCTGGTCAAGTCTTTATATCCCTTTTTGACACAAGGATACATGTGGGATTTGTCTCTCTTTCTAGTGCCCAAATGGAAATAAAGTACTTTGAAATCCACATTTGGTCCTTAGGCACTAAAAATTCTTGGAAATCACTTTTATATCAGGGCTGTACATAGGGTGTTGTCAGTTTGACTGATATCTCCCAGTCTATAGAGACTGTGATGGATCTGCATTAGAAGAACAGAAGATAATTGTCTTTTCGAGACAGTTGGTGTATCAGGCTCAGCCAACGGTTCCCCTTTTGGGAGAGCAGTAATGGCCAGCACAGATGGTTTGAGCAAAGACATCACAGGAAAGATCTAGGGATTCAAAGAAACATAACTTTTCAACCTCTTTGTAAGTCCTGCAGCTTCTTTTCTTCTGTTTAGCATAATAATGCCCATGGAAGCTGTTTGTCCTTAAGAGGAGAAAGATGGGGAACATGCTCTTTATTTTCAAGAGTAAAGCCTGTGGTAATAGTTACAGGCTTTTATTGGTTTCTACCAATAGTTCCAACAAGTGGCGTTTATGGCTTACTATTGCCCACAACGGATGTTTATAGCTTTGTATACCACAAAGCAGCAGAAATTGTCAGTCACTCAATGGTCAATCATCAGGCACAGGCTGTCTAGCCTAACGATTAAAAAAATTAAATATATCGTTCATAATTACAAAAATCTCCATAGACTGCTGTCTGTAGCTGCAGTTAATAACTGGTTTGTCAAAGTTTAATGGTCTGAAGCAAAATGGTCTTCAAGCCTGTTACTTAAGCTGTCACTGCAAAAAAGCTGTGTGATTCATTAAGTAAAATGAAGCATTTAGTTAACATATCATCTGTCCTTCCAATTATCCTCTAGCATTGCTGCATTCACCAAACTTAAGCCTACTGATTATATGGTTTTGTTAATAACGCATTACTGCTGGCACTGGAAATTGCTGCATGCAGATTATTGGTATGTACTGGTTTTTGTGGGGGAAATGCACGTGATCTACAAACAAGAGGGCTTCACGCAGATGAAGCGTGTGGGAGGGGAGAGTTGGAGATGTCCCTGCTGGGTCTGACAGCGAGGGGAGAAGGCAGAAATGCAACAGCTCTTTCATTGCCTCAGCTGCTCACCTGTGGAGAAGACAAAGCCTTCGCCTTTTATTTTCATGGGGCTCCTGAGATGTGGGAAAAACATGGCTTTCAGAGGCCTTCTTGGCTGATTTTTGTTACATCCTCTAGGGCACAAGTGGCAAAAGACTGTGGGGTTCCTCATGCCTTAACTTACCTTACCTCATCACAGAGAAAGGGAAATTAAAGAGCCAGGAAATATCAGGTTGGTATAAACATCACAGAAGCTGAGCAGAGAGTGGATCGGTGGGACAAAATGAAAGCTAATGCTCTACAAGTGAGCCAAAACCTCATATTGGATATCGTAGGATGGATCCAGAAGTGGAAGCTAATTAGACAAGGGAATAATCTTCCATTGATCCAGAGACACACCAGCAGGCCGATTTAAAAGATAAACGTGCCCTGGTATAAATACACTGACTTAACTGAAGAAAAGCAGATGGTGAATCTGGCCCTGGATTTCCCCGGATTTTGTAAAGACTGTTGCATTTAATATCAGACACTGCTGCTTGCAGCCATCATCTGCTGAGCTTTCATTGGCCTGGATGAACATGTAAAATCTTTTAATCTTTTCCAAAAAATGTAACCCAATTTATTAGAAACCTTTGTGACATGACGCTAAAATATGTTAGCTACTTTTAGCTGAGCTTAAATACCTGGGAGAATAGTTTAGCCCATTAACTGGTTCTCGTATTCCTACCTTAAATGAAAATATTTTGATAATTTCACTTTAAAAACCCCTTGGAATTATTTTAATGACTGGGGAGAGAGGTATTTTATCCCAGGTGGATTCACCTCTGTGCCTCCTGGGTCACTGCACTCAGAGTAGGTGCAAAAGAGCAGGAATACCCCTGTGCTGGGCACCAAACTGAGCTCTCTTTCTGCAAACATACTCCCCTGTAATCTCGGCAATCATGAAGAAGATGCAAATTACTGATGCTACACAGAGCTTCTTCCTGGCTTGATGCTGCTCCTTTTTTCTGTTCTCATAGGTCCGTGAGTAGCCGTGACAGTGATACTCTGGATTAGCTTCAGTAACTTCTGCTTCCTGCTGCTGCCTCTCCTCATTTAAATTCTTCTGATGCTGGCTCGTCCTTTGGGATTGAAAGAAACAGAAGGTTAAAAAAGAAAAAAAAAAACTGGTTATTTGGGCGTCTAGCACTGCAGCCCCAGAAACTATGTAATTAATGCTTTCAAAGGATAAAAGCAGCATTGGGAACATGGAGCAGGTCACAGAACAGGCTTGCTTGCACAAGCAGGGCTCTGCAGGAGGGAGTTGCCCAAGAAATGACTGCGCTGGCTGTATTTCCCAGCTCTTTGGGCTTCCCTTCATCATTTAGCAGTTTACAAAGCACAGGGTGACTTTCTCAGGCTATTTCATGCAAACTGTATGATTTTCAAAAAGTCATACCTCATGCTAATAGTAACCAAATTCAGCATAACATGGAGACAATTCTACAGAAAATTTCAAGGTTTTATTCCCCACAGCTTTGTCAGGAAGGCTGTTAAAAAATGTCTTCTTTTTCCCAAATATAATTTACTAAAGGCATTTATTTCCTCTCTTTTCACGCAGAACCATTTTATCTCAAATTTCCATGTATGTACAAAAACTATCAGTCTTCCTCCAGGGCTTAAGCATAGAAACTATTAGCCCAATAGCTTCAAAGGCACTAAAAAAGAATAAAAAAAAATATCCATAGTGTGGTGACCCTTTGTGCCACTGATTTCACAGAAAGGCAAAAAGTTCAGCAGAAGAGGTTTTTTGAGCACTTCTCCATCACAAGGTGATTTCCCAGGCAAATCTGCTCTGTCACAAACCCTCAGTACAGTCCTTCTCAGGGTTCCTGCGGAGGGAGTACGGGATGGGGGTAAGAGAAGTTCGGGGCCAAGCACATGGCATTGCTACTGATGGAGATCCTGGATGACCAGGGCATCTTGTGATTTTGCTAGAGCAGCCCAGGAACTGCCCCAGGGGAGGCCCCAAGGTGGTTTGGTAAGCAAGGACATTCCTTCTTCCTTACCTTTCAACTGAGAAGAGCCAAAATGGAAAAAAAAAGAAAAAAAAAAAAGAAAAACCAACAACTAAACCTTGTCCCAGAAGGCTTGACTGAAAACCATTGTTAAAACATGCTCTGCCATGTACTAAGGCTTGTGGGAGCACAGTGTGGCATCAAAAGGTGAATTCTTCCCAGGTGCATGTATGTAACATCCATATAACCATGTACAGCAGCTATTTGAGGTCTGTGTGCTCAGGACCATAGTCTGTAAGCCTACTTGGGCAGGCATCAAATTCCTCGACTATTTCTGAATCTGACATTATGGGACAGATCCTACCAGATGCCATGCTTGGGCACATGGACGACATGGAGATGTTTCAGAACAGCCAGCATGGCTTTAATAGGGGCAGGTCCTGCCTAGTTAACCTAGTGGCCTTTTATGATAGTGTAACTATGTCCATAGATAGGGGATGACCTGTGGATGTGATCTATATGGACTTCTGCGAGGCCTTTGTCACAGTCACCCACAACATCCTGCTTGACAAATTGGAGGGATACGGATTTGATGGGTGGACTGTTCAGTGGATAAGGAACTGGATGAATGGTCGCATCCAGAAGGTGGTGCTTAACGGCCTGAGGTCCAGATTGAGAGCAGTCACAAGTGGTGTCCCTCAAGGGTCCATCCTGGGACCAGTACTGTTTAACATTTTTATCAATGATATAGACAGGGGGATTGAATGCACCATTAGCAAGTTTGCAGATGACACCAAGCTATGTGGTGTTGTCGATACACCAGAGGGACGGGATGCCATCCAGAGGGACCTGGATAGGCTGGAGAGGTGGGACCAGATGAACCTCATGAGGTTTAACAAGAGCAAGTACAGGGTTCTGCACCTGGGCTGGAACAATTCTCACTATCAATACAGACTGGGGGATGAGGTATTAGAAAGCAGCACTGAGGAGAAAGACTTGGGAGTGCTGATGGACGAGAAGCTGGACATGAGCAGGTAGTGTGCACTTGCAGCCCAGAAGGCCAACTGCATCCTGGGCTGCATCAAAAGATGTGTTGCCAGCAGATCCAGAGAGGTGATTCTGCCACTTTACTCTGCTCTGGTGAGACCTCACCTGGAGTACTGTGTGCAGGGCTGGAGCCCTCAATATAGGAAGGATATGGACCTGATGGAGCTGGTCCAGAAGAGGGCCACAAAATTGATCAGGGGGCTGGAGCACCTCTGCTACAAGGACAGGCTGAGGGAGCTGGGGTTGTTCAGCCTGGAGAAGAGGAGGATCTGGGGAGACCTAATTGCTGCCTTCCAGTACCTGAAGGGGGACTACAGGAAGACTGGGGAGAGTCTGTTTACAAAAGCGTGCAGTGATAGGAGGAGGGGCAACGGCTTTAAGTTGGAAAAGAGCAGATTTAGATGGGATATTGGAAACAAGTTCTTTACTGTGAGGGTGGTGGNGGGAGCTGGGGTTGTTCAGCCTGGAGAAGAGGAGGATCTGGGGAGACCTAATTGCTGCCTTCCAGTACCTGAAGGGGGACTACAGGAAGACTGGGGAGAGTCTGTTTACAAAAGCGTGCAGTGATAGGAGGAGGGGCAACGGCTTTAAGTTGGAAAAGAGCAGATTTAGATGGGATATTGGAAACAAGTTCTTTACTGTGAGGGTGGTGGAACACTGGAACAGGTTGCCCAGGGGGGTGATTGAGGCCCCTTCCCTGGAGATATTCATGGTGAGGCTGGATGAGGCCCTGGACAACCTGGTTTAGTTGGGGGTGTCCCTGTGACTGCAGGGAGGTTGGACTAGATGATCTTTGGAGGTCCCATCCAGCCTGGATGATTCTATGAATAGCCTGGTGGCAAGATATGTGTGTGAATGGGTGAAGTCAGCTGCCCCCAGCTCCACATTTCCCATTCCCCATTGCCCCTCTTTTCCCCATTCTGACTAAGGACTTTCCTTTGGGTCTAGGAAGAATTGTTTTTTCAGTTCTGGGAAGGAGACCCATGGTTGGGAAAGTACATAGATCTTGATGAGTTTCTGTATCGTTTCTGCACTATTTATGGAAATGTTAAGATGCCTAAAATCTTGCTGAAAGAAATCATGCTGGTGGCTGCCAATTTGCAGCAGTTGATGTCTAGGAAAAAAAATGTACTGAAATCACAAGTTTTTTCAAGCTGCCTTTTTGGACAGCCTGAGGGGACTGCAGCTGCTCAGAGGGTCCAAAGACCTGCCAGGTGCCCCGCAGCCCACACTCTGCTGATGGGCAAGAGGCAAAGGCAGCCACAGAGCTACAGATGCCTTGGCCCCTCGTCATGTCATCAGCACAGTGGAGATACTGGTGAAAGGAGAAAAGATGAGCCGCCTTGCCAACCAAGCCATGCAACTGTAGATAATTAATGTGGATTTGGTTTTGCAAATATTATTGAGATGTTCCAAGGATGCAACATGTTCCCCTGAGTCAGTTTGTTTCCCAGCCAGGTTAGCATGTGGTCTCTGTTTGCTCAGTGGAGGTGACCGGTTACTCTTGTAGACAAGGAATTCACCTGAAAGAGCAACTGGTTAGTTTAATGTGTGATGCCCAGAGACAGTGAGCTTTCATAGTCTTTTTGTCAAAGTTTTCCTTTATTTTCCCCACAAGATTGAATACATGGGAGCTGGCTGTCTGGGGAATGGACTGTCCATCTGGCAGCCAGGGTCCCTGCTATCCAGTCCTTCTCCAGTCCTCTGGTTTTACATTCATCAGGCTCCTCATGTGCACTGTGTCACTGATGTACAGTATCTTCCTCATGAATTAGACTCAGAAGGTACCACAAAGTGGTTCCTTCCAGATGGGTGAATAAAATAACTGTAGTTCTCTCACTGGACATCAGGGCATGCAAGTTTTTCTCTTTCGTGATCCCTCTCTGGAGTTAACTTCCAATGCTTTTCTGCAGTTTTGCATGTAAAATTAATTTCCCTTTAACTCAGTTTTCATCAGTTGGCATTGAGTGTTAAAATCATCTTAACAACATGAGTCATGATCAGCTCAACAGCCTGTCAGGGCAGGGATGCCAAAATTACCCCTGCAGATTTCTGAGCCACTGAATCCTTTTCTTGCTGTTAACATAATAGGTCGCTTTGTGATTCCTCTCCCTTTTTTAATCTTCAAGTCTCTCTGTGAGCTAACAAAACCTCAGAGTACCACTGAGGGATAGGAAAGCACTGTCCACAGATCCAGTTGAGCAAATGCAAAAGCAAACAGAGACAGCATAAACCCACAAATGTCACATTTTTCTGTCTAAAGGGTAGCTAAATAAAAGTGGCCTGGTTTTCAGAGGTGGCGAGTGTTCACTGCTCCCTTTGAACTCACAGAGCAGCATCTGGCCCCGTGAGTTAGGAAGACTCCCGCCAGCTCCCCTGCGTAACCATTATTTTTTTCTTCCAAGAGCAACCTGCCACTAATTAAAAGAATCTAAGAGACAGTTTTATAAATGTGTGAATCAAAAGCTCAAGGTGCAGGGATCAGCTCTGTCAAACCATAAACCCCTTCTGAGTGTGTTAGAGCAAGATGTAGCCTTTGAGCTATGTCTCTGCACCAGCACACTGCAAACAGAGTCCTAGATTAAAAAATAATCTTTCTTCCATTTCAAATTCTCTTTCCTTTGTAAAAAAGGTAGTTGTGGGAATGTCAGAGAAAGGTTTCTACTGACTTATGCCTGGAAGGGGGGAAGGAGAAAATATTAATACATATTGCAGATTCCATAGAAATCATTAGCAAGAGCTTTTGATTACAACTTCTTTTTGTTTGTTTTCACTTGATCTGCTGGGTGCCTTGATCTGCAGGCTGACGGGAATAATTGCCATCCTCCTAGTCCATTATGAGATCACCAGTCAAAAGAGCAAAATGTGGAATCACTGCACTTCCCACAGGAGATCATCTCCTTCACAAAGAAAAATAGTAATTTTTGGTGCCTGAAAGGATAATGAAATTGCCTTCAGAGAAAAATTTATCAAAGCCATAGTCACCTCCCTTATGCTGGTACCACTCTGATTTCAACTGCTGTACCAGTCTTGAATATTTTCAAATCATTTAAGAGTCTGTTTATAGCCTGTCTGTCCAGTTTCTACTTTCCTTTATTGTAGGCACAGAACAAAGGCAAATATTTACATATTTGCATACATTTAGATGTCTACTAGTAGAAAATTTTTCCTATGGTTATTTTGTGCCAGTTGGAGGGCCTGGCCATGTGTGCATGAATGTATTGTGAATAAATTTCCTTCCGTGTAACAGTACAATAATAGCTGCACTGGGTTAGGCTGAAGGGGCATGTAGCCAAGCATCCAAACACTGTAATGAGTGTGAGAGGATACAGAAAGACAAGGTACAAGAAAGGAAGATGTCCACAGTAGTACTGCTCCCCAATTGCACAGGCCTGGAGGCTGAGGCAACTGAACTAGAGCTTGTGTCTAATAGTCTTTTTATAGCACTTTCTTCCATGAACCAGGCTGACTTGAAAGTGTTGATTCGCAAAGTTTAATTATGATTTGTGTAAAAACAATTCTGTCTTTATTACTCTTAAGCTGTCTGCCTGATATTTTAATTAGTTCTTGTACTGTTAGAAATAATGAATGACCATTCCCTGTTTACCTTCATCACATCATTCATGATTTTATGTATCAGTATTATATACCTGAACCATTAATTTCCTGAGCTGGTGTCCTAGTCAGTTAATTTCTCTTTTGTACCTCTTACTATCTCAGTTCTAATTATCTACTGGACGAAGTGGGCATAACTAAGTGGGTATAACTGAAGTGAGCACAAGGGAGATGGTGTATGACCAGTACTGGGCGTACTGAGACACACAGTCCTTTCAACAGGGTCTTCATGTCATCAACAGAAGGGCAAAAGCAAAGGGATGGGTTTTGCTGAGTCCCCTTAGATCCTGCATGCTCCTGAGGCCAGCTGACAAGCCACTACAAAGGAGACATAACCAGAGGGCCCGAAGCTGAAACTCTTCAGAAGTTTCAGCGTTGACTGCTGCAAAACACAATGAGTAGTGAAAAGCCTTTATTTGATGAGGACTCTTTGATCCCGTAAGAGTTCTCATATAGCTTGCAGGAAGGCAGAAAAAGAAGAAAACATTCCCTGTATGCTTGTTGTAGAAAATCAATCTCCACCTGAAGAAATCATCTCCCAGGCTCACTTCAAACTTTTTGCCTACTGGTGTGAGCCTGGCAGACAGGAATCAATTAGAAGCCTAAGGCTTCACTGATAGATAGGAATAACTACAGGTCACGTTAATGGTTTGTGTTGAAAACTTTTACATTAAGACAGGCCCTAAGATTTTTACACTTCTTTCCTGTTTTCAACATTGCCCTCCCCCCCTTTTTTTTTCTTTTCTCTTGTCTCAAAGACAAAACCAAAACAAAAACTTTAAGACTAGAAGCCTTGAGTTTTATTTGTGTATGGCATTCAAACCTCCACTATAGTGACACAAAAAGAAAATTATAAGAAACCCAGAAATCCGTGCTATGTCAAGCCAAAATCTAGTTCATGGCATAGTTGGTACATCTAATGCAAATCAACTGCTTTATGAAGTGACATATTGAATATTTCTCATCCATATTGCACTGATTATTGTCAGCAAGAAATAAAATCATCTGGCCTGTCTTCATTCATGGAAACTTCAGGAATTTGGTCAAGATATTCCCTAACCTTTGATAAACAGTTATCTAGATCAGATAGGTGATAACAAATAAAAAATAATGCACCAAATGATTAATCATCTGAAGAATTTATCCTCTGGCAACACCATCATTGACTGTAAAAAGGTACCTAATTCAGACCTGAGTTAAAGAGAGATTATACAAATCTCACTTGATATGCCTTGCAGACATTTTTGCATAGGGCAGGAGGTCCAGAGTGCTCATCCTCAGACTCTGTTACAATTATGGTCCATACCCCTCCTGGAGGTTGATGAGAAGTGGTGTCCTGTCTTTCACAGGAGAGATCAATAAACTGGCACAGGTTCAGCAGAGGACCACCAGGATGGTTGAGGGCTGGAGCACTTGCCCTGAGGGAACAGGACTTAGCCAGGCTAGAGAAGAGGTGGCTTCAGGGGCACCTAGCAGCAACCCGACAGTATTCTTGAGGAGGTTATAGAGAAGATGGAGTAAGGATGAGGACAACGGTCATAAATTGAACCAAGAAAGGTTCAGGATGAATATAAGGAAAAAAATTACTCTGAGGATAATTCAACACTGGAGCACATTGCCCAGATACGTCATGTGGTCTGCACCTTGAGATATTTTTTTTTCAAGACTAGACCAGATAAAGCCCTGAGCAACCTTGCTTGATCTCTTGGCTGACCTCACTTTGAGCAGGAGGTTGTTCCAGAGACCTCCTGATGTCTCTTCCAACCTGAATTATCCTACAAGTCTACAGCTGACCTTATTTTCAGAGATCTTGGTTAAAGACCACCCGATTTTAAATATTCCAAGTTTGGCCTGGGAGACCTCAATGCACCCAAACCCACCAGTGACTGCAGATCACCTTGGCATGCACAAAACTCCCCCCTGCAGCCTTGTTTGCAGGGAACGGGCCCTGTATTCAGACTTCCTGCTCACATGGCTAAGATAAAAACAGTTTTGTTCGCTGCTTATTGTAATAATGACATTTATTAAAAAGAAAGAGACTGGGGGATGGCAAAGAAATAAGCAATCTGTGTGCAAAATAAATTCTGTTGAAAGCATTAGAGCTATTCATTAAGCCTACACACAGGGAACGGAAAAATGTGGTAATTTATACCAAAGGCTAAGATGAGCTTATTGCTACTGATCGGCTTAAGACACCTGAAGCTGTGCTTGCAGCCAGTCTGTGCAAGTCCAAGCCCAGCAGGCTGCATCCCCTCAGCGGGCTGGCTCCTTCGGTGCCAGGGGGAGCAGGGGGAGGGCTGCCAGCTCTTCCAAATGCAGGGGGACCCTCAGCTCTCAGTCCCCCTTTCTGGTTATTGCTGGAATGGAGTAATCAGGTCATGCAATTAATCAAACTTCACCTGACAAGAAAAGCTGAGAGGGGGTACAGCACAAAAGCCACACACCTGGATGACAAGTCCTCCTCCTGGTGAGCTAGAGTAAATCATCAGGCACAAATACAGGTTGGGTGGAGAATGGCTGGAGAGCAGCCCTGAGGAGAAAGACTTGGGAGTGCTTGTGGATGAGAAGCTCAACATGAGTCAGCAGTGCGCGCTGGCAGCCCAGAAAGCCAACCACACCCCAGGCTGCATCAAAAGAAGCATGGCCAGCAGGTCACAAGAGGTGATTCTCCCCCTTTACTCTGTACTCATGAGACCCCATCTGGAGTCCTGTGTCGAGCTCTGGAGTCCTCAACATAGAAAGGATATGGACCTGTTGGAATGGGCCCAGCAGAGGGCCACAAAGATGATCAGGGCTGGAGCATCTCTGCTATGAAGACAGACTGAGAGAGTTGTGGTTGTTCAGCCTGGAGAAGACTCCAGGGAGACCTTATAACAGCCTTCCAGTATCTGAAGGGAACCTACAGGAGAGCTGGAGAGGGGCTCTGTCAGGAAGTAATGGTAACGGTTTTAAATTGGAAGAGGAGAGATTTAGATTAGAGACTAGACAGAAATTCTTTCCTGTGAGGGTGGTGAGGCACTGGAACAGGTTGCCCAGAGCAGTTGTAGATGTCCCATCCCTGGAAGTGTTGAAGGCCAGGTTGAATGGGGCTTGGAGCAACCTGCTCTAGTGGGAGGTGTCACTGCCCATGGCAGGGGAGTTGGAACTTGATGATCTTGAAGGTCCCTTCCAACTCTAACCATTCTATGATCTTATGATCTGTCCCAGGACCTCTACTATAGAGCCCTCCTGGGACTGGCTCTCAGACTCTGGGACTGTTGGGCATATCTGCAGCAACCAATATCAGTCCAACAACTGCAACTGTTGCAGTGATTCACCACAACTTCAACCCTCAATTAAGAAATAATTGTCAGAAATAAATCAACTCCACCAGATGGTGGGTGAGTCAGCTCTTAGATGGGAGGATGAGCTGCTGGACTGAGCTGACAGCGTGCGTCCTGCCCCTACTCTCACAGGGAATATTCTCTGTTCCTCCCTGCCCCAGGGCACCCCTTCCTGCAGCTTGTAAAGTCTTTGTCCAGAGATGTCCTTGTGTCCAGAGGTGGCAAGGGGCCAAAAGACCTCAACCACCAAAGCTGTGCCCACAAAATTGCAAACTATCAAAAAAGATCTGAGAGTCTTCAGTAAGTAAAATGAATTGCAGAATCATATGAGATCTTTTCAGAATATAAATATTACCACAAAAGTAATTTTGGACAGTGACATATATATTTATGGAGCCATGTAATAATATTTAAATAATAACCCAGACACTCAAATAACTAAAATATGATGGCAGTGACTCCAGTATAAGAACATGGAGAGACAGATTTCCATTTGAACTGACAGTGTTTATGCCAAGTTTCTGTCCCACATGTTTTAAGAGAGCCAAGCAATAAATAACCTGAAAACCAATGAGATAATGGAAATGTCAAGAGGTGCTAAGCTGTAACTGAGCAACGATTTTCTTTGAAAAACATTTTGCTGGTCTGAGTAAAGAGGAAGAATGAAAATAAGTTCAACTGTAAAACTATTTTGTGATAGACATTTGTACTAATTTTTTAACCCAAGCTACTGCCTACTGTATATTTTCAGAGAGTCTTACCTCACTCAAGCAAGCATTTACTCACAGGACCTCTGGCACACAAGAGGTACATCAGCTTCAAGTCTGATAGACTATCCACATGAATAAAGTTTTGCAGGATCAAGTCCTTAACAGCATTGCATTTGTTTCACACTGAATAGATTATTTACACATTTAAGCATGAAGGGGTCTTGCATCAAACACACCGTCAATAGCACTATTATAATTCAGCCTATAACTGCAGAATAATCCATGAGGTTTTGCATCCTACAATAAATCTACTAAGCTTACAAAATGCATAGCAGGAGACACTTGCTTCAACAGTAGATTGGTTCAATCCATCACAGAAGCAGACACATCAGCCTACTGTCTAGTAAATGAGTCAAACATTTAATAAGAAAGTTCGGGAAGGAAAAAAATCAAACAAAACATTTTGAAAGTAGTGAAAGGTATTCCCTGTACGCACTGTGAAAGTCCCATACTTTGACTTCAGCAGCCCATCAAGCAGATTGGCGATCTCCTATTGCTCTCAAAGACATAGCAATGGCAGTGAAAGAAACAGAGCTTAGTGTTACCTGTCTAGGGCCAGGGAGTACTTCTTGGTGTCCCTCTCACTCACAAGGCAAGCTCTTTCAAGACCCTTTTTGGCAGCCATCAGGGAAGTCGGTGAGGTTTTGGTTTTTCCCGCCCTTAAATTCTCCTTTCTCAGTTGGAAGCTGATGTGGGCAAAAATGTCCTTCCACCTGATGCAGAAGTCTCGGCCAAATGTTTTCAACTAAAACAGGTTTTAATAATCTTCTCAATAAATGCACTGCGAGAGAAAGCTGCTTTCCAAGTGATGTTGGCGTCACCAACACGCCAAACAGCAATGTGCTGACTGTGTCAGATTGGAGGTTTCGGGCCTCCCTCTGAATTTATTTTTTTTTTCCTCCATGCTTGATGCTGTGAAGTGCTCTTTGCTCAGGCGGTGAGTGCGTGCTCTCCTCACTGGCAGGGGGTCAAGCTCAGTGCCGCGCACACCCATTGCTCGCACGGGTGTGCTGAGAGGGAGAAAGAAGGTGATTAAAACAGCTCTATTTTCCTGGAAACAGTCAAAGCACTGTTTGCCTTTCTGCTTGCTTGGCTTGGGATGAAGGTACACCTCCTCACTCCGGCTCGGTGCAAATCTCTTTAATCTGAGCAATCACTCTAAAGACTTATTTCTACCCCTGGCACATTTGCTCCTAACAGTTTGAAATAGGAGAGACTGCTTATTATTGCCATTTGCAACACAGGTTATTGAAATCTTCATTTCACCAGGAAGGACTGTGGGTTGTTATTTCTGCTTAATTCAGTTTGCTACTTCTGTCCATAGGCACTGTCCCTGGAGGAGAGAAGACCTCCAACCTCACCTCTCACAGCCTCGCCTCAGACACGCTCCCCAGCGCTAATGGGAAATTTTGCATGGGCACTGCCTATGTTTTATTGTATTCTTGGCAGAAACAGACTGCAATTGAAATCCCTACCCATGCACTGCCTTCGCAGGAGAGATTAGAAATAGGCAGTGAGCAAATGCTGGGTGCTGCATTTAAATTCTGCAGCTTTTTTTTAACCACGGGTAGCCTAACATGTATATGATGAGCTGGGATCTCCCCTCCCTTCCCACAGCTTGCAGAACATGTACCTTGTCTGAGATTCGTGAGGGCAGTGGGGCTCACTTGTACACCATATATATGTAAAAAACTGCTTTTATGCCATCAGAGATGCACATGTTGCCTCCCACATGTCAGCTGTGCAAATACTTAACTGGAGCATGTGAGCCAAGGAGATGATAGTATGTGAAACATGGTCCTGAACTGCCACTGGCAAGCAGCAAAAATACACAATTGTGTTGTGGCCTCTGCCCCTCTAATGTCCCTTTCCCAAGAACCTTTTCCTGGGTGCATATACCCACCTACACACTCTTATAAGCCCCTTTGGAGAAAGAGACTGATTTTCTGACTCATTCCTGAGACTTCCTAGCTTCTTTTGAACATTAAAAAGTGTGGTTTTTTAAAGTTGCAGTCCCTTACTGGGGCCTGACACTTCATGTGGATGGCTGGCAAGGATGGTTTGAGAAGAGATTCAGGTCCAAGTATGAATAGTAGGGATCCAGGTCATCTGCAGAAATCTTTCAAAGCAGAAGTACCACGGTACTTACTATCCCAGTGTGGCAGTGCTCTCCCTGTTTTTCCCCCTCCTTCCCACCTCCAGCTCCCACTCAGGCCTTGGCCATGACAACATCAGTTGCAGTAAGTTGCACCTGGACTTTGGGGGATGGCTGGTAACACAGTCAAAACACAGTCTGGAGTGGGGACCTAGATATTTTGTTCCCATGAGAATATGACTATAGGTCAATTATCTTACTGTCTAAATAGTGGAGAGCCCAAGAGCCATTTGAGCTCTCTGGTATGGCAGCAGGCTGCACATCTGGATATCCCCTTTTGTGAGGACACTCGCTAAAGTTCTATTCCTCGAGGCTGAGAGATGCCTTGCTGCAACAGAGTCTCAATAAGTGACTAATAGCATGCTAAAACTTGGAAATCTTAGCTAAGTAATAGAAGGGATTGATTGCGCATATATAATCCTTTAGACATAAACCATTGACCAAGTCTGGGACTAGGACTGGATCCAGCCGCACCTAGACTCCTCTCTGAGAAGGAGTTTAGAAAGCAAGAGGGTCCTTTCTGAACCTCGTGACTCAATGGGAGGGTCTCCCTGACAGTTTGTCTGACCCTGTCCTCTATGCAGTAAATAAATAAGCGTACCTTGGCATTGAATCTCATAAAATACCGTTACATTTACTACTAATTTTGTTAAATCTCTGTTTCACTTTAATAAATATTTCACTACTCTCTTACGAGTGAAGTCTATCACTCTGCCCGTGACACCCAGAAATGCCATTAAGTAGCAATTTTATTCTGCAGCCAAAAGGGAGGGAGGAAGGAAAGATGATGAAGGCAGCCTTTCCAGCCTTGTCCCCTACAACCTGACACAGGATTATAATTCATACACAACAAGGGCTTCTGTTGGCTCCCTGTGCCATAAATACCACTGTTACAGCAGCGTGCTTCCAAACTCATCTTTCCTTTAGAAATTACCGAGCACCAACATCCTGTCACAGGCTGGGGATGTCTGAAAAATAAACCTGGACTGGTTCCTGATTTACAATTGGTCTCAATCTTTCTAAAATGCTAAGCCAAAGTATCCCTCAGTTTAAGGGAAAATTAAAATCCACCTCAGAAGACTACAGATAAAGCCTCTTTCTGTTTCAAGCCACTGGAAGCGTGTAACTTTTGCTAGTGAGATAGACGAGTTTCCAGCATTTTGCAAAAGGGTCTGAAGCCTCAGGTGCATGCCAGCAAACAAAGCCATAGATCATTCCCAGCATTTAATCTGGACCTTTGTTTTGTGTTTATTGTTGTCAGTGCTAAGGGTTGTGCTTCTCAGGAGACAGGCTGTGAGACAGGATAGAAAGAAATCTCTTCAGAGTTTTCCGCAAAGATTTGGGTTTCCTCTTTATACAGACTCTGAAACTCATTAAGAAAGAGACAGCAGCTGTCTGTGGAATTTCTGCTTCAGAGAAATTATTCAGACCATCTCAATAAATTCATCTTCAGCTTTCAATAATAACGCAGTTTGTTTCTGAGTCTACATTAAAAATGCCACATATCCAATCATATCAGTTCTAATGACCCTAGTCAAGGACATTTCTCAAAATTTGCATCCAGTGCAGACATGTGAAGCATCACACAGGCTTTTGCAAATGAAAACCTCTCATCATTATTATCCAAAATCTCCATCAGTAAAAAAACCCATATCCTTGATCCCATTTCAACTTTAATCAGCCACACTTTAAAAATGAAAAAATAAAACCCCTCATCCTGTCATTATGGGAGTAGATACTGACAGCTTAAATGTACAGAGGGAAATTCACTGCATCTATTAATTGCAAATGCCAGGAAAGTCAGTCAATTTTACGAGGCATGAAACATCTTAGAGATCATCTGCAAAGTTCTTCTCTACCTTTCTCTGACATCAGCTTGAGTAGCTCTGTACTGCATTGCCTGCAACCTAGGGATCCACGTATTTATTTCCAGGGCTTGATTATTAAAATTTTTGCATTTATATGCCTTTTCACCCAATGGAGCTCCAGTACCTTCGACTGGAACTTCTCCAGTCATCTGTCATTTTGGGGATCTAAAGCTGGAGGCGAGACAAATTGAGAGAAAAAGCACTTCCCTCTTCTTGTGAAAGTAGTAATGCAGTAACCTTTTACAAGTGACTGCCAAAAGGAAGATATGCACCCTGATTTACAGCCAATTTAATAATTATTAAAAAGATGTTAATGTTCAATATTTTAAAATACTGAATTATTAAACTTCAATATTTTTATCTTGGGCTTGATGCCAATATTTCAAAAGAATGGAGACTTGGTAAGCCAATGACTATGTCTCTACTGAAGGACAGAAGTTCTCTGAAATGGGTATTTCAAATTATATAAAGTAGTTGGGGAAAAAAAGACTTTTTACTTTTCGGGTCTTTGTCAAAGAAATTTGAGTTTTCACTGGGAGTGGGGATATAGCAGGAATATAGCATGGTATCATCTTGAGGTGTACACTATTACCTTCAATGGCAGAATTTTATGCTAGTACCAAATAAAGTAGGAATTCTTGTACAAAGGCTGGAGAGTAAGGTCAGGAGCATTAGACAGACACTCTCCACACCTGGAAGTGTCCAAATGCAGTTTCTCCCTTGCTCCTGGTGAAGCCAATAGTGTGAGAAAGCCCCTCCCAAGCCAGGCACCTCTGGAGGAGTTCAAGACCTTGTTATGGATAGCAAGAGAGCCCAGGGTGCCCAGGCTGGGCAAGGAGCACACTGGTAAGTCTGAAAATGTGGAGTGAATCCAGAGTTCAGCATGGGAGTCCTGAAGAACATCAGACACAAGCCTTGCACAAGCTACAAACTTCATATAAGCTCTGGCAGGCTTCCTGAAGATTTTATTTCTCCAAGGTGTGATATGAATATGGGTATATAATCTGTATGGTCACAGAAAAAATAAGGTTTAGCACTTTTTGCCTTTTTTTATCTTAGCTATTCAAACTTTTTTAAAAAAGTCTTATTTTCTCATGGCCAAAGTTTCAGAAGTGCTCTGAATCAGCTTCCTGGTGTCCTAGCTCTCATGGTTCAGTCCACACTGTCCAAATACCCCAGCTCTAATTAAGTTCCTTGGAGGGACCAGATCTTCAGAAGTAAGCAATGCCAAGAAATGTTATTTTGATACAGCTGCTTTGCTTTTCTGAGAGTCTGGCAAACTACTTTGCTGTCTGAGTGTCCCAGAAGTCCTATTCAGGAGTAGCACAGAGCCTACCCTTAGAAGAAGCTTTTCATTCTAGGCTGTAGCTTAAAAGGAAAAAACAGTACAGTTGAAAAACAAATGCTAATGACTTCTCAAATGTTATTGTCAAAGAGTGTGTCAGCTTTTGTTACAAAAATACATTATTATCTTCCTCTGAACACTTAGTGTTTTTCTGTCTCTTTTCCATTCCTGTTGCAAAGGGCTTCTGCTTGTTTTTGTTTTTATGATGTCTGGAGTGGGTTGGGGAATTAAGCCTGTAATTGCATTGCTAACAAGTATTTCTTAGATACATTTATTTTTCCCTGGGGAAAGAAACTGTTAGGAACAGAATACACATATTTTGGCAGCAAAAGCGACAGCTCTGACATTTGGTTCCTAAGTTGCTACCTGGATATCATTTTAGTTGTTTTCTTCTACTAATAAAATATAGTCACTTTACTGCATTAGTTTCTTCATTACACATCCAACATACATTTTCCTGTATTTGGGTCATGAAGATACATTACAATATATGCATTGAGAGCCAGTTTGTTAAACACACAAGGAGTCCTGCATAATTTCTCACCAGTGCAAAGCTAATTGTTTTTTTTTTTTCTCAGCTACTGTGTATATCTATTTATTTTTCCATTTTGTCACCCCTATAATAGCAGTTTAAATTTGGAAGAGGACAGAGCAAGCTGGTAAAAGTATTTGCTGGGACATCCTGTGTAAAGGCTTCCCAGCAACCAGGGTCTCTCAAGCCTGTCGAACTGCAGTTGTTGTTTAAACAGGGCTCACATCCCCCTTGCCTGTGCTGTGCAGGCACTGGCCATCACTCAAAAACTTTTTCTTCCCTGCAGGACTTCTAAATTTCTTTTTTCGCAATAATGTATAATATTACTGGGAGGTAGAAAACCAGGGCTCTTGATTTAAATGTACAAGACTGAAAAAGTGAGCTGTTTTTCTTTATTCCTTTTCCAGGATCTGTGTGATGTGCTCAGGCAGCAGAGCTGCAGGAACACCAGCTGAAGCGTGGGGGCTCCTGGGCACGCCAGCACACTTGTGTCACTGTACAGGGACAGCATGCCTAAAACTTCTCCATGAAGTGCAGCCAACATTGATCTGTCCCCTGCAAATTGTTACCTGGGTAAGACTTTCTCTGCAGCCATGCATTTTGTCTCTCTTTTCTGATAAAGAAAAACTGGAAAGTCCAGAAGTCCAGGACTGGGACTCCAAAGAGTGCCACTCTTGCACTGTATTATGGCATGCAGCAATGGCATGTAGCATGTAAGGGGTCTAAACAGGTCACACTGGGTGTGTTTCAAGGCAAACAACACCACAGAATCCTGGATTCCTTGTCTCAGGGGTAATCACAGAATCATAGAACGGTTAGAGTTGAAAGGAACCTTAAAGATCATTGATTTCCAGCTTCTGCCATGGGCAGGGACATGTCCCACTAGAGCAGGTTGCTCAAAATGCCATCCAGCCTGGCCTTGAAAATTTCCAGGGATGGGACATCCACAACTCTGGGCAACCTGTTCCAGTGCCTCACCAGCCTCACAAGAAAGAATTTCTTCCTAATATCTAGTCTAAATCTCCCCTTTTCCAATTTAATCCCCAGGCAGTGCCTACCTGCCCTCCCAGCCGGGATGATGGGATATCAGCCTTGTAGCAAGAAGCTGAACCTATGGAAGTAGTTGAAAGGTTTTTAGTTTAGGGAAGCAAAATACACTAGATAAGCTATAATTTTAATGGCATTTACCACACGTGCATATCTCTGAGCTGCCTACCTTAAGCCTGTTTCCTGTCTGAGCTCCCTGGATACCTTTTATATGGTGCATATACACAGCATCTGGAAATTAAATGAAGAGTTAAATAATGGCTCTCTTGTGTACAGAGCACAGTAAAAATTATGCAGTGAGTTTTTATAACTTTTTTAATATAATAAAGTTGAAGAGACTGAATGCTGGTTTTATGATACGAGATTTCCAGATTGCTCCCAAGTCAGCAACAAGCTATTCATAATCTTTTATTATAGCATTGTCATGATGACTGTAATCAAGTCCCTGAGCTACCTGATGATACCAGGGGTAGCATGAAGCTGGTAAATACTGATAAGTTTGCATTTAGTATGACATTTAAAGAGCATGGCTCTTGCATTTTCTAATATTAAAGGCCTGTTGATAAATTTGGATCTGTTTTCCCCTTTTAAAAGTGTCTGGGGTTTGTAGATATCTTTAGGATGCCAACATATGAGCTGATTTGGTAAAAGATGAGTTAGTGTTCCTGTTTCTACTATTTAAAAAATTCTTTGCCAGCCTCCCTCCCCACTCCCCCACTGTCTAGAGTTTTCAAACACCAATTAAAAATTTGATCTAAGCAAAATCTGTCAGGAAGGCATCTAAGTAAGAGCATGTTGATTATTGCAAAGGCTGGTTGCACTCTCCTGCGACCAGTCTTTTTCCTGCATAGACTGGTATGTTTCAGCATCAGCTGGACCCCAGTTCCTGCAGAGCATCTGGGTTAACCTCATACCAAGGGCTGAATCAGAGGGTTTGCTTTGATTCCCTGTTCTGTGTGTTCCTAAGATTTTGAGGTGCCATCTGTAAAAACAGGCTTTACTGGGGTTTGCACGCATCAGTAGCTGAAGTTCTTGCTCCAGGTTATCTGTGTGCTAATGCTACACAGACAACAACTTATCACAGCCAGGAGATTTGCATTTCAAAAGCGTAAAGCTTCTCCACTTGCTAGCACCAAAATCAGAACAGTTCTTCCCCCTTTTCAGCCCCATGGCTGGACTGCCCATTCCTGTACAGTTTACCCACACTTTTCCAGCCTCCTCTTAAAAGACTCCAGTGATGGATATTCCTCATGCAGTCTATTTCTGTGCTTAATTACTCTTCCTATTAGAAAGCTTTTCCTAATGCTTGACTTAAACCTCGGTGTAATTTAAGTTATTATTTCATAATGGAGAATTAATTCCTTCCCTCTCTGCAGCTACCTTTTATGTCTTAGAAGCCGCAGTCGTGCCTCTCTGTTCTTTTCCTTTTAGCAAACGGCCCCAGTTCCTTCGGGCTGTGGTTTTGGACTATTCTCCCCTGGACCCTCACCAGCAGCTGCATCGCTACTGAGCCGGGGCCAGACACACGCTCCAGCTGGGGCCCTGCCAGCCCTGAAAGAAGAAAGATTTCCACTATGTGTCACATCATAGACAAAATCCTGCTTATATATCTCATGGCAATAGATACTGCTCTGGAAACAGTATCGCGTTTCTGACTTTGGTTCACCTTGTGATTTAAGAAGTATCCCCCCCTCCAACCCCAATCCAAATATTTTCCTGTTATACTGGTGCTTACCCCACTTTCTATATTGAGTATTTGAGTAGATGATTATCACTAGCTGTGTATAAATACCTTTCACTTGGTCTGATTTAATTGCATCTCCTTTTTTTGTTTTGTTTTGGTTTTGTTTTAATCATTTATTCAATTTGTAAAAAGTATTCTGGGTTCTAATCCTATTTTTCAGCCCTCCAGGTAACCCTTTCCAGATTGGGGTCATTTGAAAAATTAATAAACCTATTCTCTATGCCTCTGTCCATAACAATAATGAAAATAATTAATAATTCTGGTGAAGGACAGACTACAATGAAACTCTGACTTAATGAATTAAAGTACACAATTTGCAATTGATTTAGCATTGAACTCACAGACGTGGATCCCTACCTGCATTTCCTGTGATTGCTATGGTGATGCTGCAATACAGTAATATATCTCTGCAAGGCTGACAGAAGCAATAATAGCACAATGAAAAACTTTGGAAGATATCCTCATTTTCTACCAGAGGCATAAATGCTTTCTGGAACTACTCTTTGACCAGGATAGTAGGTGGTGTCCTGGGAAAATTCCTCAGGATTTTCTTGAACTCTTGTGCCCAAGAACATAGAGAAATGTTGGTCTGTGTCTGATATTTTTCTGAAACTTTGCCCTTCACATTTGCCACATGGAAAGACTTAGGTCAAGGCCTGGGGAGTGGATTAATAGTTGGGGTTTGGTGGCTGAAGCTCTGCACCAGTAACCCGTCCAGTAATGACCACACATTCCTGCCCACAGGATCCCTATTTACATCAGGTTTCCTTCTGCCCTGAAAATCACAAGATTCTCTTCATCTTTTCTACACAGCCTGCAGAGAGGTTTATTTGTATAAAAAGAATTATACTTTGAAGTGACATTAAAAATCCATTATTTATTTTTACATACCATGAATTAGGCAAAATGAAGTGAAAGAAAATCTCTCCTATGAATTTAAGAATGTTTTCTGTTGAAAGAAGTGAATAAGAAAAAAAAATGAAAAATTGCCATGAAAACCACATCTGTTTTGGTTGTAAAGTTATTTTTCTTTGGAAAAAAAACGTTTCAGAAAAAAATTTCCAGTAGTTCTATGCAGTGTCATGTCATTTGCCTCTGATTTCCCTGTAATGACCTTTGCTGTGGCAGCTCTCTTGATCAGCCAACAGCATATAATGGCTTAATACATGAACTGAAGCAGTATCAAAATCAAAGAGCAATCATCTTTGGAAGGCAAAATGTCACAAGGAAGGCATCAATCAACAGGAGCGAGTTCAGCTGAGGGCCACCAAGATGCTCAGGGTGGGAGCAGTTGCCTTGTGACCAGGGGCTGAGGAAGCTGGGCTGGTTCAGCCTGGAAAAGAGACAGCTTGCGGGGCAGAACTAAGAGCAGTCCCCAGTGCCCACAAGGAGGTCATCAAGGAGAAGGAGCTGGGCTCTTCACAGCTGTGGCTGGTGTGAGGCTGAGAGATAATAAGCATGAAATGAAAATAAGAATTTCAGGCTGGATATAAGGAGAATCTTTGTCCCCATGAGGACAGTTGGGCACTGGAGCAGGCTGCCCAGTGCAGCTGGACCATCTCCACCCTAGAAACTTTTCAAGCCCCTACTGGATACAGCCCTGAGCAACCTGTTTGACCCTGCTTTGAGCAGGAGGGCAGGCTAAAGACCCCCTGATGTCCCTTCTGGCAAGAATTTTCCATGATCTTGTGATTCATACACTGACCAGGACAGGCCATGGTAGTGAGTTTAATTTCCACTTTTAATCTACTCATTCCTTTAGCTCTGGATTGTGCATGTAGTCATGCACATTATTTAGTGTTTCTCACAGTGTAAATAAACTGAACAGCACCTATGTCACCCAGTACTGGTTGTAACAGAGAAGTAAACAGCCTGCTCTAAGAGACAGAAATATGTCATGCAGTCTGAGGAAACATCTGCAATTAGAATAACTGCTCTGCTGGAACACGGCATTTATTCAGGAAGAGCCATAGGTAGGTAGAAACAGTCGTAATGTATCATTTGCCTTGCACCAAATCTACGGGAGTTTTACACGGCAGATTTGCAGTTTAAAACTTTTGAGTGCAGTGAAAGATGATTTATCTGATCTATATGGTACAGTTCAAATGTTCTGTGATAAAAATGAGCTATTGATCTCAGGAGATTCTAATTTAGATCAGTTCACTTAAAAAGAGTAATAAACTGAAACAGTCTGGGAAGCTTATGTTTCGAATGACTTATCAAGGAGTTAAAAAATTTAGTAACCTGAGCCAGCAATAACTTTAACAGTAGCAAGAATCCCAGATTTTACTGAGCCAAACTTTTTTGAACTGTTCACACGAGTATGGGGATAACATTGTTTTCTACTAGAGTGATGTCCAGAGAGATGCTCATTTGTAGCAGACCTTATGAAAATAAATAAAAAGTAAAAGACATTTTGGAGAGCTCAAATCATAACCTTAGCAATGATACTGAGTAATGGCTTTTTGGGCATAAAGGATAGTAAGTAAAGTATTAGGAGATCAGTCCTATTTTCCCATAAATTTTCCATCACTGAAACTTGAGGTCTTGCCAAAGATTTGGGGACATTTCTAGAAGAAGCTTGATTGATGTTTTATTGCTGAAAATCCAACTAAATGGATATTTTGGCTGTCCAGTTCCTCACAACCACAGTTTGGCTTTAACTGCCTAGCTTACATAGCTCTTTTTTTTAAATGAAGTTTATGAAATAAACATGAATTGAATCGATTAAAGTACTGTGAATGCACAAATTGATGTAAGATTTCACTTAATTTTCAGTAACTCAAAACGGGCTGTCCCCCACATAATTAGGTGTACTGGCCTATATCCCCGTTAACCACCTGGATAACGGAAAAGCATGTACATCCCCAAATGTGAAAATAATGAGCAAATGGGGACTGAAAGCACTTGAGAGTGTTAGAATTTAAAACAATACATTGAAGAAGTGATCAGAAGTAGGGAAGATGAAGCCCAGTACAAAGACGCGCACAAAGCACTGTACTTGGAAAGAGGAACAAACTGAAAAGGGAAAAAAGTACTGGAGAGCAGCAGAGCAGAAAAGATGGTTATAAGGAATCATAATCTAAACATGATATAACTGATGTCATGCTGTTGCCAGAAGGCGGCTTTTATCGTGTAAAATGGTCAGTAGTTCTTTCATCAGCACTTCTGAAGTTTGACAAGGAGTGTCATGTCCTAGTTCAGATATTACATATCCACAGAGATTAAGACCCTTCACTTGACGTTAAGAAAAGTGGCACTTAGAAAATATTTTTTGTTGGCGAGGACTGAAATAAAATGGGTTTGACTGAGCTTAGTAGACTGGTGGAAAGGTAGAAGAAAGGTGATATTGCAGAGGTTGTACAGAGGGATGGAGGACAAGAAAGACAAGCAGTGGATTAGAATAATTTGCAGCAAAAGAGAAAGCTGGGCAAGAAAACTGTCTAGTTAGATGAACAGGTAATCAATGGAACAAACAACCAAGGGCACAAAACTCCTGTCACTAAATGTTTTGAGAAATGTTTAAAGCAGGTATAATTTTCTCCTTCAAAATGCACCCTATAAAGGAAGCCACGAGTGCTAAGCACAGAAGTAAGTAAAGGGAGCCTCAAGAAAGATGACAGAAGAGATTGTAGAAGGCCATACTTAAAATTACAGTAGATTCCTAGGATATGAAGGACCTATGTTTAATTATTCATTAAAAGATTTGATTCAATATTCCCTGTCAGGAGCCTGTCTGATCGCCACATGATACCTTTAAGATGGCAGAAGGCTTTGTTAAAGACAGCCCACTTCCAGTAAAATAATAAAATACACATTAGCACAAAAGCTGAAGTCCAAAACAGGAGTGAAAAAACATCTCTATTTGCTTTCTACACCAACAGAGGTCTTCTCTCATGAAGCTGAAATCATGTGTCTCTTCTGTGTGCTGAGTGTGCCACAGGCTGGTGTTATGAGTGTTCTCTCAGTGCCCCAGGAGCATTGTGCCGCTACTGCACTTGTTGCACAGACACTTACAGAATATTTGTTAAAAATAAATCGATGTGGGGAGTTGTTTCCACAGGGTAGTGCTCTGATGCCTCAAACAGCAGTGCTGGTTACTGTCCAGCTGGCAATGGGAGTTTGTGCTGTGATGGTCCTTGCATCTGCATCTTCATCAGGACCTGGTGAAACTCCCCAGCCCTCTGCTCACTTGTTATGATCCAGACGTGCTGTGCTCCTGCATGACTGCTCCAGCACACGCATGGTCTGTTTCTATTGATAGTATAAAATTATGTACAAAACATCTAACCTGTGTACAAAATGCTGTGCTATGTGCCCAGGTCTGCATCTCTGCAAAGAGAAGTATCTTGTGCAGCCTGGTCAGTTCTGTAGCAGGAACAGCCTGAATGAGTCCTTTGGGTGGCCAGGTTCTTGGCCAGGTTAATCAACACACCCCACATAAATAGTGCCTGTCTGTCAGTCCATCCAGGCACAGCAGGAGCTGCCCAGGTGAATCTTCAGGCCCTTCTGAAATAACCCAAATGGCTCCTGCATCAGTTGCTGAAGAGCTTTGCTGTGCAGGGTCTCAGAGCTCAGGCAATCACCTTGTCACAAGGTAGTCTCTTGTCTTGGATGAATCCCTTGTTTCACATGTGCAGAGGGCTCTACGTATACAGAGTTCTGGGACCAGGAATTACATGTGCTGGATGCACACCCAAGCGTAGCCCTGATCCCCAGCTAGACCACAGTTACAGTTGTAGGACAGCTTGAATTTCAACCTTAGTTCTCACTTATAACTGAAATTCCACAGCTTTTGCCCACCACAGTCATAGAGTAAAGGCTACATGCCGAGCTCTAGAATGGAGCCCTGTGTCTGCTGAGCATCCTCTGCATCAGTTATCACCTTTTTAGTTTCCATGGCATTGCTTTTGCACTTTCCCAAAAGAACACATCCTCTATGCTTTCACTACTTGTCATCATATAACTGAAGCTCTTTGTTAAAAGCTTCTCTTGCTGGACCAATTTAGAAGCACATATGCCTGATGAGATAGCAAATTAATAATGGCCTGCCTGCATGATCTGTAATAGAGATGTTATAGTTTAAAAGACTGTTTCAGGGTTGGCAGATAAGACTTTTCATCTCCTGTATGCAGACGTAACTTCCTGACCCAACAATAATGGCTGTCTGCGATAAGCACAAAGCCCTGCTTGCATTCAAACTTGATACATGTTTGCCAGACTGGGGAAATCTATAGTGGACTACACCCCTGAAAGTCCCTTCTACATGCCTTTTCCTTTTACACTTTTTACTGTAAAGAACACAATAATAGTTAAAAATCCAGTTCAAAACATTGCAGCTTCTGCTTTGCAACTCCACCAGCCTCATGAACCCTTCAATACTTCTCTTAGCATCACCTGCGGAATTAGGTTAAATGAATTTATTCACCTACACATGAAATGGTTATACATTGTGACTGCTAGCTTCCAAATAAATGGCCACGCTATATTTTGGAGGTTTTGATGGGGGAAAAAATAAGATGAAAGGTACTTCTCGGTGAGGGAGAGAAGAAACGTGCCTACTACATAAGGAAATGTAGAAATGTCTCCTCCAAGGAGGTAATAATAGATTTTTGGTTCTGTGATGACCCTCCTATTCCAATTCTTGGCTAGACTGAGTGGAATGGTGAGTGGAAGCTCTGAATGAAGGAAAGAGATCTACATGGAGTAAAATTCAGAATATCAAAGATCAAGTAATGTTCTGCTTTGGACATAAAATAAGCCATAGTTAATTCTTCATTATTTTTTCCTAGTTAGAGAGCAAACTATATAGTGGCTATGACTTTCCTGGAATTAATTTTCACTCGCAAACAAGAATACAACTTCCCACTGCTACAGTGTGAACTAAGAGTTTCAGGCCAGATATCCCATCACCAAGGACATCTGTGGCAGCTCTTCTGAAGAGATAAACACCTAAAGGAATTCATTTCACATGCATCCACTGGGAAATGCAGTGAGACAAAGGTATATGGCTAAGAACTTTTCAAACTGAAGTATAGTAGGGCTGGGGTTAGCCCATGGGGACCAAGTTCTGAGGATTTCAGTTTCTCTACCTATAAAAGCAGAATAATGGCACTGGGCTTCTCTGGAAAACATTTTGAGATAAAAGGAACCTGATAGCACTGTAGGAGAAAAACCAATTGGGAATCATGAAGTTGCCATACTCAGGTGGATAATCTGTCAATATAAATAACCATTGACTGCTGAAAAGCTGTCTTTAAAAACAGGGAAATAATGCATTTTTGCAGTATTTAAAAGGAGGAAAAATAAATCTCTTTTTTACTGAATAGCTTTACACTTTATATGAACCTAGGGGATTTCTGCAGCTTTCAGCATCACAGCATCTGAATGAAGGATTATGTTCATAGTCATAAACACAAAGAGCCCCATGAACGCTATTCCATTGCACTTAGCTCTTCACAGACACAACCAGAAGAGAGCTCCAAAGCCCGCTGGAAATGACTTTGCTCATTCCAGCTACTTTGGTGGCCTCCAAAACAGACCAGAGGGGCACAGACTGCTTGAGCTAAAGCAGATCCCTCTTTTGTTACTCCATTGTTTGACCCCCACACTGATTCTACAGAGCTTTAGGCCTCACATGATGCTATTAATAAAAAATTTGCTATGTAGGACTTGAGTAGCACCATAGCCACAATGCATGACTGATAGATGCTTATACGTCCAGTGAGGATGGACAGAGGAATCTGTTAACGATCTGCATGAAAGCATTAGAAGGTAACAAAATGTCTGCAGCCATACAGACTTCTGCCTTTCAACCCACGAGTGGTGGTGATAGCAGAACTGGGTACTAAATAGACACAGAGACTGAAATGTTAGACATTTTAAGCTATATACTTTAGCAGTCTCTTTTGTGGATTTTCAGAGTGTTTTGGAGGATGGGTTTAAAAATCCAGCATATCTTCTGCACATGTAAAACTACTAGGTATTTGTAAGTGCAAAAATACCTATGTTGATATTTAAATAGCAGGAAAAAAAAGTCATGTTGGTTTCCCCAGTTATGAGATTTTCAGAGGGGAAACAACGCCCCACAGAGAGCAACGAGATTTCTAGATTTAAGGACAATTTTGACCACATCTTGCATGAAGGGTATGTGCAGGCGATACATGTGCTCATTACTGGGTGTCTAAATCAGCCTGAATTATTACAAATGATTCCTAGTAGGAAGGGATCTGAATTCAGTATAGAGTTTATTTGAACTCTGTTATGCTGGAGAAGATATCCTGTCTCTTCTCCTGCAATTCCCACCTGCTTGCATTTGTGAGCTGTATCAACATTACTCTCTGTTACTTGCTTTGCCATATTTTGTCAGATGGCATTCCCTCCCTCTGTGCCTTGCTTTCTCCTCGTGGACCAAATTTTACTCCTGCTAAAGAAATGTTACTCACTTAACACCAGTACAGTAACATGGGTACAAAAGGAAACCGGCTGTGTTTATACTCACACTGCTGCTAATTATTTAGACCTAGTAAAGGAACCTGGGAAAAGACCAGGCAGCCTATCAGATATTAACTTAGGGGCTATTTCACGCTTCATATGACTTTTCTCTACTTTCAGAACTGTGTTGCTCAAAAAGGTTTGTCAAATTTTCGTGACTTTTATAGCTTGTGCTCATGCTGCCTCCATCAATATGGATTTCCAATATCTCTTTTACATTCTTATAGTTTTTACAATTCTGCTTGTATTCTATCATCATCTGAAATAGCAAGATGTCAATTTTGTTTTGTTCTAATTGCTGCTAATGACTTACTGATGAGAGCAATTGCTTTCTGTCTCTTATTGTCTTAGAGTTGTTTATATATGGGTCTTTAATGCAGTATCAGGAGAAACATTTCTTGGTAAGAAAGCTAGGCTCTGGTATAATTTTCTTGATTCTACTTCAGTCCAGATCTACTGAATATTTCACGAGATGGTGGAAGTCAGAATACTTAGAAATACTAAAGGTAAGATTGAAAAGGTACGGAAGCACCCAAAAATGTGCATGGCTGACTAATGACAGTTAAAAATGCCTGGGCATCTAAGTTAAACTGAGATCAGTAACAATGATTTGTGAAACAGATAGGAAATGAAAAGAGAAAGTGTCAGAGCACAAACAAGATATATGTTCATTGTAGGCTTTTAATTCTAATATTTTAATATATGAATAGTAAAAATTGGGAATTACTGTCCCAAAAGGTTAAGGACAATTTTTAAAACAAGAGGTTTCAGAATGACAGAAATCAAATTTGTGCAGGCAACACTTTTACGATCCTGCAAAAACTGGTATTTCGGACATTTTTCATGTTTGCTAAAGCAACAGTAGAAAGTCTCTGAAACACTTCTTGCTGAATGAGCAGACAGATCCATTCCCTTGGTGTAGCTGTGTTCGTAATGAGTAAGCACATCAATACTGAATGAACTAAAAACACGTTACACAAGTAATACACACAACTGTATGCTTATTAGTCTCGCTGTTGGAATTCAATGTTAATAACAGCATTATAAACCAGACAAACATAAATTGGGACCTGATTTCATGACCACACGTGGCTCCTGTTGCACTGCACAGTGCCACAGACTTTACTGTATTCTCCAATAGATTAGATAAGGTGAGCGCTGGACCTTTGATATCTATTGCCATTCTTATTCAGGTCACTGACATGGTGCTTTCTAGCAGGCTGTTATCTTTCACAGAAGCCAGTTCCTCTGTAGCAGCTCTGCAGACATTTCCACAGCTTCGCGCTACTTGGCCACAGTCTTGCTGCTGGTGTAATTAGCTGCGTGGGAGGTCCTGATTACAGGATGGTATCTTGGAAAGCTGTGATCAGGTTTCTGGAGGACCCAGCACATCACCACAGAAAATCTCACTTAGGCTATCATATAAAGAACAAATGCAGAAAGTAAAGTAAGAATCTGGGGCACTTGGAAAAACACTTGTCTGGCCACGTGTACCAGGGAATATTTTGGGTTCTTGCACTAGACTGCAGAATGATCTGTGATAATTACCTTGATGAACACAAGGTCAGATAGGGCACAATTTTTGCTTTTAAAAGAAAGACTGTGTTTCCTGTTTCCAAGTCTGTAGTGCTTAGGAATGAGCTATTTAATGATGTTTCATGTTATTGGTATGTTAATTGGTACTGGCTTGGAAAACTGTGCCCACTTATCTACACTTCTAAAGAACAGTGTTAAACATTGAACAAGCTAAACTCAGCGAGTGGTTATGAAAGAACACAGAGTCTTGACATGCAGAATTAGCAGTTCTTCTGTCAATTTTGTATACTATTCCATTTTATACCTGTTTGGATTAATCTCTGAAATTCAGCATCTCACACAACAGATGCAGAATTTATCTTTAATGCAGAATTTGTGTTTTAGTAAATTCCAGTTTCATTTTGAATTTCTGGGTGATATTTTTTTTTATTTTCATATTTCATTATATACAAATGCTGATAACAGCTGGTTTTTCCAAGTTATGTTTAATTTTTTAATGCTGGTTTAAACAAAGACAGTGGTGGCATCTGTCAGAGAGACGCTGCCAATAAAATTCTGCATATTTTGTGCAGCAGAGACTATAAAGAACGTCTTTTACCATAATGCCATTCAGAAACATGCTTGTAAGAGAGGCTCCTATCTTCCTGTTTGGTCTCACCTTGAGATGTATCATAATGGAAGTTCATGCCAGAAGACAATTCAAGGTTGTTTTCTTCTAAGCATCTCATGCAAAATCGCATAAGTGGCAGGAGACAGTTGTTTTTATCAGTGAAAGATACTGGAAGGTGAATTTTGGAAGCATTTCAAATATTCTGCTATTCAATATTGTCCCTTTCTGTCAAGCGTATGGTAGATATTCTTGATGGAAACAGAAGGACATAATCAAATTCAGATTATTGTTAATGCACTGATTAGTGCTTAAGCCAATTGTGTTAATAAAAGTACAGGGCAGCTCCAAAGAAAAAAAAAACTGTAATCACTTCTGGACTATAGCTGCTCACTGATATATGTCTGCGGATTTCCATAGAAGAGACATGGTTTAATCTCAGACAGTGGAAGGTAAAAAGAGAAAGTTGTCCTTTCGTTGTCACCTTTGTTATAGATGTAGCATCCACTGAAATATTCAGGGGAGACTAGTCTAGGCTAGGATTTGTATCAGTTGTCGAGTTCCTGACAAAGCTATGCACAGAGAGGCTTCCCCCTTTTTCACTTGTTTTGCCCTCCATTTCTGAATTCATTCTTTGTTACAACAAAGACTTCACGGGTCAATCTCAGTTTGGGATAAAGACACCTAAAATTAAGTGCCTGCAAGTAAATGTATGTATGTGAGCTTGGTGACTAAGCCGCTGCTATAGTCAGTAACCTCAGTGAACATTCTAATATTCTACTAACCTCTGTATGTCTCTCAATTTAGTAGTAATTAGGGTTCTGCTCAATTAGTAAATATAGGTGTCCAGTGAGATGACCTAAGGTATCACAGAGCTGGCAGATATCGCGCAGGACCTACAGAGGACCTGGGCTCTTCTGGACTTGCAGATGAAGGCCGAATGAGCATCTCAACAAATTCACAAAGGTGTCTTGAAAGGTACTAGACACCATTCTTTAGGCACTTGAATCCATCCCTTACATTTAGACACCTTAACTTAGGTGTCTCAACCTTGAGCTGAATGGCTGTACTGCAGATAATGGTTTTTTGAATCTGAGCTACCTTTAATCAGTGAAGAAGTCTGCAAGAAGCACATGTTCCTCAGAGAGAGGCAGGGACTCCCTCTGTAGCACCAGATTATGGGGAGGATTTTAATGGATACTAAATCTTTCTGTTTGGAAAGAACTGCTGTTAAGCTTAAGTGGCTAAAAAAATCCAGTTACAGAACTGGGGAATTACAGTGGCAATGTACAATTTCATCTGTTCATGTAAAGAGAGGGTATTGACTGTTTCTGTTAAACCAGGGATTAGATAAAATATCAACTTCACAGTTATTTTAAACAGACTGAATTTAGTATTTTTTTTTAAATTAGATAAGTCAATAAGTGGCAAACCAGGTTCCAGACCACCTTTAGCAGAATGCTGTTAGCATAACAATTAACATCTAGCAACCTGCATGTTCTTAGTGAATAAAGGTTTACTGGAGCAAGACAGATAAAAATAGGAAATGTCTATTCAAATTCCAGGCAACCATGGGCTCCTTTTTCCTCTAGGAACTGAAAGCTAATTAGCATCTTTGAAAATTAATTCATTGATTTTGAAGGCTGCATACGGATTAAGGTACGTTGCTTCAGCATAAACTGAATATTTTGTTATCTTTAGTGGTTTCCATAAAATGTACTCCCATGGAAAAAGCCATGTTTGGGATTCCTGGAAGTAGCAAGATAATGACTCTGATTAGTAAACACTTTGGCAATACAATGCAGTGCTTAACCTCTACTGGGTCATGGTGCTCAGATAGATGAGGATTTGTTGAGTTGTTATATCATTCTTACTGTTTTAACAATATCTTCTTCACATTTTTAGATTGATATCTACTTTTGAGCTCTGTTGTAAATCTTGGAAGGTCCCCATTGTCAGTGGATTCCCCATTTTCAGCCTGGTTGTGGTTACAGAGTTCACCCAGGCACTTTTCTGCACCAGAGCTGAGAAGTTCAGTCAACCATTTCTCCATTGGTGTGGGTAGTTGAGGTTGTCTTGGCCCAAGTCAGTAATCATGCTAGCGGCTTCAGCTTTCTCTGTCAGCAAAAGAAAGGAGAAGACAGTAACTGCTTCCTTTACTTAACTTGCTGTTTAATTTCTTTCCCAGAAGCAGCCGCAGCCTGAAAGAAGAGATCATGGTGACCAATTATCCCACTCCTAGTGCAGGGAGAACAGCTGAAAAAGTCATCTCCCCACACTTTCTCCGCAGTTCTTGTGGTAGGAGCATTGAAACCTGCGGCTCAGCAGTCATCTGTCTCAGTCTATGAATGACGTTCCAGAAGAAATGGCCTCTTTCCTCTGAGCCTCCTGTGCAAGCATGGTTCTCCTTTATGTAACAGTGAGCCAGTGTCCACATTTATGCAATGTGTGCTTAAAGAATTCTGGGCTTGGTAAAGAAGCAAATCTCCAGTGAGAGCCGTGGTTATTCCATGAATCAGAAACAACAAGGTCATACAAAGCTCACTGCCTTCTCTTCCATCTCCACAAGATGCAGAGTAGCCAAAGAGATGAAAAACATGCTGTGTAGGAGGGTGCAGAGTATTTTCAGGTGACGTTCACAGATCTCTTGGCCAGGACATGACTGACATGAGTTTCACGCACCCACATTGTGGAGATCCTTAGTTGTCTGAGGAGTGCTGTCTGTCCTCCATCGTGAGTATTGATGGGGACCCAGCAAACCTGCTTCATGCTCCTGATTAGCTCTGATCCTTTCACCTGCAAGGATTTGAAACTTCGGTCATTTTCAGAAGCCCAAGAGACAGAGAGGCTTGGTACACTTTTGACATCAGACCTTAGGAGAAGAGTTGGTTCTGGTGCATGGGGTGGGATCGTGAGCCAATTCAAGTACGTAGTCAGATGTAATCCTGTCTTCTTGAACCTGCAAAATGACATTAGAAGGAGTGTGTTAAAAGTATGCCTGAAAAGGAAAGACACGTTTTTAAAACTGTCATAGAAAACACTCCTTGAGGAATTCTGAAAGTTAAAAAGAGTTCTGAGGGAATCTGTAGGAAGGATACGTGACCTGGAGAGAGAAAAGCAAAGGAGGTGAACTTACTTAGCCTTTAAAAGCCAAAGAATATTACAGAATGGTTAAAAATATCTATTAGAGAAAGATATCAGATAACAGAAAGATTTCTAAAGAAATAGCAGGTCATTCCTTAACAACAATATCAAATGGCTGGAGGCTGAAGTTTGAAAATAAATTGAAGAATTAATTAAACTGCCAGTTAAAATAATTGAAAATAGAGCAATTCCATTTGTTATCTAAGTAAATGACTTTGCAAACAAAAAGTTTTCTCTGTGGAAACATGAATGTTTTCTATCAAATATGATCTAACACTGCAAATACTCAACTTCCAGCCAAAGACTAATTTTCAATACAAATTTGCTGTTCAATGTCATTGTGTAACAAAGTATAACAAGAAAGATGTAAATTAAGCAGACTTCATTATGGTGACTTGGAGCAAATCACAGATCCATTATGGGGAGTTGCTTTCAGAAGGATTCTGAGAAGAATCACTGATTTCAGGATTCAAAATAATTTAGGAGGAGGGAAACATTTTCTAAACAGTTCTAGTTCGTAAATGCTATGATTAAGTACTAATTGCTCAGTCCCTTCTTAGTCAAGACTAGTTATCTTTTCAAAGTATAGACTTCAGTTAAGAAAAAAAATTGTATTTTTTTTATATAAATGAAATTCTTGTTGAAACTAAAACCACGATCTTGAAAACTAGGCAAGTACTGCATCTGGCCTTCCTTTCATTAAATTATAAAAATATTGGAAAATAGTGGAGCCTAAAAAGTAGAAAACTGTTACAGAATTGACAGGATTTTCTTTTATCTACTTATCCATGCCAACTTCTCTGTCAAATGTGCTTAAATGTCTATAACAAAAGAAATGTATATGTTTCTTGATATTTTAGAAAGGTCAAAACAAAAAGAATGAGACAGGTCAGTTGAACCTAATGAGGTATAAGGTATTCAAAACAAAAACAAAACAAACAAACAAAAAAAGAGAGAGAAAGATAAGGAATAAAGAAAAAAAAAAAAAAAAAAAAAAGAAAACTGCCAAAGAGAGAAGATATCAGTTACATGGACAGAAACCTGGTTAGGTCTCACTCTGTGCTCTGTTGAAATTCCTTCCTTTGCACTATTTAGGTGCCTTCTTTGACTTAGTTCCTAGTAATGCTCTAGGGAAAAGTTACACAGATGGCAAAAATTTGCTACAAGATGAATTTACTGTCATTCCTCCCATTAATAGATGGAAATGTAATATTCATTAAAAAGATTCCAAACTTCAGTCATCCCCTAATGATCATGCAAATTCCCTCATCAATGCATAATAGAACAAAAGAGGTCTCTGCATTAAGAATTACTTCTACCACTTTCTATGGCATTTCATTAAAACATCTTATTTCAAACAACCTTTTGCAGAAGCTACTTATCAGATTTGTTTATGGGACACATCTGATTAAGGGAGAAGTGGCAGATGCTTCCCAGCAGTTCTGTTTTGCTTGGTTTGCCCGACTTGGATGTGCCAAAGGTAAAATCCAACATAAAAACGTTACGCTCAGTGTTGATTTTGATTGATGCAATAAAAATGAAACATCAGGACCATTGCTCCCTCCACTATGTGGGAGGATTTTGTGACAATCTTTGCTGATACAACAGCAAGAAACAAACAATAAGAAGCTCTGTGTTTCTCATGCCCACCCTGTAGCTTGAGTAATGACAGGAAGGCATCTTTGATTAGAGTGCTGGTTGGTAGCAATTTCCTTGTCTTTAGGTGGCTTTACATAATATTTTCACACACAATAGTGCAGATCCCCCTAAATGAATTGGGAATTACTTTCATCTCAAGCCCTGGCATCTTCCCAGAGTTATGGACAGTATCAAGAAAAAACTGTCCCGAATTACACTCAAGAAGAATATGTTGATGGAAAGATTGTTAAGTTAGAGCTAGTCTGAGAAACTGGGCTGCCAGGAGGAAGGAGATGTAAAAAGGATGCACATCCTGAATTAGTTCAATTTATCTTCATGATCTGAATTGCTCAGGATGTTCTTCCCCTTGATTACCTGGGGAGTCTGCAGACAAACCTTGTAACTTAGGTAAAGCATTTTAAAATTCCTTGCATTGATTGAGACCTCTTCTTCAATGCACATTTCAGCTATTAGATGCCTAGAATAAGTGTGGGAAGATCATATATGGTTGCTGCTTTCCTTCTGCTAGAAAAACCTAAAATTTAATTCACCATGAAATAAGACCATGTGTTTAAATGATAGCTAAAATGTCTGTGAAGCTGTTCAAGCTGTGCAAGCTCAAAAAACGTTGAAATGCCCAAGCAGATTAGCAAAACATCAGGCTCCTAGTGGCGTGTCCTTCTGGTCAGCATTCTGTGTTCAGGGGTTAGGAGAGAGAGCATCACTCAGGTCGCGTCACATGGGAAATGAACCACAGCTTAGATAGGGATGATCTGATCACTGTAAGAAGGTGTCTACAGCAGTTCAGTGAACAGCAATAATATTTTTTAGGTGAGAAACGCAAGGAAAACCCCTTGACCTTGGTGTGCTTATTCGCCTTTGAGGATATGAATTTCATTTTCTCTTTGTAACAGCATGCTGGAAAATAGCAAAGCAAGGCTCTGGCTTCATCTCAGGTGAGGTTCATTTATCAGGTACCAAGTTGCTCTAAAAACAATTCAACTTCTACATAGCAGGGAGTCAGTAAGCATTAGATGTTTTTGCTAACTTTCTGCCAAAGTCTATGAGTGCAAGAACGTTTCAATATCAGGGTTTTTCTTCATCTGATGGTGACACTATTCAAAAGGGAATGGGGTTGAAGGGAGGAATACAAAGTCATGCTTGAGTAACTTTAATCATTAATAACTTGCTCATTTATAATTGGCTAAAAAGCCTCCCAGGTTTCAGTTGTTAGTTCAATGGATTAACGACACAAGGACACTGACCTGTCGTGTCTGCAGGAAGAACTTGCTGAGTGGAGATGCCAGAGCAATGACCTCATTATGCATCGTGGGCAGGGGAGGATCAATCCTACTTCAGAGAGGCAAGATGAAAAGCAACAAATGTGGTAGAACTAATGGAAAAGCTGCTTTTTTTTTTTTTTTTTTTCCTATGCTTTCTCCAAAATGTGAAAAAAAATAAAGGGCTCTGTGTTAGGCTGGAAAGCAGGACTAAGTGTAAAACCAGCTTGTACTGTTTTAAGGGAAAAAAACACCATTCTAAGGATTATTTTGGCTTGTCAAAAATGGCAGGCAGAAAAGAGGGTGCAAGTGAACAAGCGATGGCTTTACATCAAATCAGATTTGGGGAAAGAAAGGATTACTTCAAGACCCCTCCAAGAAAGGAGATGCTTCGTTAAGTAGATTATTTACTTCCATTCCTGGTTTCAAAAAGTAATAAGAAAAACCTGATTTTCACCATCTTCTTGCTGCGGTTTAGATAAGTGATAAATGGTGGCAAGGTGTCTGCTGTGGGGCACCGGCACAGCGCGTGTCAATGCACACTCATTCTCTGAACCATGAGCTAAACTTGAGGAAATAGATTGCACTAATCCTGGCATTATCACTGGAGGGCTTAAGGAGGTCAGCCTGGCTACTGACTTCCATCAGCCAGGGCCCTGGCCCAGAGATTAATGACAAAACACTAAGCTAGAGAAAGAGTTTGACCGAAGCTCTGCAACTCTAACCCAGTTAGATTGCTGTCAATTTTCACTATTCCTATTGGCAGAATCAGACCTCTTAAGCTAGAGGCAGCTGATGGATCAGTCCTTCAATTGGGAAATGCAGTTGTATCAAATCTTGAGAGTGCAATTTGATTGCATTTCTCAAAGGGAAAAAGTCCAGCTGGCTTGTTCTGACAGTGTCAAAATGCTTTTTGTAGTTATGTTCCAATGTTATTCAATAAATGTGATATTGTGCATTGTAAGAACCGCCCCCCTCCCCGCCAATGTATGACATTATCAAAATGAAAAGATTCCATTGTTTTGACTCAAACTATCTGAACTTTTACTGAATGGCAAGTCTCACCATTCTGGCTCTAAGCTTTTTTTTTATGACTGAGAATAATGCCAGGAAAGTTACTATTTCCTAGCTAACAACAACAAACTCACTGTTTTTAGTCCAGGCCTACCAGTGAAAATGATTGGAGAGAAACTTTGAATAAAATTCAAAAGATATGGAAAAAGTAGGTAACAAAACAACAGTATTTATGACATGTTTCTATTAGTATGATAGCTTGTTCTGCTCTGTCAGACATTAGGTTGATAGTTTACTGGAAAGTTGCTGCTTAGTAATGAATAATTTTCCTTATCTAGCATATACAGATGTTACCATCCCTATTGCCTATTTTAGGATTTATACCTTTACCTACTCTCATATCTGAGCAATGCCCACACAAATCACTATTCCCTTTTGGAATTCCACATGGGGACTTTGCCCATCAGGCTCCTTAGTGTAAAGGAGCGGTGTGTGGTGGTGTTCTGCCCTGACCTTGGCATCCAAAAGTGGCACATCTGAGTCTAACCTCACCAGAGCAAGCTTCATTGTCACTGGAGATAAACAGGCTCCAAGGATCTACTGAAGGTAGATATTTGCCACTGACTTCCATTTCATCAGGAAGATAAAGGTAAGCAAACCCAATCTGTGATAAAAAAAAACTCTGAAAATGTGTTGTTTTATTATAGAAAGTGGATTTAATTTTATGCAAATACACAACTGTTTTCAAAGCAATCTTTGGCTAAAGGCTCCCAAATAGTGTAATTGATATATTCTACCTGGGTGCACAATGAAGTTCCTGGTCTAAGAGGTGAAACTTTGATCACTTCCAGAAGACTGGAATCTCGCACTAGAGAACTAATCCATCACTTATCGGCCATCACCATGAAGGACTGTGGATTTATTATGTGATATGCAAAAATGCTGTCTGCTGGACTCAGTTTCCCTGAGTCTATAAGCAATTTCAAAGCTCTGGGTTCAGCACTTGTGCCTACCATGCTACTAGAGAGCTCTAGCCTTCTACTGAATTTTCTGAGGAATTTCTGACTTTTCTGAGGAAGAATTACACAAGGCCAGATTGCCTGTACACATCCACCACACAGGGTTTTCTTCTGCTTTCTTTATTGCTGTTACTCTTAAGATACCTTATACAGCGCTTACTTTAGCTAGTTTGATGCAAAGACTGTTTGGCATTTGTTTGTGAGCAGCCCTGTGAGCAGTGCTCCAAGCAATGCTGCATCCAGTGTTTATTTGGGTGCTGTTCAGGGTTTTTCAGAACAATAAAAATAAAAAAAAATACCAGAAGGAGAAACATGATCTGAAGGCTGTGAGTTTGCTGCTGGTGGTCAGAATTGAGAGTGACTTTCTGCAGCAAAAGGGGGACCTGTATCCTTTCTGTGGAACAGCAGTTAAAAGGGGCTGAATGGCAGCCAACAAACTTTCTCTCAAATAGATTTGCCATGTGAGCACATAACACAGCCTTGCCCCTGGTGCGTATCTTGCAGCTGCATTTGCAGCCAGCCCGCTTTTTCCTTGTGTAGGAATAGCAGAATGATTAAAATTTCTGAGTGCATCACACAGAAAAGAAACCAATCTATATGTATATTTAACTTGCTTTGGATTTATGAATAGAAGTCCTAGAGATCCTCCTTTGTAACAAACAGCTGCAGGTATGCACAGGAGCCTGGCAGAGAAGGCGGTGTTTTCCTGACTTTGAAGGTATGCTGTAACAACATCTGTTTCGTTGCAGGGCAGTGATGCTGTGGCAGTGAGTGCATCCCACTGGTATATTCAGGCAGTGACACAGATGCTCAGGAAAATAAGGAACAGCATCCAGACGGCATTTAGGGACTTTCAGAAGTGTTTGCGCTGACCGGACCCTGCTGCTCAGGGTCCCCATGGAACTACAGGAACCCATAGCCAACAGGTCATATTTCACATAAGATATTATTTTCAGCCCTCTTCCTGCCCTGTCAAAGAAAGAAAGAATAGAGGATGGAATTCCACGTGATTTTAATAAAGTTTGATTTTGGCTGGGGAAAACCAGTAAGCAGTCGTATTGGACAATGTCAGGAAGCCCCTGTAAGCTCCAGTGAGAGATTTTCAGGGGCAGAGCCACAGTTCACCGCATTGCAGAGGCTCCAGGCAGCCTTCACCTGCCCGTGCTGCTCCAAGGCCTCTCCAGCTGTGTTCGGATGATTTCCTCATGCTGTTTAATTGCAAGATCTTTCTGGTGCCTTATGCACTCCCACACTGGAGATTCATTATCTGAGCCCTCTGCTGCCCCAAAATCTCTTCTCTGAGAGATCCTATTCAAAACACACCAAACACTCCCAATCACACCAGAGCTCTTTTTATGCTCAGGCCAACAAGCATCTTATAAAAGTCAGGCATAAATACGGCACAAACGAAATCTAGTTATGACTGGGAAGTTATGAAATAGGTGTAGTATGAAGGGAAATGAAAGAAACTGATTTTATGGGTACATTAGCAAGGAGAATCACCAAACAAGGAACCCTCCGCAGCAGTGACATTTGGAGCCTAAATCAAGATGACATCCACAAAGAGACAACAGAGAGATCTTGCTGTTCCTGTGATTGCTGCGACTGCTATTAGGACTCCTGCCATTCAGCAAAGCAACTGCTGTTGTCTTTGGGAGCACCAATTCAGGATCTGCTTCAGTGGCTGTAATTTAATAGCAAAGGCATCAGAGGTTGAAACTGGGAACTTGGCAGGCGTGCCTGGGAGAAGAGGGCTTTTTGTGTGCGAATCACTAAACCTTCAAATTCCTGCTGCAGCTCTGCTTCCCTCAGTCATTTTTTGCCAGGAAATGTACAGCCTCAGCATGTCAAAAATGAGAGGCATGGATAACCAGCCAGTGTTAAAATTACAGAAGCTTATACTGAGCTGCAAAGCCAACTTGAGAGAATCAGGGAGCCGAAGAAAGCAGTGTTCTTCCTTCTGCCCTTTTCATGGATGCTCCAGTTGAGCCTGACCCTGGACCACAGGCTGTGCACTCACACGCTTGATTACAGATTCAGGCAGAAAACTTCAGGCTTGGGCAGTTTGCTGAAACTCACGGCCTCTTACCCAGGGCTCATGGAGAGCCTGTGCCGCTGCTGAGTCACAGCCCGTTTGCGTTCCCCGAGCCCACGGCCAGCGCCAGCCAGTATGGGTCAGCTCCACCAGCTCCACCAACGAAGCGTGAGGCTGCACAGAGCTAGAGCAAAGCCTTTAGCACCTGTGAGGGACTTAGCCAGGACAACAGTAGCAGGGAGAGCCACACCGGCTCCAAACAAGCTGGTACCACTCTGGGTGCTGTACAGGCCACTGCTGAATGCCCCCTGGTCAGCGGCAGCTCTCTCTTCTTCATCTTCCCCACATTCAGGTGTTCATTTGGCTTACTTTTTACTGAGTGTATTTTCATTTTCTCCCGGTTACCACTCTGCCTCCCTACTTTCAACTTGGAGACCCAACTTTGGATGTAATACTCGTTTGCCTGTGGACTCTTTGTGTCACCCATGGACAAACAGCCACTTGGCCCACCACTGAGCCCACAGCAAAATCAGGTGCGGTGAGATATGCCCCATCCCAAGGAACACCACCCTCTTACAGTCATGTCCTTCCAGTTGTCTTTTAAACAAAAGCTCTGGCAAGCTGAAAAAGCACTAGTGCTGCAGAGCCTTCCCAGGACTCCTTTGTCAGGCTGACAGTCATGATGCAATCAATACATTTGCAAAAAGATGGAGTATCCTGTTGGCGTTTAGCTGGTGTTTAGTATGTTCGGATAATGTGTTTTGCTGGGATGAGAAGCCTTAGCACTTAGGGATGCTGCCTGTGGTATTTTTAAGCACCAAGTTGAATGCAGAATGTGGCCCTCACTGAGAAAGGTCATGGTGCAGAGTTTCACCATGAACACAGGAGACGAAATTGTCCACTTTCATGGACAGCCCCATGAATACAAAAATAGAGCTGTTGCTGTGATGGAATTAAATCCATGTGATAAAAATGGAGAAAGGGAGAGACTGGAGTATCAATGTCCATGTAAGCATGAAGTCCGTCCCAGAGTACCTGCCGTGGGGGCAGGAGCAGGGCCAGGATGGTTTCCAGCAGTACTGGCTAGGGTTTTGGGCAGAGACCAGCTGATGAAGGATGGAAATGATCTCTCCATCTAGAACTGTCTTCTTCCTCACAAACAACCTGTGTGCAAAAGCCTTTTTGGAAAAACTCACATTTTCCAAAGAACCCAGTCTTCTCTGAAAAAAAGTCCAAAATTAAGTCTCTGACCAACATATACAAAAAACCCAAATGCATTTCCCCTTTCTCCCTGTTCTTTTCCTGTGCAACCCATGGAGAGGTGGCAGAGTTCTGCAGACAGAACCTGCTATTCAGTTTATACAACCTTTAAAATAAAAATGAAGTACCTTCTGGAAGGGCTCTTTAAAATCAGGGTGCCTATGGCTGATGTTGCAGCATACTCTGCTGAGCTTCAGGGAAAAGAAAAGAAAACGCAATTGACTTTGAGCACCACTGCAACTGTAACTGATATTCCATTTGAATTAAACATTTCATTTACTCTGTCACAGTGACTGTGACCTTTTCAACTGCAGTTTGGCTCTAAATGACTGATGTTCTTCACGTTACACACACGAGGTGCAACAGACTTGTTCTGTCAAAGAATGAAAATAGCTCTGCGGGTATTTTGTCTTCCTGTTTTGCAGAGATATAACAGTGAATGCAATAAAAAGTAATGGTGTGGAAGAGATCATGCTGCTGCTTTCCAAGGGTCACGTGTATATGGCAGATGAGGAGCCCTGGTATTTCCACCATTTACTGAATTAAAATACAGTGATGGGCTGCAGCCACCATGTAACTTGAAAATGTGCTGCACAGGTCTGGTGTCTTTAGAGCCTGTGTGAGCTCTGCAGAAAACTCAGGTGACACTCCTAGGGGTGAACTTTCAGAATAAATGTGCTATGAGTTGGGTGGACTCTTTAAACCTTTGGGGTTTTTTTATCATCCATTATTTACCATTCAAGCTACTTACAGGTTGCTTGAGGTTATATTGTGGGGAGAATGTCTCACCTGTCCCCTCATTCCTAGCTCTGTGCAGCTCCCCATCAGAAGAGAGCATTACCAGCGCTCGGAGGGAGTTTCAAGATGCTTGTCCGCACTCTGCTTAGCTGATGCCAGTGATTTTATTTCTCACCTCTTGGAGAACTGAGGCACTTTCCTTCAGATAAGAAAAAAAGTCCAAGTTTTTAAAGTGTCTTCACATCAGTGAGCCCCAGGGGTTATTAGACTGGTTGGAACACTAATAAAACACATTGTCATATTGCACTTTTCTTATTTTTCATATTATCTCCTTTCCAAACCTCTTTAAGGAGAGAAGCAAGGCCCCTCTCTGGATGCTGTATGTCCCCATGGGACAGGAAGAAGCGCCACTAGGTGCCTCAGGAGGATATACACAACCCAGAGGACTTGTGAGAAGAGACATGGAAGCTGGAGGAAAGGGCACAAAAACAGTCATCGGCTGGTTTCTTCAAGGTGCCACAGGGTCACATGTAGGTACGAGGTAGGCACATCCCTGATCACAGTCAGCAAAAAGAAGAGCAGTTGGATTGCTTGGGCTGAGATTCAATAGGGGAGGAGATAATTTGGAGGCACAGAAATGGCTGAGGAGGGACAGAAGGGACAATGCAGTCTCTTTTAGGAGCTCTGCTGGCTTTAAGTGCTTGTTGAACTATAGCCTGATTTTAACACACAGATACACCAGAAGTCAATGTGCTGTTCAGGAATGAATGGCCTGAGAGTGCGCACAGGCTGGTGTCAGGTGTGCGTGGAGTCATGCAATCAGCAGCAGAAAGGTACTTTATGGTACTTTGCAACCTTGTGAAATCCCAGCTTGACCCAGGTGAAAAGATCACTTCTGACAAGAGATGGCTCACTTCCAGTCAATGGCTGCTGCAGTTTCTGCAAAATGAATCAACTGGAGAACACTACCTGAAAAAAAAGGGTCAGGAAGCAGAAATCGTTAGGGATGTTACATCCAATATGATAGGCACAGCGAATTCAGTCTCAATGCACACAGTATCATGCCACAGGTGCTCACTGAGCATGAAAAGGCTTGGCTATGCTAGTCATGAGACACCATACTTGTGTGGATAAGCTGGAGAGATGAGAAACTGAAGGGGGCTAGTTCACTGAGACCTGACCAAGGAACGTGAACAGGACACCGAAGAAGCCAAGAAAATGGAGAGGCCAAATGCAACTTTCCCCTACAGCAGTAGTGGCAAAGGCCTCTGAACAGAGGTCGAAGTCCAGCCATTATATAGACAGAAAAATAATGACCAGAGGAAGCGAACTAAGCTGAATTATGATATGGGCCATAATATATATCTTCATACTCTAGAGGGCAAGGGAGAGAAAACTGAGGAAACCCAGAACTTGAGAACTCATATGGTCACATAGCAGGTTGGCATTAAAGGGTGCAAATAGGATCCAGTCAATTTAACATGGGTCCCAGCCTGTACTTTGGGAGACTAGTCCTATTTAGTAGAGTTCACAGATTAGTCCCTTGAAGCAAGCACCGAAATTCCTCCTTATCACACAAGGGGGGAAGGATGTTCTTTCACAGATTTTCTAAGGAAGATCAAATCTGCCTGATATGTGTACTTAAATTCATGGTCTACTTGGCTAGTTGCTCATAACTGACACAAACTCTCAGTTACCACGGATGTTGTCTCCAGAAAGTCAATAAAGGCTTGTACCAACACTGGCAGTGATCTGTGGATGGAGAGCAGCAACATACCGTAAAGGTCATAATTGATGGCCAAGACAAACCCAGTCAATGGGTAGAAGGCTTTTAGTGGTCAGCTCTCCTTGCTCACATTTATTTGTGTTAGCACTGTGCACAGAGGATGGCCACACATAGTTAATTCACCTTTATACACTGACTAGGAAAACTATATATGCTGCAGGTGAATAATGTTTTATATTAAAGCAGAGTGTGAGGGGAGAGCCAGGCTTACCTCCCACGCATGTATCTTGTGATATCAATACATGTGACTCACCCTTCAGCTGCTCCCATAAGACACCAAGTGATATTTCATACAAAAGCTATCTAGAGACTTATCTGCCTTCAGAACAAAAAATGATACCTCATGCTTCCTTCCCATTTTTTTTTTTTAACCAAGCTTTTTCTCAAAATAAGTCATTCTGCCCAAAGCTTTTCACACACTCCTAAATACTGTACAGGTATGTGAATTCAAGGTATAGCTATTCTAGTTATTATTTGTACTTTCCTACCCATTTCCTTTCTTCATTTGCAGAAGCAGTTTTCTTTTAAGAAAGACAGGGATAGTTAACTACATCCATAACCCTTCTTCTGTGTTTGCAAAGCTTTCTATCCTTATTCTTGTCTTTTCACAACTTATTCCCTGCACCAAGCAATGCAGGCAAGAACATTCTGTACCCTGTTTGTAGCTCTCACTGTTTTCCAGTATTGTGGGTATTGTTTTTCTTCCCAGGAAAGGAAAAAAAAATGTTTTTTTCCCACTTTATCACCATTATTGTAAAATCTGCCAGCAGCTTCTTTGTGGATTGTAAAATCTACAGCTTATAAATGTGCAGTCAGAACTTGCAATGGTTAGTTATAAGGTGATTATCCATGGCAATTGTGAGCCTGTTTCAGAGTCCAGTTACTAGGCAAGCCGATAGGGTTTTTTATGCATATTTGCAGCATTTTGTTAGATTTTGCCAGTAGATAATTGCTGCTGATTAGTACTCTGTTATCTTGTCTAAAGAAAGACCACGTGTGGGCCACTTGCCATGGGTATGCTGATTGCCATAAAAAACCTCAGCATGGGTTTCAGTTATTTATCATTGTTTTCCCATATTTAGAGGAGATGAGATAGCTTTTGACAAATGAGGGCTCTCTTACAGCTAAAAGATAATTCAGTATTTCTCCAGCTATATTTAAGTTAGTTAGGTTATTGCACATGTCAATTATGCTCTCAAATTTTAGACTTTCTCATCACAGTTAGCATTTTGCCTGGCACTTTGCAGAACTGCAGGGGATCGAGATCCCTGCTCCAAAGAAAATTCCAATCCAAGAGCTAAAATGGGAGCAACCAAACAGTGTGGTGCTGGTAACTGGAGCAGTTATCAGGTCACCCTCATATTCCAAGTTGAGATTGAAGGAGATGAAGAGTCCTTGGGCATGTGGAAGCTCATGGGTTTGGGCTGATGAGAGCACAAGAGAAGAGAATGGATGTGTGAAAGGCTGCATGATATTCTGAGTCAGGGAAGTGATGGAGTCACCACCCCTGGAGGTATTTGAAAGATGAGCAGACATGGTACTGAGGGACACGGCTTAGTGATGGGGTTTGTCAGTGTTAGGTTGATGGTTGGACCTGATGATCTGAAAGGTCACTTCCAACGCAGGCAATTCTATGATTCTATGGGTGGAGTGCAAGGAGGGCAAGGACTTCCAATGACAACACTGGTTTACCCATCTGATCAGACTGTGGACCCATGTCAGTGCTGCTGGGCTGATGGGGAGATAATCGGGCTGTGGATCTGTGACAGTGCCATTGATGGGAGGATGTCCCTGCTGAGTGGGTGCACTGGAAGAGGTGACGTCTGGAAGTGGTGCTACTTTAGCAGCACGCACCTCATGGGAGCCGGCGTGCTGGGTGACTGTGTGCAATGCACAGCCTCCCTCCTTAAACCAAATGAAGCTTAATAGCGTAAACCACAGGGTGAAGATTTTTAAGTCGGTGAGGCTGGGCACCTGAGACATTGCACAGGTTACTGAAAAGGAGCAGAGAAATAAAACAACCCTCACAAGACTGCCAGGGCACAGTGCAGCTCAGATTCGACTGAAGAAGACTCATTTCCCTCCTGTCATCTTTTGGTTATTAGCTCGCATTTCCACCATCTCCTTGCTGTCTTAGCAGCTAAACCGTGCTTAGGAAGGCAGCCTGTCAAATAAATAACCATGTCTAAGGCTAGAAGTGAACAAAGGCAGAATCAGCAACAGGAATAATCCCAAAGAATCTCACATTATTCGCTCACTGATATTTTGATTTTATTTTTTTTTCTATACTTTAAGCAACGTTGCAAAGGAACCCCTTCTAGGCTGGGCGGACAGCTGGGGGGCGATGCCACCTGCCCNATGACAACACTGGTTTACCCATCTGATCAGACTGTGGACCCATGTCAGTGCTGCTGGGCTGATGGGGAGATAATCGGGCTGTGGATCTGTGACAGTGCCATTGATGGGAGGATGTCCCTGCTGAGTGGGTGCACTGGAAGAGGTGACGTCTGGAAGTGGTGCTACTTTAGCAGCACGCACCTCATGGGAGCCGGCGTGCTGGGTGACTGTGTGCAATGCACAGCCTCCCTCCTTAAACCAAATGAAGCTTAATAGCGTAAACCACAGGGTGAAGATTTTTAAGTCGGTGAGGCTGGGCACCTGAGACATTGCACAGGTTACTGAAAAGGAGCAGAGAAATAAAACAACCCTCACAAGACTGCCAGGGCACAGTGCAGCTCAGATTCGACTGAAGAAGACTCATTTCCCTCCTGTCATCTTTTGGTTATTAGCTCGCATTTCCACCATCTCCTTGCTGTCTTAGCAGCTAAACCGTGCTTAGGAAGGCAGCCTGTCAAATAAATAACCATGTCTAAGGCTAGAAGTGAACAAAGGCAGAATCAGCAACAGGAATAATCCCAAAGAATCTCACATTATTCGCTCACTGATATTTTGATTTATTTTTTTTTCTATACTTTAAGCAACGTTGCAAAGGAAACCCTTCTAGGCTGGGCGGACAGCTGGGGGGCGATGCCACCTGCCCCGGGTGTGTGGCCACATGTCCCCGCACCGGCGTGGGGGGGACCCCGGCTTGGGGAGCCGGGCTGTGGATGAGGGGGGGAGCCCGGCTGGATATGGGGAGCCCGCTGGCGGTGGCGGGGGGGAGTCCGGCTGGATGGGGGAAGGCGGGCTGGATGGAGGGGAGCCGGGCTGGATGGGAAGGTGCCCATCTGGATGGGGGAAGGCGGGCTGGATGGAGGGGAGCCGGGCTGGATGGGAAGGTGCCCATCTGGATGGGGGAAGGCGGGCTGGATGGAGGGGAGCCGGGCTGTGCCCACCCCCCGTCTCGGCTCTGCGACACCAGATGGCAGCAGACGCTCACGTTTGGAAGCTCCGGGTTCTCATGCAGTGCGGGTCACGGCAGCGCCGTTTGTTTTTTGTAAAGGTGTTCTCCACCTCCTTTTCCAGCCATTTTGTGAAAAAATCAACGAGCAAATAAAGAGGGAAGAAAAAGGCTTGCTGCTTTTTTTTTTGCCTTTTTTTTTTTTTTTTTTTTTTTTTTTTTTTTTTTTCCACTCAGTCTCTGTATTTAACAGTTTTGTTCTCTGGGAATAGAGCTGGGGTCATATTCCAAGCTCAGTTAGAGCTCAGCTCAAGTCAATAATGTCACTTAAACGTGACATAGTTAGATAGCAAATTAAAATCCCATTCAGGAAAGCTGTTCAGCTTCAAAACGCAGCGACCAAGGGGGCTCGCTGCTTGTTAAAAACCATATGCGAGGTAAATGTGACTAAAACTCAAGGATGTGTCTCGACGTGAGAGCACAGTAAGCATCGCTGCTCCCGAGGAAGGCAGCAGGGAGAGCTGCCCTGCAGAAGCAGATCCTACCCACTGTCATCTTCCTTGTCCCCGGTGGGGAGGTACGGCTAGTTTAATCTTCTAATTTAAATTCTACTTTTCCAGTACTTCTGATTTAATTGCCGTGTCAGAGAAGACCTGCATCCACTGACTGCAGCAGAATTCAGTCCGTGTTTTTATACCACTGTCCAATTGCAATACTTGAGGAACAATTTTCTAATTGGGAGGGCATGTGAAAATATATTGTATTATACAGCTATTTCCAGCACAAACAACTCAACCGTCTTCTAGAGTTTGAATAAATCTTTAGATCAAGTTCACCTCCTGAATGACCCATAGATCAGTGCTGAGCTGTGCTGTGGTGTTCAATTATTTATTCATGATGTTTTGCCCATTCTCGTGACAAAAGAAAGATTTAAAGAGCCATTATGGTGTTTATGGAAGTGTTAACCAATTAAAAGCTCAAGGTTGCATGCTATTTCTTCTGCACAACAAAATAAAAAAATTCAGGAGAATGATTGATACAGTTAATATATTTATTGGCATTAGTACATTCTCTTTTATTGCTGGGATCAGGGTGACATCATTCATCATAAAGACAGCATAATTGTCTTTGAATGTTATAAAAGGTGAAATTCATTCTCCTGGAAATTAAAGAGAACATTGCAAAGNAAGAGAGAGAGAAAGGAAAGACAGAGAAAAAATGTACTGGCTTTAAATTTCTCTCCATAAACCTGGAATAAAGCTACTGAGAATTAGTCCAAGATGAAGATTGTAATGTAATAACCTGAAATTAGTTTAGGCGTTCCTCTAATCTCGTTTTTCATGGTGTAAGACTATTCGTCATAAAATCTGTTTTCCTTCATTGGCAGTATTTCATCTGTCTACTCACTGAATGAAAACAGTAAAGAAGGAGTGAAGACACCAAATGAAATATATGTTATTTGTTCTGGCAGAATTAGTTCACTGTCAGCAAAGTGAAGCAGACGGAGCACCATCTTCTACCTGGACTTTGCTCCCCACACTCAGAACCACTCTCATCCCTTACTCCTCTTTTTCATATGCAAGTCTGGGTTTAGGAAAAGGCCTAGACACCCTGGTAAAGTGTCGCTCTTATGGGATTTTAACTTTGCTTAGAGTTTGCTTTTATCTCCCTGGCTAATTTCTTATCTACAAAGAGACTCTGAGGGCCTCTATGCAATTCCTTTGAAGATCGGCTCCACCACTCTCTCCTTCATCAAATAAATCTCACCTAGTAAGTCTGGATTGGGTCCTCTGCCAGTCTGATGCTGCCTAAGAAATGGGATGCAAAAAGAGAGGAACAGGGGAAAGAAAGGCTGAATCTTCTTACTCAGGGCTCTACAGGCAGCACTAGAGCCATGTGTTCATCCTTGCCTCAGCAAACCTTTCAGACCTGCCTCATGCTTCCACTTAGCTTGCTGTGGGAGTGCCATTCAAACAAGTTGCCCATGGGGAGGGAAGCTCCCATGGCAAGATGGCCAGCATCTTTTTTTATGTTCTATAAATCAAGGTGGACATTCCTAACGACTTAGAATAACTAGCCTTCTGAATTATGCAATAGCTGTATATGCCTGGATTAATCCAAGTATATTTAAAATTAGCCTTTTATCTTATGCAAGCCCCAATCTTCCCAAAACTGAAATTGTCGGTGCAAACCAGACCACACTAAGCAGTATTAATTAACACCAGAAGAAAAACACAAAGGATTCGCTTTGATCATTCCTTGAAGATATTTTGTGCTTACCTTTAATTTCCTCTCCTGATTTGAAATAGCAAGTTCAGGTTATAGATCTTTGTTAGAATAATAATTAAAAGCCTGTGCATATACATTGTTTAGCTGAAGGACACTGATTATGTGCATACGTTAAGGACAAATTGAGGTTAAGCCTGCAAGAGACCAGCCCTTATATTCTCCAGGAGGCAAAAATTCCTATTAAACGTGACAGTGTTAACCCAAATGACACCCTTTTTCATTGTTTTCTCTTTTCTCAAAGGTATTAAGAGAACCTTTAAGTCTGTTTCTGAGTTACCCTGTCAAAGGATACAGCTTTTAATAGACTTCTGTAAGGGTTCCTCTGCTCTGAAAACGTTCACAGAGTCACCAAAAAGTTTAGACCAAAGGAGCTTTCAATTGATGGTCACTGCAGGGTGCCCTGATGGGACCAACCAGCCAGAGGGGACAGGGATGCTGCCCCATTATATGTCCAGCCCCTGATCTAGCAATGGAAAGAGGAATAGGATGCCACTGACAGTTCCCTTGGGAAATTCCTTTTGCTGGTCATTGTGCCTCTGCTCTTTGGACTTGAAGCAGGGCCAGGCAGGCTGTCTGTACTGTTGTCCCTTGCCACTGAGCAGATAAGGTATCACAGCCGCCCTCTGAGCCTACTCCCAGGTTTATCTTTACATGTAAGTGAGAAGTGTAAGAGGAGTATCACTATGGACGCACCAGAGAAGGCCACAACATTTTAACCTTTTATGTAAAAAGTGAACATGGAAGATGGTCTTTCGTGAAAGCTAGGGGCAATTAATCTGGAGGGAGCAAAAAGGACATCTCACTGTGTCTATCCCATATTGCAGCAAAAAAAATGGGATGTGGAAAAAAATCACAGTGCAGTCTCAAAAAAATCAGCTGATCTGGGGTCTTTTCCCTTGTGACAATATCTAGAGTAATTGTGTTACCCAGTGCAGCTATTCCAGGTTTTAGCACATCCAGTCACTGACTAAACAAGAACTCTGCAGCTGTCCTAGGCAGGATAATGATTACAAGACATAATCTTCATGTTTTAAGAAGTATTGCTGACAGAAGTTGGGGAGAAATGCTTTCTCTCTCTCCCACAGTAGCCAGAGTATTTCATAGCTATCCAGATGCATTATGAGAACTTTATGTCTTTCTTGAAAACAAATGGTGGAAAGCATTGTCAGAGAAAGCACAGATGGATTGTATTTCTCCCCACCATATATCACGATGGTTAGCTGGGGATTAAATTTCTCCTTTGTATTTAGGCAAGCTTGCCTTTATTTTCCTACTAATAGCAGCTGGAGGGAAAATGCTATAAATCTGATTATTATGTATGCACCACATGACTACTCTGTGCTTCTTATAAGCAGCACTACTTCTGCTGTCATTTAAATCAAGGATTGGACTCAGTGTTAGTTAACAATGTCGGTGTCTGTTTGATGGTCCTCCCCCGACTCTGTCGGTGATCACAACACAGAAGCGCAGGGCAGGAGAAGACAAGGTTACAGATACTGGCACTGCTTCATACTGACTATTTTACGGCCTCAGTGTTTGTGCTCAATTCTTTGCAAACTCCTAAAGATTTACATCCCAATCCGTCCAAATCACTGTACAAGGCTAAGCTAACCTTGACAAAGCTGTATCCTTCGGTGCTGAATTTAAAGTTAGAAAAATGGAGTTTCTTCTTACACAGCTTCGTGATTTCTCTTCCACATCTGCCACATTTAATAGCCAATGCACAGCAAAGTTTATTCCTGTAGACATTAGCAAGAGGAAGATGGACAAAGTAAAGCAAACTCAACCATTGAAAGCACTTTGGCTTCTCTCAGAAAAGAACTGATAAGGGTGTTTGAGCCACGATTGAATGGAGGAGCTCAGGTTTAGGTACACTGCCTCTGACACAGAATTTATCAGTTTTTTTTCTGTTAAAACTGAAACCCAAAGTAGTCAGTAAGCTGTCTGTGGTCTCTGCCAAGCAAAAAGCATATACTCCCAGTTGCTTTTGTTATAATTAATTAATTGTCCACCAGCTCAAGCCACATAGTGGCTGCTGATTACTCAAGTTCTGTGATTGTTTCAGTTCCTTAACAATTACCAGTGATTAATCTCAAGTAACAATAACCATTTAATAACCATTTATTACCAAAGAGATAGATTAATGGAAATTTCAGGAGACTTTCTCTTCCTGAGAAGTGGGATGCAAGTGTTTAAAAATTTAGGTGCTTGTGACATTGGCTATTAAGTTATATTTCTGTGTGTGTGTTTGCAGACAACATTTAGCTCTATAATACGACACCTCTGTTAAGAGCCTCTAGGTGCTGCCACAGTACAAATAAACAGGATCTAGTGCTGCATTTCTGTCATTCTTGGGAAAAGACAGTAATCTTTATTTTCAAGTAAGCTAGTATTGTAGCAGGGTTTTAAATAGATGATGATGAGTGGTATTTTTCCTTTGCAATCCTTTGGTTAACAGTTTAATTGCAATCATTTCTAAATTAAAAACAACTCGAACAAACAAAATTTCCCATGCGTTGACATCCCTTCTGAAATAAGGAACAGCTTAAATCTATTGTGTGGAAGTATCAGTGTATTTTTTTTTAAATTATACAGAGGTTAAAAAAAAAGTTTAACATACAACTTCAATTTGTAGCTACTTTGCTCTGTTTCCTCACCTACCCAATCATGTACACACACAGATTTGATCTGTTCTAATTCTTGCAGGGAAGTCTCCCTCTCTCCCACACAATTTCAAATGATGATCAGCTACAAGGACTGCAAGCTGATGGAAATCATTTCAGTCTAGAAATGGAGGTGGGTTTAATGCAGCTGTTTAAAAAAACATCTTCTAGTGCTGTTTTCATTTGCAGACCAAAGACTTCATGAAAAAAGAAACCTTGCCCACCAGCAGCTCCCAAAGATTTTACTTCATTGCCCCCGTCCCTCAGATGGGATAAAGTAGCACAGCTTCAAAGAAAATGTCCTGATTTACACCAAGGATCTGGTCTTGAAAGCACTGCTCAGGGAACATTGCTCAGAATTTGGATGTAGCTCTGCCCCTGACCCAGGGGCTCAGTACCCATTCCTGAGGTCTCGGGTAGTAAGCCTTGTCCCCATGCTCTCATAGATAAGCACAGAGAAAATCTGCAGGAATTATTTTTACATTAAAAAAACCCACCTCATTTACATACACACTGGTCATAACTACAACTGCAGCAGCAAAGCTTCAGAGGTGCTAAGTCTGGGTGACTTATATCAGACTTCCCAGCCTGAAGACTGTCACCGTGCTTTGCTCTGGGCACAGCCCTTTCACTTCCAGAGAGGTGCCCCAGAACGAGCTGGCAATTTCATGTGGGAAAGGGCCGTTGCAGTGACAGTTCTTCACCAGCACTGTTATTATTTATGGATTGGTGAGGGGGAGAGAGATGCCTTGTTTCTAGTTTGAATTTGTCTGCCTTCTGATAAAGCCCCTCACCGTGAGATTTAAGAGTCCTTTGGAGTCTGCTGAGAGGACGGGTGTAAATTTGGCCTTGAAAAGGAATAAACTCCAGCAGCTACTGACGTGCCTCATTCCTCCTCTCCACATCAGACCCCTTGTGTCCAAAGGGACAAGGAGTTTGGTCAGCAGCAGAATCCAGGAACTGGCAGTGCAAAGGTTGGCAGAACACAAAACCTATTTCCTAACTTATCAGAAAGACACTTGGTTCTCTTATGTCTACTAATACAAGGAATATAGCTATTAGATGAAATTGTTTTTTTAATTATTGTGAGAAAAAGTAAAATTCATCTCCCAGCTTTCCCTCCCAGACTTAGAAAAACTGTTATAAGTCCTCACTTACCTGTATCAGCCTAACTACAATGTGTCCATGCAGAAGACAAATGTTGTTATGATTTGAAATTCTGTGCACCAGCTCCCAAAAATGCTGACACGTCACTAATCCCAAGAAAATGTATGGTAGTTAATTATAAGTGAAACATGCAGAAGTCATCCAGTAGATTGCAATCAACAAGATTCACTGAAGGAACGCTTTGTTCCTCACTGCGAAGGAGACAGGTTGTTCTCCAACCCTTCCTTGTCCTCTCAGCAGGGCATCACGATAACGATGAGCACAAAATAAAACAAGTGAACAAATGAGGCTCCAGCCCCAGAAACAAATAAATTGTCTTTCAGAGATGAGCACTTGGAGAAATGCATTTCCACCATTTTCAGAGCTGTCACGCTGGCAAGGAGGGAGTTTTGTTCATTTTACCTAACCTTTGGTTGAATATGGAACAAACCAAACCAAACTCCCACTAAGCAAGGGAGAATGATGACCCACCTGGAGGCACCATGGGGTGCCACACGTCATGTGGCATGGAGCTGTGGGAACCATGCTCAGCATGTTGCCTGCAAAAGACCCTCTGTGAGCCGTGGGCAAGGAGAAGCTCCTGAAAGGGGTCAATTTCCCCAGCACTGGGTAGAGACTCCTGAGTGTACTGATACAGAGTACATCAGAGATGGTGTTGGAGTGGTCTCCAACCACTCCAACATGGTTGCTGCAATGGTGCTGGTGCAGCCCCACTGCTTGGGCAAGGGGTACTCAGCTCTTGTAGACACAGAGACATTTCCTCCTCCCTACTGGTGCTGGCTGGTGCCACAGAGAGACAAACTCTTCAGAGGAGCTCCCAGCAGAGGAAGTGGAGGCAAAGAGAAAATAGACAGCATCTCTGGTTCATCTCTTTCAAGAAACCTGTTCAGAAAAGTGCAAAGGTCCCTTAGGTGAATTCAGTCCTGAGGAAGCCCAAGATCTTTGTTGAGTTTATCCATGTTCAGTGAGTCAGACTTTCATGGGCTCTGGTAAAACACCCCATTTCCTAAGAGCAATATCTTGAGGCAACAGAGGGATCCCAGCCTTCCCTGTTTAGGTGTCACAGGTATCTGCTTGGGCAGGGATTAGCACGTACACAGAGCTTGCCTATGGTAAGAGAGGACATCACCAATATCATCTCAGAGAAACAAGAGGGAGCAGATTCCATGACTCCATATGGGACCTTAGTAAGGAAACAAATGGGGCATCAAGGCTGTTGTCATGCCAGCAGAGTGGCCTTTACTGTTTTGAGCTTTTTGCTGCTTTGAAAACAGACCTTAGTGGAAGCACACAGCCATGGTTAGGACCTGCAGATGCAGTAAGGGGAAAAAATGAGCAATGGATGGCCAAACAGTACACCCACAAAACCTTCATTCTTGAATTTCCCTTGCAGAGGACTGAGCTCCTCTGGTGGCCACACCTAGACACGTTGTTTAATTTGTGGTTCTGCAGGGGAAGTTTTAAGATCCGTTAACCAAGACTGTAAAGATGTAACTCATTGAAGTGGCAGCTTGTCATAGTTTTATGTCAGTTCCAACCAATGGACACAAGAGCACCGCTGAGGTCTGCAGACCAGCCCTGCATCTTGGCTGTCTCCATCTAGTGCTGAGATCTTTTTTATGCAATGACAGACCTAACAGGGAAAACAATTTTTCTGAGACTTATTTTGTTTCTTTAAACAAGGTCATTAGAACCAGCAGATGCTGTTGATCACACCTGATGTGCTTTGGGGAAGTAAATTTCAATGCACTGCTGTATAACGTGGGGAGAGCATTTATTAACTCAGCTGAACCACTTCACCCAGTGGAAGCTGGGTCACCCGAGATGCCATAAATTGCAGGGAATGGGATCTAAAGCAGTGAAGTTTTTGTGTTCCCATTGGATACTGCAAACGAAACTGCATGTCATAGTCTCCCCAGCCATAATCAACAACTTACCCAGCAGAGTGGTCTTGTTATATTTCTAATTATAAAGGAAAGAAGGCCGGGTTTCACCTGTGTTTATGTCTAGCATCCTTTCTTCTAGGAAAATTGAATGCTTCCAGGCTTTAACAATTTAGATTTAAATACTTCTAAAATACTTACAAAAATATTTAGCATGTGTTGCTATAGAACGATATCGTTGTAAGGTATTTCATTCCGAATTAGTTTATGGGTGCTCTCTAAGGAAAAATGTTTTGGTTTCACTATTCAACTTCAAATTGGTTTTCCTGCTCTTACTCAAAAGAAATCACTATTGAGTCTGGGATGAAAAGCTTTCTCTGAGTAGAGCAAAGGCTTTTTTCAGGTACTGTAATTTCATCTCTGCACTTTCCTAGTATTATTCTATTACTTATGATTTCTCTCCCACCAATAACACTCTCTGGTCTGTATCATAATAGCAGTTTCTTCCCCAAGTGGTTTATGTCCAAGCAAAGATAAAATGCACTGGAAAATTCAGAAATAAAGCTTTATTTATGTGGAGTTTTGGGGAAAAGAAGATTTGTTCTATTTAGATACAGACGTATCTCTGAGCATAGACATAAAAACATCTTCCTGACATTTATAATGTTGGGTTTTTTTTGTTTGGTGTTATGGAAGACTAACTAAGGCACAAACAACAACTTTTTGACCTGGAGTTCTGAGGTCTTTCTCCATCAAAATGGACTAAAAGGAGTGATGGCAGCTAGGGAACTGAAGAGCAAGACCAGCATATCATTACTGACAAAGAATATCCATAGAATAGGAGGCATGCAACAGAGAGAAACTAGGCTGCACTGGTGAAAGGAAAAAAGTTGAATATAACAGAATGCGCAAAGGAAGTTAATATCCATGGAGATGAGTGATATGTTTAGACTGACAGCTGAGAACGACAGTTTTGACAGACACATATTAGATGAATTAGAGTAGGATGATGTAAGTATACATAGGATTTTTTTAACCTTCCTTTTTCACTTCCACTATTTTTCAGCTAAGCATAATTTTCCTTTACACAACATTTCTCAACTCCGGTTGAACAAGCATTCTGCCAGGCTCTGGACACTAGGGTAGGTGGAGAGTTAGAAGATATTTTCTAAGCTGGGCAGTAAACAGATTTGCGTTGCTATTTGCAAGGACAGAATGGATTTACATTCAAACCCCTGAAGCAGGAAGCTTGAGCCAAAGATCTTAGTGAGTTTGGGAGGATTTTTGTGTAGGCTTGATGACATGCAAGACTTCCAGTCTCTCTTGAGCTTAGCAAAGTGTGCTAAGCATGTTGTATGAACAATCTCTTTTGAAGTCCAAAGCCTTGGCAATTCCACTACAAACTGGCAAGTGATTTAGAGACTTTTCCCAATAGGAGACTGTCTGCCGAGACCTTGGAGACTGCAATGACTGTACTGAGCAAGCTGGGCACTAGAGAGGCATGAGACCGTGTATGAGACCACGTGAATATCCCTAAGTTTGGCTTGAGGACCTCAGAACTAGATGGATTTTCCCTTTAAAACCTGATACTCCTAATGTAGCAGTTACTACTTACTCATGCCAAGTGTCACACTAACATCACCAGAACAGCTCAGAAACCTCAGTGTGGTATGGATTACTGATTTGAGCTCTGTAACTCAAGGAAATCCTCACAAATAGGTTTTTGAAGACAAAAGGACTTAACTTCAGATATGGGGAAGCCAGAAATTGTGTCTTTCCTGTTGGGCTCAGTGCTGGAGTTACATCTAACACAAGTTGATACAGATTTATCATGAGGAAATGACAAAAATTTGCCTTGCCTCAGTGAGGAGGCAAGATCTCACTCTTACCCTAGGGGCAAATCTAGACTGAAATCCCCAAAATATCTTGTATCTTCATTTTTAAGTTGGACATCTGAGATGTAGGAGACAGAGATGTGTTCACTATGACAGGTGCTGGCGGCAGTTATCACCTTCCACATCCATCAGACATCCATAGGTCTTGCATGCCAGCATTGATGTTGGATTCCACCATGTCCTGGTTTTAGCCAAATTTACCAGAACCAGATTGACAGATGGCCCTTTCTTCCCCCTTTAATAAAAAGAGGAGAGGAAGAGATTAAAGAGTTTGGAATGAACTAAACGCCTTCAATGAAGTATTAATACTGAAATTAAAATAAGAGAAAAATAATAAGATAGATACAGTATACACAAAACTGTATCAAGCTCCCAGGAAGATGATCACGTCACCAGCAGGCATCAGGAAAAGTCCCAGACTGGACTTGGTGATCGACAGGAGCTGGATTCCAGTTCTGAAGTCAGGAACGCTAGGAATGGGGTCAAAGGCAAGCAAACAGGCAGGGTCCTCCTTGGACATCAGCCATGGAAGAGAAAAAAATTGACCTTTTGATCCCTCAGCTTTTATACTGAGCATGATGCGGATGGGATGGAATACCCCCGTTGGTCAGTTTTGAGTCGCCTTCCTGTCTGTTCCACCCCACAGATGTGATCCCTCTACACTTTTCCACTTCTGACCCTCCAACAGGGCAAATAACGAAATTACCTGACCTTGGTTTTTATAACAATAAGGATAAGCAAAGGCCTCTCTGCATACCATTCCTTGATAAGACCATAATCAGGTTCCACTCTGAGAGTGAAAAGTTTTCTGAACAACATGNCGCCTTCCTGTCTGTTCCACCCCGCAGATGTGATCCCTCTACACTTTTCCACTTCTGACCCTCCAACAGGGCAAATAACGAAATTACCTGACCTTGGTTTTTATAACAATAAGGATAAGCAAAGGCCTCTCTGCATACCATTCCTTGATAAGACCATAATCAGGTTCCACTCTGAGAGTGAAAAGTTTTCTGAACAACATGATGTTAATTTCAGAGTTAGTTAGAAGAGGCACAAATAAAGAAGTAAAATAGTAAAACAGAAAATTGGTCCGTTTTACCTCAAACCAGGACATTCCACCCCTTATTCCATACCATTTGCATAGTGCTCAGAGTACTATAACTTCTTATCTAACAATATATATAAAAATATGCTATACATATGCCCTTATTTATGATTTATCTTTATACACAAAGGTTCATTGAATTCATTTTAGTTCATAATTGCAGGTTTTCGTTGTAGCAGACTCTCAGGGTAGAAAAGGTGATATGAAATTCCTTGTGGTCCATATCCACATGTAGCATGTCCACAGGAAGAGTTTGCCAGACATCACTTCATGAAGCTAGCTCAGGTTTCATCACCACTATTTGATCCTGAAAAACACTTATTGAATTATATTACTATTATGTAACAATTAATATCATACAGCTCAGAATTAATTATTCTCACCAGGGTTAAATTTCCTTGAGGTACACATTGAAGTTCTCTATTCTCCGTTATCACCCACCAAGTACATCCACGTCCTTGGGCAAAAATGGAGTCCCACAAATGGAGTTCTGTATAGCTTGGGAGAAAGGCAAGGCTGCAATAGCTGGAAATTATTATTGTTATGGCTTCTAGAGGCTCTTAAAGTCAAAACCCTCCCTGAAATGTAATAACATGTTCTACTTGGACTGAGAACAGAAACAGAAATAGAGCCATATACTAATTTGTATAACATAATGCCCATTTAATTGAATTAATTTAGAGATAGAAATACGACAGGATGCTACACATCCATCTGTAGAGGACAGAGCTGCTTTGTGTGGAGCAGGTGGCAGCGCAGCTTTCCTGCTGCCCACCCACTGCTGCACAGGTCTGCTGCCTGCTCTGTACTGGCCCAGCCCACCATTACCCCTCTCTGTTCTGGGCCGAAATGCTCTCCCACTGAAGTTACAGAGACATCCTGCCATTCACACCAGCATTGCCAGTATTTCAGCCCACATCTTTCCTGTGCTGCCTTCTGCATTTCAGATGGGCTCTTGCCACTCTTCCCAAGACCCAGTGACCTGTGCTTACATTTGAGATGTTTGAAAATTAGTTTCTGACTTTGTGTTTTCCTAAAGTAATTTATCTAAATTGGTCCACGTTCTTACAGTCCAACAGAGCTGGGAAGATGTCTGTACCCTTATTGAGACTGCTCATTGCTTAGCGCTGGGAAGGACAGACCAGGCACCATCCGGTACCATCCCAGGTACAAGCCATTCCAGCTTTCCCTGCTGAGCTGTTAAAACTCCACTCAGCTCTCACAATTTCTTTCATGTCCCTGGGCACAGCCAACTCACAAATATGCAGCACTGTGAAAATTAAATTGAATTTAATAGCTAACTAAATATCACCATGGGCATTTTCTGATTGCACTGTACTGGGAGGGGGACAGCTGCTGCCATGTGCCATTTAATCCCCTGTGCTGAATACAGCATCAGCCCTTTGAACAGGCATCAATGACAGATCTAAAGCTTGGCTTTACAAAGCCTAGATGTCACAGACATTTTTCTGTCTAGATTAATGTAAGAGTGGATAGACTACCTTCATCTCACTGATCCTGAACACCTACCTTTGGATGCAGTAGAGTGGGTAGATATTTTTTAAAAGTACTACAAGCTTTTAGAAGTGTTGAAAGTCTAAGTGATTTCTGCTTTTAAATGTCTGCAATGTCTTTAAATTTTTTTCCCTGCTGTTATGTGAAAGTTGGGCGTATTTTTACATATGATTTGTTCTTCCTGCAGTTATACTGTCCATACAGTCTTGTTTTTCTCTGTCTGTAAGGGATGCAGACACAGCTTGTCAATAAACCCTTATCTGTAAGAGTTCTATCCATTTGGCAGAGGAGCTCTAGGGGGAAACAGAGAAAGCATTTAAAATAATGAGCAAATTGTAAATATTAATGATTTTTTCTTGATCATTTCAGTACAATAAAGAGCAACTGGCCTGTTGCAGTTTTGTTGCTCAGGAAAATGAAATCCTGAATGTTCAAAGTCAGACAAAGATCCCAGCCTGGTACATTTCCTATACTTCTGCACTCCAGAAAAAAAAGAAAGCTAAAGGGCTCTAAAAGCTTATGATACAGTCCTGACTAATCTCTTTCTTGTGGACATAGAGAACACATGGGGATTTCTAGGTCCTCCTAAGTGAGCATTTGCTGCAGATGTGGACCTGTCCCATGTACATCCTGACTGCTGCCTTCTGCAGGAAACGGGAGACAACTGTCTCTTGGTTTTATGATGACTACCTCAAAATACTCTGTTACTTCAACTCAAACTCTTTTCAACCTGAATCTCTCCTTCATGTACCCATTAATTTTTAATCTAACTCTTCAGAAAAATGCATTAAGTGAAGAAAACTACCACAAAGTTCAGAGCACATCTGAGTCTCTGCAAAACATATGAGTGGGTGAGGTCAAGAAGAGGGCAAAGAGGATGGCACTGCATTATGTTAGGAGATCCCAGGATGCTTTTTGACTAGAAAAGCTAAAGAATTCTAAACTGATTTTGCTAGCTAAAGGAGATATGGGATCTTCCCGAGGAACCCTTGTGTACATCCTTACCAGAATGTCTTTGCGTGTCTTGTGTATTTGTGGGACTTTTCCTTTGGATGGTCCCTTTTCACAGTTCCACTAGTTCAGGCTTCCCCTGGTTGCATCACCTCATTCTCACATCTTGTCCAACCTCCCCTTACCTTACTTAGATCAAGCTGCAACTGTTCATTTATTCTTCCAAATTCTGGGCCTGTAAGAAAAAGGTTTTGCATATTACTTCTTTATTCCATCCCTGCTAGGATTTTACGTGGCCTTAGTGCCATCTCATGTAAACAACCTCAGGAGACTTGCTGTTCTCCTGCACTAACTTTCCACTGTTCTACAGTGCTTGCACTCGAATCGCAGATTATCCAGGTTAGGAGTCTCAATTTTCGATGTCAGTCTTTTCAACCTTAATTAGGAGATAGGGAACATATTCAGAAACCACTGATTCCGTGTTCACTGAACCTACACATTTCAGCTCATAGGATTTTTTTTCAGTCAAGGGCATTGAGACCTGTTTTTTCCAGCTACCACCAGTGTGCAAAAAAAAATAATCTGTCTGCAAAATTAGATATCATAGATACACTCTACTTGTGATTTTCTTTCATTTTTGGAGGCAACTCTACTAGTGGCCACACGGTGAATGCTTTGTTATTCTATTAATAGGGTAATATTGATAACTTGCTTTTAAGTATAAACCTGGCTCATGGTATTTAAAGATAAACTCACCATTTTAACACACAGATTTTCCAGTGTCATGCTGGGCATTCAGGGACATGTATGGCCTTGTGGCATCTTTTTGCACAACTAGTACAAATACTCTGCTTGCCAAATAGGACTTTAAAGTGCAAACTGAAGCTTAATGGCTACACTGCAGTAGAACAGCTCAAGTTGGTGCATTGTAATTGCCTTTTATTTAGGAAATGGCACAACATAATGAAGTGCTTGGATTCTGGCCATGACTTCAGTCTCCTGTGTAGTTTTGTCCTCAAAACTAGGTACCATATCTCAGAAACCCACTCTTGCTTTCTATCTTTTAAAAAGACTTGCAACTACTGCTTTAGGACAGAATTGCTTTCAGGGGCAAATTTTCAAATGTTTGTAGTTGCACAAGGCACAGAGAACTGTACAACTACCAGCTCCACCTGCAGACAGAGTTTCTGTGCACACAGTTCATGAAAGTGCTGGTTACCTACCCATGGCTGAAAACATATCCTTTACCCTTTTCCTTTCTCTTGCATACTTCACATCTCACTCTATCATAATTTTTTGCAAACAAGACTCCTTTCGGTGATAATGTTCTACAATATCCCTTTCTGAAGTTTCACAAAGTGAAAAGCATTCATCTCCACATGCCAGACAGGTTCCTGCTCTTACAGGGTGCTCAGCCATAGAGACAGCTGCCAGGCAGCTCTCATCTCTTTCCTGGTTTTCTGCAGGGGAGACTTTTCTTGTCTACAAGTCAAATTATCTTGTCTCGGCCTCTCCAAGCTCTTTTTGGCTTTGAAACCAGACCAGTGTCCCTGTGCCTGCAGGAACTGGGGAGATTTCCTTTCCGATGCTGAAACCTCCCTTCCCAGATATTATACAACGGGAGTTGCACATTTGAGTCTGCAGCACAAAAAAAAGAAGCATACAGACCTGAGACAAATCTGAGTGATTAATTAAACCTCATAGAGGCCATGGGAAGCAAGCAGCTATTAGCTTAACTGAGGCAGTCTCACAAGGTCACACTATGGAAGAGATTAATGAATAATCTTGTAGGTCAGAACTGAGCTCTCATTTCCAGACCATTTTTGCCTCTTAAGATATGTAATAGAGCAACACCAGAATTACAGTGTAGAGTTCTATTAATAATCGCTAGTCAAAAATATGGCACTTCTAGCAATAACAGCTGGGGGAAAATTTAATAATTTCTTTTTTAATGTATTTCCTTCTGTACTGCAGTGTTTGATATTAATTAAAAGAAACCCCTGAGCAGTGCAGAATAATAAAAGCCTCAGCCAGTCATAGCTGAGAATATGCTAAAACTTTGTGTGTTAAACTTTCAGGCATGGCTTTTGGTTTAGACTGAGGGTTTGCTCTGCTTTTTGTTGGCCTGGTTTTAAAATTAACATTTCCTAGCAAATCAACTGAGTTACCTGAGGGGTCTCAAATCCAATCAAAGAGTGAGTGATTCCTTCAAGCTTTGTGGTCTTGTCATTTCTTAATTCCCTATCAAATAATTTATATGGAGCTTTACCTATATTATAGTTCACTGATGCAAATAATTTCAGAGTTTTTTGGCAAAATAAACTGCCAGTGAAAAATATTCTTAGTTAATAACTAACATAAAAAAGACAGAAATATTTTGCCATCACTATAAATTGTGTGTTAATTTTAGAGCTCTGCTGAAGTGAAAATAATATTGTTTCAGGTCCCAGGCCCATCAACAGCCATGGCCATGGTAGGGCAGGCTGTCTGCTGTGAGACTATCCAGGTCTTGATAATGCCAGTTGGTCAGGAAAATGCAGCATCTTCTTTATCATGGTCAACTTTGGACTTGCAACAGATCGAGAGCTGCAGCCTATCCTGAGGGTCTTTAGATGAGCAAACGTTCATCAAACCATCAAGTCATGGGCAGTCTGACTTTCCTCTTCTAATTTGTGATCCAAGCTGAACTGAAAGCCTGTTTGTCCCAAACAAACTTGCCCTTCTCTCCATCCCACCTCTCTCACTGGTCAGCAAGGTCCTGTTTCACACATTCAGTGTGTCCAGAAATGCTTCTAAATCTGTGGTGCTTATTAGTTTAATTACTTTGGGAGATCTTTGACTCAGACCTGGCCTTTGCATAAGAATGCAGCAGCGACATGATCTCTTGAGATGCTCTTGGATGTTTGTGTGTCCCCCCTCCTCTTTGGCTTCCAAAAACCTTCATCCTCAAGGCAAAAACGCTCTTGCGGTTATGATGTGGTTCACAGTGGTGTCTGCTGAGGACCTCCTGCATCAGGAGGCTGTACAAATATCTCACATCATCAGCTCATATCTGCTTCTTCATGCTGATCCTTTGCAATAGGGAAGGTATGTCAGCTCTTTAGGAGTCACAATTTTCAAAGATGGGAATCTAGGAGAAAGTTTAAAACCTAATCCACTATGCCAAACATACAGAGATAACAGCTAAAGTGATGATTGATTCTCAAACTCCTCCTGATTTCAAGTGAGATCCAGGCATATGTTTCACACAAATGTACTGCCACGACAGAATGAAGCAGAACTTCCAAAACTTAGGATTATCTGTCCTAGTTGCTAAGGCTAAACAAAGTATTTCTCTGTACTTCCTAATTCACCTCTACCCATCACTCTCAAAGACTTTGATACAGTGTACAACATTGATCCAATTAAGAAGTTTCTCTAGCACTGCTGAAATGATACCTCTACAAATGTAAATGTGTTATCTGGACCAAGTGTTGGTGAGATAGATCAGGGAGCTTCATGCTGATGTCCAAGACCTGAAACAGGAGCTCACTGACAGGTTGGCAGCAAACTTGCAGGGTACCACAGCCAGCATCCCTCTCAGCTCTGTGTGGACTTGCCCTGATCACCGCTTCAGGAGTCATCTTTCATGAGTTGCCTCCTTGGAAGAGTGCCTACAGAAGCAGTTCAGTGCAATGAGGTATTTATTATCTCTCTCTATATACACACCTATGTATATACATATATATGAGTACATAATCAATAGTACATCCGTTATAATTTTGCACATCTTAAATCAGCAATCTCACACCACTGCATAATGTTCTCACTCCAGACCACAATACTGCCAAAAGCCTAAAAATCACCATTTTTAAATTTCTTCTATTTTTAGACATAAAATGACAGATGGACTTTTCTCACAGGCACAACCCAAAAGGAGAAATGTAAGACTACAAACATTTTAAATGAGCATCTAACACAACAGAGCATTTACTTTGGACATCAATATGGGGTTCCATAGGAAACTTATGTGCACCCCCAAATATACATAGCTGATAGTGAAAACAAACAAACAAAAAAAAAAGTACCACAAATTACAGAAGTAGCAGGTATTCAGAATTAATGGTATTTGTATTTCTTACTGGGTGACACTTGATTCTTGGCAAAAGGCAGTCCACTGTATGTTGGACCCATGGAAATTTACGTTTTCTGAACACTTTCCTTACATAAAATTAATACAAGTGAATTAAAGAAGATAGGACCATGACATAATTAAGTGGGCAGTATGCTCTCAGGAACAGCAATGAGTGACACTCTGTGCCATGGATGGAAGAGGAAAGGATTTTCTTCTTCCTGACAGCAGGAGCTGGTGGAGCAATTTTTGGTAAGAGACCCCAGCAGGGTGGAGCAGTGCTCACTTGTGGGCAGTGAAGGCTCCAAACCAGCAAGGACCCAGGTCTGAAGACCTTGGTCTCCAGCACATTGTGTGAGAAGGCTGATAGCCAGGTTGCAGATGGCTTCTGTCTTCCCCTCAGACACCATCCTCTTGCAGGGACATTCTCTGCAGCTCCTGAGGTGCAGAAATTACATTTTTAATAACATAATTCCAATTTATTAAGATCCTGATCAAAATTACACACTCACAATAACTACTAGGAATTCCAAAGTTCTTAAAATCTTGCCATTTTCTCCAAAGCTGAGCTTTTGAAAAGTGCTTTATTTAATATATTATTTGATATATTTAATTTACAGCCAGTCAAAGGGTCCAAAAATGGCTATCCTCAGCTTCAGTGAGAGTTTACTCTTAAATCATGAGGCCAAAGTCCCTCTCCCTGGCTAGGGTAATGTGACCAAAATCTTTTCTCAGCTCTCAGCCTCCCAACTGATACTGTGGTGTGGACTTTGTCCTCTAGAGGGTCAGAGGAGGACCCTTCATTATTACCTACAAGTGACTGAATGACTGAAATCTAACAGTTTCTCATTTCTGCTCAATTCTTTAGGTACAATTTAAACTCAATAAAAAAGAGGAAGATTTCCAATTTCCATCTCAGTTCCTCCAGATATACAGTTCCCCAAACATATTAGGGCTGTGAGAAAAAGATTAGTTTAAAACAAAGTTTAATAGTTTCTGGAGAAATAAAACCTCATTTCTCCAGATGATATCATCAGTAACTCATTCTAATACTTAAGTCCTTTCTTTTTTCCCAAACAGACCAGCTGCACTGACCCATTCCCAAGATAGGCCCTACCCCCAAACTTGATAGATTAACTAAAAGAATAGAAGATTTTTTCTAACAATTTGAATTTTGCACACACTACTGTTCATGAAAGTTCAAGTAAATTCAAGGGAGATCATTTAAATCCCAAAGCCCAGAAAGCATAGGCATAACTAAAAGTGAAGACTATCTACACAGTAATACCTAACCCAGCAGTTCATGGACATGAAACAACCTGCCTTAAGGCAGAGAACCACACTTTGAATGAAGTTTTGTTTGCATATGCATGCATTTCTGAGATGACAAATGAGGCCAGAAGAGAAGACGGAGAACCCATGGGAGGTGTGTTTCACTCTGGAGTGGCAGCTGAAGACCAGGTGGGATACCCAAGCTGTGTCTGTGCTTAGGTAATGCATTGATGTCCTTCATATTTTAGTGGATGAACGCTTCCAGGGATGGGGCTTCCACAACTTCTTTGGGTGACCTGTTCCAGTGTCTCACCACCCTCACAGGAAAGAATTTCTTTCTAGTGTCTAATCTAAATCTCCCCTCTTCCAATTTAAAACCATTACCCCTTGACCTGTCACTACACTGCCCGAAAGAGTCCCTCTGTAGCTCCTGTAGGTTCCCTTCAGATACTGGAAGGCTGCTATAAGGTCTCCCTGGAGCCTTCTCCAGGCTGAACAACCCCAGCTCTCTCAGCCTGTCTTCATAGCAGAGGTGCTCTAGCCCAACCTTTGTGGCCCTCTGCTGGACCCATTCCAACAGGTCCATGTCCTTCCTGAGCTAAGGACTCCATAGCTGGATGCAGCAGTCCAGGTGGGGCCTCACGAGAGCAGAGGGGCAGAAGCACCTCTTGCAATCTGCTGGACACTCTTCTTTTGGTAGAGCCCAGGGTGTGGTTGGCTTTCTGGGCTGCCAGCACACACTGCTGGCTCATGTTGAGCTTCTCATCCACGAGCACTCCCAAGTCTTTCTCCTCAGGGCTGCTCTCCAACCATTCTCTGCCCAACCTGTATTTGTGCTTGGGATTGACCTGTCCCAGGTGCAGGACTTTGCACGTGGCTTGATTGAACTTCATGAGGTTTTCATGACCCCATCTCTTGAGCCTGTCCAGATCCCTCTGGGTGTCATCCCTCCCCTTCAGCATGCTGACAACACCACACAGCTTGGTGTCATCGGCAGACTTGCTGAGAGTGTATTCTATCCCACTGTCCATGTCTCCAACAAAGATATTAAACAGCACCAGTACCAGTACCAACCCATGAGGAACACCACTCATCACTGGCAGCCATTTAGACATTGACCTATTGACCACAACCCTTTGAGTGTGGCCATACAGCCAGCTCCTTATCTGCAAAGTGGTTCATCTGTCAAATCCATGACTTTCCAATTTTGAGACTAGGATGTTGTATGGGACAGTGTCAAATGCTTTGCATAAATCCAGGTAGATGATGTCTGTTGCCCTGCCCTTGTCTACCAAGGACATTAGTTTATCCCATTAGTTAATCTTTATCTTTGTATCACTTTTCACCATATTCCATTATAATAATTGAGAAAAGAAATTATGGAGAAGGTAAGACACACAGCCAGAAATTTCTCATCTCTGAGGTCTGCTGTGAATCATTTATTCTTGTATATCATTTGAGCCCTAGGACTCTTTCAGCAGCCAAACATGCCCAGCAGTTAAAAAATCAATAGACTCCTACTGAGGAGTAAGTATCTTCCCATCTCCTGTGCTGATTTGTTCTGTAACCTCTGACGACCACTTTTCTCTTTGGCTCACACTCTGTCTGCTTGTAAAACTATACACAGCAACAGCCCAAAGAGCACAACAGCAATTCCCAGTGATGGGGAGCAGAGTCTCCCCTCCACTGAGCAACATCGTGCATGTCTCCCAGCCTATGCAGCTTCCAGCAGCAGCAGATTAGAGATATTTTGCCTCCTCTGGTCATCCTACCCTTGCCCACCTTGGCCAATGGGGAGAAACACTGGTCTCTGGAGACCATAGGAGATCCCCAAGGCAGCATAATGCAGCTGAGGAGCAAGCTCTGTCTTACAGTGAGACCCTCCTTCCCCTGTCAAGCCCTGTGGAAACCATATGAGCTGAGCAGCCATTTGCCAGCAGAAATCTTGCTAGAGAGCTAACTGGGACCTATGCTTATAGTATCATTGTAATTTAGAGCCAAATCTGTACTTAAGTATATGGGTAACTGCAAGCCTTGCTGGCTTTATAATCACAGTACTTCTGAGAACTGTGACAGCTGCATTAAAAAATGGGATCATTTACATGGATCCCTATGTAAGATCGTAAACCAGGTTTCTTCCAGACTTAAAACTGCTTCATAATCTCTAACAGTTAGCACCCATACTGTTTGAGTTGCAAGAGAGCAAATTTGTCACCCTTATGGCTTCCACCAGCAGTAGGGCAAGAACAGCAATTTTAATTAAAAGTTTATATGCAAACATATCTCACAATTTCTGTGTGACAAATGGTTTTCGTCACCCTGTGGATTTCCCTGCTGCTGGTCAGAGAAAAATGCTTGCCTTTGCAAAATTGCACATTTTTGTCAACAAACACACAGGAAAACAGCAGTGATTCTCACAGCTTTATCTTGAACTTGTGCAAGAGAAGCAAATATCTTTCTATCACCCCTATTATTTTATCTGTTTAGGGCTTCATTCCACACATGATTCTGTCTGGAGTTCAGGCTGCTTCTTCACATTATTAGCCCGTAATTGTTTTAAAACAATGGCTATTTTCTACTGTATTCATGCCTTGTACAACAGATATGTCCACATTAATATATTGGAAAAAATATGTCAAGTCTTGGAAGTATTTTATTTTTAAGTCATTTTACAACATTGTGACATAAAATGAAATAAAATATCCAAAGCTATAATTGTACAAGCTGTGTTAATGGATGAATAATGTGAGAAATAATACAAATAAATACATGTCTAATTTAAATGCTTTGGGTATGTCTACTGAGTGTCTATTTATTAATTTTTTTTTTCCCTCATAATAACTTCCATTTTTGATTTTTCCCTTTCCATGCAGCCCCCTAAGGTGGACTATTTTCTCTTCTTACTGTGTGGCTAACTAAACCATATTCTCAGCAGGCAGTTGCTATACCTGTTAATGTAAATTCTTTCCATAAACTGAAAGAAAGGTTTGGAGTTATTTTCTTCATATCACTGTATTGCAGTGGGTCGGTCCAATGTCATCTATCCTTTGTATCACTCTGTCCAATGCAAATTCATTACTACGTAGTATTGGAGCAGCACAGATGAAGTCTATTTAGTACAGTTTTCTGCATGCATACGTAGGACAAACTTCTCTATAAAGCTCTCAGATTAATTTCGGGGGGGGGAACTGGTGGAAATGGTGGGAATTTTTCTTGCAAGAATAGCTTGTAAGGAGCCTTTTCATTGAAGGGCAGAGTATTTTGTTTGCTGTCTTTCAACAACATTAAATTAACACTGCTGACATTCAGCAACATCCCCGGAAGTGTTTAAGGTCAGGCTGGCTGACCTCCCACCTGCTCTAGTGGGAGGTGTCCCTGCCTATGGCAGAGGGGTTGGAACTCAATTATCTTTTAGGTTCCTTCCAACTCTAACCACTCTATGGTTCTAAGAAAGAATTATTCTAATTGCTAACAGCCAGCAAAAGAGGAAAGGTACCAGTTTACAAAGCTTGTTCACATTCTGAAAGTTGAAAGAATGAGTTTGAACACCACTGTATATAATCCTGGACTCCACAAACATGAAGAAACAGGGAACAGTGTGGAGAAGGCTTGGGGGAATCCAATAGCAGCCCTCCAGTGCTTGAGAGAAGGCCACTGAGAAGATGGAGCCAGGCTTTGCAGAGGTACCAGGCAGGAAGACAAGAGACAATGGTTGTCCACTGAAATAGGGGAGATTTTGACTGATTATAAGGGAAAACTTCCATCATGAGTGCTGGAACAAGTTGCTCAGGAAGTTTGTTTCAGGTATCTCCCTCCCTGGAGATTTTCAACTAGCTAGACAAAGTCTATTAAGCAACCTGCTCTGAATTTAGTGTAGACCCTGCTTCAGGCAGGAGACTGGGCTAGTGACCTCCTGAGGTCCTTTCCTGTCTCAATGATTCAGTGATTCTAAGTTTGGGCTTGGCAAAATTATGCCTGAAATTATAATTTATGGTGTGTTTTGACTTGCATTTTTGTACTATGAAAACCCAGGCGTGGGACTTGCAGGTTACAGTGATGCAGTGATGGAGTGAGCAGCATTGGTAAGAAAAAAATATTGTTTATTCCTTACTGAAAAAGAAGTCAATGCCAAGCATTTTCATCATAAACAAAACACTGAAATTCCAGCCCCTGCTCCAATGACTTTTTATAGAAGCTGGAGTAAGTCCAAAGGAAAAGAATGTGGAAAGGATCAATTCCACATATTTATTGTGAAATATGGGTGTTTTCCAGTCCCAGAAGCCACCCTGAACTGCTTTCAAGTCACCAGGTGCCATGCAGCTCTTCTGCCAGGAGGGTGGTGAAAGAGATGGGGGTGGAGATACATTTTCCTCCAGCTGGCCTGGCTCTTCTCTGCTCTTCTCAGGGCACTTTGCTGGGGTACAAAAGCTGCAGTTTGTGCTCTCTTGGTCTTTCATGTCCTCTGTGAGCACTGATGCAGAGAACTATTGAATAAAAGGTCACCACTACTTTCCTTCTAGCAATTTCTGCATTTTTTGAATCCAGACCAAAGGATTCTCTTTTTCCTGTGGAAATTAAATGCATCACTTCACTTTGGACTATTTACAAATAATGTGTTGAAAATAACTCCCCTACTCATAAACGCTTACCAGATAGGATTATGTGGGCAAGATTCTCAGCCAGCACAAACCTCCAGGCTTCATTGCTTTCCATGGAGCTGTACCCCAGCTGAAAGTCTAGTCTGAAACGTGAATCTGGCAACGGGTCTGGTGGTCCACCTGAACCATCCTCCAGCTTGTGCCAAGAGTGCCAACACCTGACCTTTCTATAGTGATAAAGTTCACCATCAACCATCACACACAGAACCCTGTTGCATAATGTACCCAGATGTCTGGAGCCAAACAGTGGACATCTGTTTTCATCAAGCAACCTTTCATAGTTAGTAGATATATTTGGCTTCCCTGTGTTATATTCAGGTGCAGTGCTCCAAATAAATGCAGACACTAATGTGTTTATTTCAATGCACAACTATTTAACTGCAGGCAGCTGTGACATCCAAAAACTGGCATGCACAATCCTCTGGGGTGCCACATCTGCAGTTGTTGAAAGATTCCACATCAATATACATAAGCTAGTGTTTGCATATGTTTGGAGCTCTGCACCTGTATGTATACCAAGACATCCCAAAAAGAGGAGTTATAGATCTATTGCATTTCTACTCTTTGGTGATTGAAAGGTAAGCCCATATGGGCAATCCTTTTCTGTTCCTCTTAGAAATAGAAAGAAATATCACATTTACCCTTCTTGGCACATCAAATTCAGCAAAAAGGAACAAGATATACATCCAAGAAAATGTTTGCATATTCTTAGCTCTCAGCACACATTCAAAGCTTACAAGTTCAACAGCTCTTGCTATAGCAATAACCCTTACAATGTGAGTCTCTTTTGACAGTTGTTAAGGTCCCCCCTTACTCTTCCAAATGATATCAAAATTTCCATTATCTTATTTTCCAATTCGTCTGTTGTTCACCTCTAATGGCCTTGTTGCATAAGTTGTTTTTGCCTGAATAACAATGATGAACGAGATTGTCATCATTCTGTTAGAAGATGTTTTCTGAATAGTTTATCATCTCTCCCAGTATTTTCTTCTTAAACTTTTCCATTGCTTTTGCCTTCATTTATACTTGTGATCGAATGACTTCAGTATTTAGCATGCTCTTCATCCTCTTAATTTGTGTATGTTAAGTTTGAACTTACAAATTCTTAAATAATTGTCTGAACAGCCCTTTTGCCTTCCATAAGTGTCATCCTGGTTGCAATGTATAACTGCATGCAGTTATTGAGTGAGTAGCAGTTCCATTAATCCTTGCAGTGAAGTTATTTCCTTCTGCATCCATATCTTTCTCCTTAAAAGCCCATGAGAACATAATGTTTGCCCTGTTGTCAGTGACGATCTTAAAACTGGCTACTTAAACTGAATAAAACAACATTTTTTTCTGATCAGTTCACTGATAATTTATTAAAACTAAAGAAAAATAAATCCTAAGAGAAAAAAGTGCTTTTATGTTAATGGATTAAATACACATTCAGAGTTCATGAAATGTATGTAATCCACTAATCACGTTAGGTAGGTGGATGGACGTGGAAAAACAGCAATAACAGATCAACCAATCACCAAATTAATAATACTCCTTTGTATGTAAGAAACGTTTACACCAGTTAATACAGAAGCAAAAGAAATTGAAAAGACAGAGAATCAGACAATATCCCTGACTGACAAATGCAAATAGGTCATTAATCCTAAAATACTCATGCGGTATTTACAAAATATTTAGCCAAAAGGCCAGCTATTGTGTTCCCAGTCTGCTTTTATTATTCTTGGGAGGATGCAACATTATGTCAGCAATGAGGAAAAAGATGCATCATCTGGGGATTTGTCCACGGAAAGGGAGGAAAGGAGCAAGATGTTACAAAAGGGCCACCACAGGCTGCAGCTGTTTGGCGCTGCCAGATGTAAAGACCCAGCTCCAGAAGCACCCGCCAGGAAGAAAAGCCACAAAGAAATGTAGCTTTGCCAGGGAGAAAGTCAACAGGTTTCAACTTACACCAGCAAAACGCTCCCAAAAGATTCTTTCCCTTGTGGTTTGATAGAACCATGGTGCTACATGTAATGATGTAATGTAATAACGTTAAAGTTTTCTCCTTATTTGATGAAAGCATTTTGCTTAGGAGTGGAATATGCATAGCAGTTGACAAACAGATAACCAAGAGGCACAACTTCACTGCAAGGGGCGATGAAGGGCCACAATCCAGAAGAGCCCACAGCTTCGGGTATGGTTGAGAGCCACATGGTGCACAGCCCGGTCCTGATGGAGCCTCCGTGTGCCCTTGAATAACCCATGTTAGAAAGTCTAGACAGGCAGCAAGATCATTCTAATGCTCTCGCTGAAATCTGTTCTAAGTGAGAGCCTCAAGGTGTTGCTGTCCCTTGTTTCTTATTTATTTTGTTTGCAACCTCTTTGCTCTTGTTTTAATTTCAAAGCAATTTTCTGCTAAATCTGTATAGATGTGCAGAATGCTGTAAAATGGATAAATGTGAGATGAGAGCTAGAAGCACCAAACACTTCCTGCTGCTCTCTGGGTCACAACACAGACGGGTACTTAGCTTCAAAATTGTTGCTGAATTCTTAATAGTTCCATTTCACTGTGCCAAACTGTCATTTATAGCAACTGGCTGACAACAAAGGGATGTTTCCTCTGCAACTAACTTAAGCCAGTAGATTTGCAGCTTTTTGGTGTTGCCATATCTCAAGATGCTCTCATATCTCTCCTTCTAGCAACAAAGATCCTATTGAACCAGTATGTCAGTCATTTTTTCCATTTTTAGAGCTAAATTGAAAGGGAAGAGTACAAAACTGGTAGACCTGAAAGATGGCATTGCACATTGGATATCACGTAAGTTTGGGTTTGTGTCACGAATTATTTTTTCTCAACCAAGTACAGAGGGCAAAAAGCCATCATTCACTTTATGCATCATATGCCACAATATGAAATCATCTTTAGCAGACTGACAGATGGAGCTGGAATTATATTTGGTGTTTCCATATGTTAGTGGTTAATAGAAGAAGCTCAGAGGTCCAATCCTGTAGAACCGAGTCATGCAAGCAAACCCCATCAGAGGCAGTTTTGGTGCTGTTGGTGTCTACCTTGCCCAGACACAGCGACGGTGTTCCACTGCGGAGTCCCCACCCCGAGGGAGCGTTCCATGGTTTGTCTGCATAGACTTCCATCCGCTCACAGGCTGCCAGCCTAAATGAAGTCAGTGCTACATATGCATCCAGGATGACAGCTACCTACTATTACAATGTGCATATTATAATAATTTTTTAAATGTGAAAATTTGACATCTGTCCACTCACATGGAAAAACTTAGGCTTGCATGTAATCCAAAACCTCCTTTGAATAATTGAAAGAAAGACAATTATATTCTCTGATCAGAATATCTGAACGTTCAGTTTTGTCTTTACTCCTCAAAGTATTGTCACAGCACAAAGGTACAAAATATACAATAAATGAAGCATTCAGATTTCTTTCTTTTTAAGAGTATGAGCTAGTTCAGTCAGAATCAGACCAAGGACAGACATATTTTTTGGTGTGAGAAGGACACCACCAGCAGGCAGGGATCCCACCCCAGGCATCCCACCAATGCTGCCTATCACCACTCATGCTTACAGAGGATACGACCCCTCCAATCTGCTGGAATAGCTGCCTGCATGATTGCTCCCCACAGATTTTGTGAAAACTCCAACTAAAATTTACAGAATATTTTTTTCTCACTGGGGTCTGAACTGGATGACAGAGTTTTCACACACTGAAAAAAACTCAGCAGGTCTGGAAGAGCAGTAACTTCCAAGGTGGGATGGTACCTGGCTGCTCATGACAAGCAGAGGGGTTTGGACATAATGGTCTGTGTTGGCTGTGAGCAGAGTGGGACCTGCTTTTGCTGTGAGAGCAGGAGCCCGGGCACCCCTGGGCTGCTTGTAGCATGCCCAGGAGAACAGGGGTAATGCTTGTAGCATAACCCAGGAGAACAGTGCAGAGATCATCTGGATCAGGCTCAGCAGCGCGACTTCAGAACAGGATGTCAAAGAGCTGCATTATTCGCCCTTGGTGACCACGTGTGGTGCTGAGCTGTGACAATAGATGGAGCAACTCCCTTGGAGCTTGCTTCAGCATCTTCTATGTGAAGTTGCATTGCAGCGTGTTTTCCAGCCTGCGCATCTCCTGAAGACCTTGTCTGTTCATTGGTTACTGTGCCATCACATATTTATTTCTTGTAGATGATTATCATGTCTTGAAAGTAGTATTTTTCTAAAGCTGTCTCTTGTACATGCCTCTAAGCCTAATAAAGCTTGTGTTTTTGTTAAATGTGCATTGCTCTCTGCTTAACTGTGAAAAACAGAAACAAAAAACAGAGAGGCTGTTATGACTTTGCCAAAAGGTTTCATGTACGTATTAAAAAATCAGCAAGCAACCAACACATGTCCTCATGTTCCCAGTCAGAAAGCAGAGAGTTTTGCATATAAGTGGTTATTTAATATAGTGAGTGAATCAATCCTCCCAACATATATAATCACATTAATGAGGTTCAATACATCTCTTGTGAATTACCTGATTTCTCACATCAGCACTTTAAAGAACTGAACAAAATTAGTACTGAAAACAGTGTAAAATATTGGTGGGTGTTTCTTAGGTGATTGCCAGCTTCTGCAGCTGCTGAAAGTGCTGGTGAATAATCTGTGCAGGTTCCTTGATGGACAAGTTTAATATCTTAATGTGTGGGAAGATGTCCTGTCCAAACAAAGGAAAGACTACTAAAGAAGTACCACTGGGAAGGGGTCCTGGGGCACTAGAGGTGACTGGATCAAATTGCCTTCAGTCATCTCCATCTAATGTTTTCATCAAGAAGTTTTGGATTTACTGCTTTATATCACATCTTTGCAGAGGGACTTGATCTCACTGTATCACACTAACACTCTTACAAAAATGCCAACGTGAAGCATGAAAATAAGGTGTCAAGCACAATACCCATCGTCTTTCATATCTCTCTGTGTGTCTTCTCTGCCACCAACCCAACACCCGTGTATATCTCTGCAATGCTCTGATGTTCTTTCAGCCACTCTTTAAAAAATGTCAACACATCATAAACACACCACATGGTGTTAAGGAGAATGTCCTCTTGCGTGTTCAAGTACTTTATCACCTCGACACATGGACATAATCAAGCATCATCCTGGGCAAATAAAAGTGTTATGCTAACATAACATCATGACAAGGCAAGACCAGGAGGACAGAACTTCAGCACTGCTTCTGTGTAGAGGGCTTGGAGATGGGGGCTGTACAGCCAGCAAGCCCAGCACTACACACACGTACAAATAAACCCTGTGGACACAGGCAGCCAAAGCTTTCAACACACCAGGAGAGGTGTGTGCACAGAACTTTTTTGAAATTTGCACAGATTTTGAGATTTTGCACAGATTTGCCTTCTCAAAAGCACAGGACAGATGTCAGCACCCAGAAGCACAGACAGACGTGCCAGGGCAATATTTCAAGCAGGATGTGAAGCAGTGACTGGAGAGACAAACCAGTCCCACAGGGGCAACCTTTTGGTTACTGAGAGAGCAAAGTCAGGACTATTAGTGAGGAAGAGTAGAGCTGTGCTGACTCCAACAAAGTTAAAAGGGTTGTTTTGCCAAGGCGGCAAGGGAGGATTTGGAGGAGTCTGGCCAAGTCTCTACTGTGAAGCTTTACAAGCATAGCTGTGCTGGAAATGAGCACAGAAAAATCACACCTAGCAATGCCAGCAAAAGCCCTGATCTGGGCACAACTGTGGTTTCAGACAATATTACGGTTCGTTTATCTTGTGTCATTTGGCATGGGTTTGAGCCAGGCTGGAAGTAAGCCCCATCAGAGACGTCCCTGCTAGATGCCTCTGCCGACATGGCTGTGGTGGGGTGGCTGCCAGCAGAGACCAGGCAGAGTTGGGACACCTAAACAGTGCTAAAGTCTCTCGACACAAGGTTGTTCAGATTGAAACAGATTTTCTCTAGGGGTAGGTAAATTCTTGCTAGCCAGTCAGCATGGACTGGGTGGTTCAGGTCCTTATCTGAGACCAGGATGAATATCCCATTTCAAATTCTCTAATGAAAATTTGGAAGTCTGTCTTCCTCTGACATATTAAAATTCTTCCCTTAAGGATGGATCGTACATCAGCCCTGTCCTCACTGAAGACACTGGAGTTCAACTGTACAGACAGTAACATTAAGTATTCTTTATTATATTGTTTGCCATACAATCCCCATGATTTATATTATCATGATATCTGCATTTCTAAAGAGTCTCTCATTTTAGGTTATCAACCATTTGGATTACATTTTTTAAGTTTGCCCTACATAAAGAAACACATTTTCCCTTCTCTTCTTTTTAATGCTGACTTTCACACGAAGTAAGGATCAACAAACCAGTTTTTTATTATGGAAGATACACTGATATGCCTTCCAGTTTATTTTAAGACAGAGCCTTTTGTGAAGAAAAAAGTTGTGTTTTACACAGTAAAACAATTACAGAGATCTGTGCAATATTTCCAGTACTTTAATTGCAACATATAGGAAGAGATGCAATATTACTGTCACTGAGTAATACTCATCCAGCTTCCTTTGAAGCCAATGGTGGACTACTTTTGCCATCAGTCAGAAACAAATTGGGCCTTGAATATGTACCCATTTAAGTAAATTGCTTGTTAGCTTCTCCCATCAAAACCGCGGCTGAGTGTACCATTGCCAGGCTGAGATAAAACGCACATTCACTTAGAGAGACAAGGCAGAAGTGCAAGGGTTGCAGAATACGAAGTGGTTTGGCTCCTCTGCTTCCTTCAGCCACCCCCGCAGAGGGGAAAGGAGGCAGTGCAAGGCAAAACCAGCCAGCACGCAGTTCTGGCTGCTATGAAGTAAGGGTCTTGAGCAGCCCAGCACTGCCATTGCTGGGCATGCACTGAGTTCACAGGGTCTCAGAACAGAGACTTTCATGTCTTGTTCTGACCAGATTTGCCTTGACCTACTGGAGCTTTATTTTTATTTGGTTTTGTTTTTCTTACTTAGTTTTCTTCTGACATGCAATCAAGTACTGGATCGTAAGATGCAGCTTTCTTGGACCTCTACAAAAGCCCAGAGACCTGCAAACGAAGCCCAGAAGCATGGGAGCATGTATGAACTCCAAGCGCCAAAATGCCTGCCTGTCCTTGTTGTCCTGGCTGAGAAATAGCAGAAGTCAATGCAGAGTTTCTAGTAGATTTTGTTCCTGGAGAATACAATATGGTTTTCCCCAGCACATTTACCAAAATGAATATAAAATTTGCCCATTCCACACACATCTTAAAAAGCCCTGCATGCAATAAAAGGGTTAATAAGTCAGCTTCTCCTCTGCCTGTAGACATTAGTTTTTATGGATAAATGTTAAATTTTACGGTTACATACATTTTATATGCACTGATTTTTATTGCCTAGACAGTTCTGCATTTATGAATCATTCTTGGATCCTTTAGCTATTTGAATCTAGGAATTAAAGTTAAAACACTGCATGGTGCTAACATAGTTTGTTTTTCTGTAAAAAAACCCAACAACTTAAAAAGCATTAAATCCAAAGCAGTTAAAAAACCTCATTTTCAGGAAAGAACATTTAAACTAATGAATACCTGAAGTGACACAGATCCCAGTGAAACATTCAAAGAACTAAAAGTTGTACAAAATTATGTCTGAAGAACAGCTTGAGAATGAGACAAAGACCCTTTCCTGTATATGCGCATTTCTTGAACACTTTTTTAAAAAAGCAAACTCTTCTTCCCCCCAAAAAAGTGGAACTGCAAACTCTAATATAAACATCACTTTCCCCTACACCCTCACTAAAATATTTCTGTAATTTGCAAACAATGCCATGTGTTCTGCTACCAAATTGGATCACGAAACTCGTGCAGCTTATCCATAATGTTGTTGTCAGAACCGCTTATGGAACGTGTATTTCATCCGGAGGGTCTGTGTCTTGAAACACGGTTTATTATTCTGGGCTCACGGCAAAGTTCAGTGCTTTGGATACAAAAGCTGCTGACAGTTCATTTTCATTTCTCAGTCTCTGCCTTTCTGTGTTTAAATCCAGTCGAGTCCTGGCAAGCTGATGACTCGAGCAGTGCACCTCCAGCTAAAGACAACGGCGAAAAAGATTTTTATTAGCAGAAGATAACTATCAAACTAAATTACAGCACGACTCTTTAAGGACAGATAGACACATTTGGGTGGAAACATAAAGGTAATTTCCATAAAACTCATCAGAAAAATACGCACTTCTCATACCATTTTCCAGTGATATAGCCTTCTTTCTAGCTACAGGGCAGGCAAAATAATCCCTCAGTGAAGAAGCAGCCATTGGATGTATATTTATTAGCTACCTAAAGAATTTGAAAAGGAAGTAAAATTAATTAGGATCAAAAAGTGAACAATCGGAAAGCTGAAGTATACCATTAAGTGGAAGTGTGTGAGTTAATACAGGCTTAATCTTGTAAAGTGTTGATCTCTGAACCAAGCCCAGTGAGTCACTTAAGCAGACTTTCTAGCTATAAACACGTCACATGAGACCTTTTTGGGTACGGCTGCAGGCAGTTGTGTTAGTGTGGCAATGAATAGAGACACAGAACCCAGCGTCTGGCAGGATTGCTCCCTTTATGCTCATTTTATATGTCCTGGAGTGTAAGATTTAACTGTGTATACCTTCCAAATATGCAACATATGCAGACAGAGAGAGACATAAACATGCAGACCCAGAGGTCTGTTGCTTTAGTTATACCATGGCTAGTCTAATTTAAATGTTGTATAGGTACAATTTAGAGAGAGTTGAAGTTCAAATGATATAATTTTTGATAAAGCACCTCTAGCCCAGTCTTCAGGTTGTAAATCGTTCTGAAGTTAATTCTTTAACCTCTATGAATTTTTTTTTCCCTAAACAGGTACTTTACCCATCATTTTCTGTTTTCTTTAATGTTTTCTTATTAGCAACAACCACCATATCTTCCTGGCCATGCAAAGCTGTTAAAATATAACTAAATGTCACAGAAAATGATGGACGTTTCCTAGGAATTATTGCATGCCTTTAATTTCTTAGTAAATTCAGGTTGATTTAAGTGTAGGCAGGAGTTCTATTGCAAGGATTAAAGTTGCCAGCTACTATGAGAGTCTCAGAGACTTCAGGGATGAGGTACCAGAGTCAAGAGACATAAAGTATGAATAGATTCCAGCATTCCCAGATGGTCCCTATAAATGCAAAATGAAACCATAATGTGATTTCATTACAGTCAACACCAATTTCCATTTTAACCTTATTAAATGATAAGTGGATCATGATAGGTGATCCTGATAATTCTAGCTGTCTAATGTTTTCCCATGAAGTTCTTGTTTTCAGTGGCTTATATTTTGCCAAATGCAACCATTTAGACTACATTTTCCTTCTTTAATTTAGCTGGTTATGTTTTTGTTTTGATTTTTAGGTTTTAGTACAGCCAGTTCAGCTGTTTCTGAGAAGTATGGGGGAAAAAAAGTCAATAACTTTGCAAGACTTTGAACTAATATTTTAGATGCTCCTTTTAGCAAGCTCTTTATGTTTACATATAGCCATAGGGAAATGCAACTTAGCAAGAATTGTGCTGTGCCTGTGAAAAAACCCTACTTTGGGCAAATGATGAGACTCTAAAATATATATTTTTTATATTTATATGTATTGCATACATTTTCTATATATTTACATTTTTAAAATATATTTTTATATAAACACAATATATGTAAGTATTGTATTTTTATTTATAACGCATTTGTACACGTGGTAGTTGGTGAGCCTTCATGGATGTTTGCTGAAAATATCGCTGGGCATCCCAACTGCACTGAGCATGCTTCATTCCTCCTGAAACAACTTACAAATACCAGGTATAGCAAACACATCATCAACAAAAGATTTGTAACTCTGAGTGAATTTTCACTGCAGAAATCACCCTTTGACCAAGGAAAATAAACAGTTAAATTGGGAGCAGAGGGGAAACCTTCTTAGTTCTAGTGCATTTGTTCCTCTGGTTCTGTGATCCCCTTCCTTCTGTCCTGACCTGCTGGGGTCTGCCAGCCCACCCCAGCCCTGGGTGGTTCCCAGAGGGCCAGTGCAGAATTGCAGCAGCCAGCTCCATTTTTTTCTCCATTAGTAAGAGTTCAGTCAGTACCATATATTCCAACAGAAATTAGTCCACATTGCTATATTGCTAAATTAACACCCCAAATGCACTACACACCTATCTGTAAAAATCAGAGTAAGATTCCCCTCAAGAACCAAGAACTGAACCCACAGTTCATGATCTACCTTCCTGTCCTGTGATTAACACACTGATTTCAGCAACCCCCAAGGTGTTCCTTCAAACCTTTGCCAGATGCTTAAAGGGTGGGTGTCAAGAGGAATGGGCCATTATTCTTTCAGTGGTACTCGGTGACAGGACAAGAGGAAATGGACACAAACTTGTACACAGGAAGCTCTGTCTAAACACAAGCAGGAAATTCTTCACTTTGAGGGTGGCAGAACACTGGAACAGGCTGCCAGAGCAGTGGTGGAGTCTCCATCTCTGGAGACATTCAAAACCTGCCTGGACAAGTACCCATGTGACCTGCTCTAGAAGGACCTTCTTTGGCAGGAGGGTTGGATTGCATGATCTACAGAGGTCCCTTCTAGCCCCACATCATTCTGTGATTCTGTGAGATGGCTGGTCTGTCTATGTGTTACCAGCTACTTCTTGAATTCATCTAGTAGAAATCTGGGCTGTGTAACTAAATGTCTTTAGATCAGGCTGTCCTTAGTGGATCTACTAAATGGAATTAGATGTGGCAAAATAATTTATTGACATTTTAAAAGATATTTTTAATGTGTTAGAGAAATAAGTTGTAGGTAAGACTGGGTATTCTAAGTTAGGAAATTTAAACATTAAGATTGTTCCTTATAAATTGCTGTTTGGGAAAAGATGTGCTGCTGGACAGATGAGCTCTAACTGTGCCACTCATGTTATCTTGAATGTCTTCCTGCAAACGGGGCTGATGTGAATGACATGGGCAACCACTATAGCCTGAAAGACTGCAACTACTGACCACTACTTTCATATGCGAGAAGAATCACCGGAGATTAGCACATGGCTGCAAGAAGAACAGAGAAAACTCATTTGATTAGGATCTCTGGGATCACAGGTGCGACTGATTCATCTCCTGTCCCTTCAGAATCACAGGATGGAGGCTGGAAGGGACCTCTGGAAGTCACCTGGTTCAAGCCCTCTACTCAAGCAGGGTTGCTTAGAGCTGGTTGCCTAGAGCCATGTCAAATGTTTTTTAGTTTCTACAAGATGGGAGAATTTGTGGCCTCCCTGGGAAACGTCTGCTACTGCTTCGTTACCCTCACAGTGAAAAAGTGTTTCTTCATGTTTGGAGGGAACTCCCTGTGTTCCAGTTTGTGTCCATTGTCTCTGGTCCTGTTACTCCCTATCACTGAATAAAGCCTGGCTGCATCCTCTTTGCATCCTTCCTTCTGGGGCTTATATACATTGATAAGGTACCTCCCTGAGCTTTCTCTCCTCCAGGCTACACATGCCCAGGTCTCCCATTGTTCCCTCATGGTAGAGATGCTCTAGTCCTATAATCATCTTCATGGCCCTTCATTGGACTCTCCAGCACATCCATGTTTCTTCTGTACTGGGGAGCACAGCACTGGACGTAGTACTCCAGGGGTGGCCTCACCAGCATGCTGTGAAGGATTAGAATCATCTCCCTTGACCTGTGGGCAACACTAAGAACATTAATTAGTGAGGGTGTATCATATGTATCATAATCATAGCAAGAAAACTGTATCTCTAACTTTTAAGGATCAAAAGTCCCAGGTTTGCTTTTTCCTAAATCCCGTGTTCTTCATTTTCCCATACTAAATTTTAACAGTAGCTTTCTGAAAGCACATAACATTTGTAGACACAATTAATAAAATATATGTACTAGAAATACAATCCCAATTTTGGATTTAACTCTTAACAATTCTATAACCCAAAGTCATGAATTGCATGTAAATATTTAATTACACGCATTTAATTGGACTAGGAATGGGATGTAGATTTATGAAATTGACTGTAAAAAGGGATGCTACTGGGCTATCCTTCCTATTTTATGACAGAGTATAAGGCATTGTCAGTATCTTAATATATTGAATATTATTAATGTTTAATTGGAGTGTATAACTTTTTTATTAGAACTTTTCCTTGAATAATTGCTTCAAATTAAATTTAAATTTTTAAAATACGGTAGTGCTGTGAACATTTCAATTTCTCAGAATGTTGTTAAAAGGAAAGTTTAGGAGTAGAGAGATATATTGGAGATCTAGCATTCACTGACATAGTGGAAGAAGGAATATGACTTTCAAAGGGTCACTGTTAAGTCCTTCCTTTGTTTTACATGGAGTATATTATTAAAAAAAAAAAAAAAAAAAAAANTAAAAAAAAAAGAAAAAAGAAAAAAAAGAAAAGAAAAACCAGCAAGCAAATATAGAATACATGAAATAAGCAGACATAGTATTGCCTGGTGGAGGGTTGCATTTATGAACACCAACAGCATAGAGGCCAACCTTCTTACACCAAGAGTCTTCTGACAAGGGCTGCTTCCAACCACCATGCTTCAGGAAGATGGAAAAGATAGAGTGTGCTGGAAAAGAGGCCTTGCCAAGCCCCCTGGAGTATGTTCAGAGCTAATGAGAGGGCCCCCACCACATGCTGTGATGGTCTTTGCTGCCTAAAAAGCCCTTGCTGCAGCATCTTCAGCATCTTAGCCTGAACTGTCCCTGACCAGGAAGTCCCAGACATTTGCTTGGTGTGAGGGGCTGAAACAGCAGAAGCAGTGCTAGTATGGGAGTTCCTTTACCAGCTGCTTCTGCACCTGGACAGTATTTTTTCACCCTAGCTCTGCTTACCTCACAAGTACTGAGATAAGCTCATCAATTTGCTTAAAGTAAGGTGATTACCAAAATGGTTTGATTTAGCATTAGTGACTTCTTGTAATCTCAATATTTTCCTCACTGCGTCTGCTGGGTAGGATTGAGCTTTTCTGAACAGCCCAGCTACCTTAAAGTCAAAACATCACCTGATAATGATTTTTGCTAGTAGGAGATGGACGAAATTTGTTATAGCTTAAACTAACTACACAATCAGCGGGGAGCACAGCTTAAGTCAGAATTTATCTGCTGCTAAATCCAGTGCCTCCCTTCCACTTAGTGAAGCAGCCTGCATAGACCAAGCGTGGTTTCACAGCATACACCAGCACTCCTTGTCGCACAGACATGCAGATACCTGAACTACTTTTAAATAAAAAAAATATATGGGTAGGAGAAGGCATACTGGTGCATTATAACAGAGCTCTGCATGGATTAATTTTACTCAAGACTGCGGATGCAAAACACAGAGCTACTGCAACCAGTTTTCTTCCAGCACTTGGCCTCCTTCATTTACAGCTTGGCTTGGTTAGCTTTTATACCACACCAGAATATGGCCCTGGAGACCAACATTTACAGTGTACAGTTCCTTTGCTCTCATCTTGCCTCTGCAAAATACATGTGAAGTTCTAAGCAGAAGTATTAACAGTTTGGAGCTCTGGCCCTTAGGGACCTGCTGCTTGGTGACTGAGGAGGGACCTTACCCAGCCCTCCTCCCTCTGCTGAAACCACCCCCAGGAGAGCCCAGGATATCACGAGGTGGAAACATAGTTCCAAAAATGTGTGCTTCTGAAATGTTGTGTGGTTGGGCTTTTTTTGGTTTGTTTTGTTTTAAATCACAGAAAGCTGTTGGGGTTGCCACGTGTCCCATCAATCAGCACACCACGCAGTGTCTATATTAAACATGCTACCGAGTCCCATCGGGAGCGTGAAATTTCCGATGACAGAAGATAAGAAAATATTCACCAGGTTTTGTTAAACAATTTATATGTTAAGAGACTGAAAGGTCAGGGAGAGGAAACTGTGGTTTATCTTCCTTGCATACATATTGCTTGATGATTAGGTCAAAAATGTTACAAATACTGAGGTAAGTAAAAAATATGACTATTCATAGGCAGAGCTGGAAAAACAGAGGGATTTGTTATACTGTTCATTTTAATCCCCAAAAAGCAGATTCAGAGAAGGATGGTGTGTTGCTACAGAATGGGAGAGGTGCTTTTCTCTCTCTTCTGGGTATTTTTGTTCTTTTGCCTTTCTGTACCTGCAAAGTTTGTATAAAAATTCTAGCAAAATACATTTTTTATCAATTCTTTTCTGTCTCCAGTGCCAAAAGCTACTTCATTCCTCAATGGGTGATATTAGATGAGTGCAAATTAGTTACATTTCCATCCTCTTGACTGCCTAGGGGTTTGATCTTGTCTTCAAACACTTGCAGGGTAGTTCCTCTGTAGACTTGGTAAGATTGGTTGGATAATTAGTGCCAAAAAATCTGTAGTTTGCATTTCCTATTTCATGGAGTGGATGTATGCTGGCCTTTCTGGAAAAAGAATGCATCAAAGGGAAGGGGAAAGAACAAATCCAGATCTTCTGTGTACGGACTGTGCTGAATTGGCTGAATTGAGTGAGAAGTTTTGGGCGATGAAACTTCTGTTATGTCAAATTTAAGCGCAGTTTTCATTTCAGAAAAAAAAAAAAAAAGAAATTAAATAGAATAAAGAATTTTTAATGCACGGGGCAGGCAGCTGGGCACAAGGCATTTCTGGGCTTTTTGCCCAGATCTGTCATTGACTCTTTGATTATATCTTGTGGGTCTGCTTTATTTTTTGAAGGAAAAAAACCAGCATAATCAAAATGTTAAGAAAACGGGAATGTTTGATTCACTGCAGCATGATCTGCAGGGTCATGTTTCAGGCTGGTTTAGGAGACCTTCAGTGTCTTTCGTTCTTTATATGCATTTTGCCATTTGTCTTCTTTATGTACTGGCTATAATCGTGCAGTCCTCAGGGCAATTGCTCTATCTGACTGTATGTGTACAGTGAAAGCAGCAGCACAAGACAGAGACATCTGTGTTAGCTTTAAATGATATGTCTCATTAAAGAGGACATTTGTACAGTCAGTCACCAGGTTCCTCTGAGATGCATGAAGGTCTGAGCTGACCTGGTGGAGACGCTTTTGATGCTTGAGATAGCTCCAAGCCATGATGCAATACGCAGCATAGGCTTACCTACATATAGGAGTTTTCTACAGGGATGGTACAAACAGAGCATCTACCTCATGCTGCAGAGCGCATGGGAGGAGCTCTTTATTCTTTATTGGTCTTTGTCACAAGCCTCTCTTTTTGATGAATTTATGTGAACTGGCTCTATAGACACATACCTGTGTGTATACAGAAGCAATTAGCAGAAAAAAGCAAGACAAAAGATACTCATGGAGAGGTAGCATCAGTGCCATGGACAGTAGCATTGAGTGCACCCTCAGCAAGTTTGCTGATGACACCAAGTTGAGTGGTGCAGTTGACACGCTGGAAGGAAAGGGTGCCTGGGCAGGCTTGAGAGGTGGGCCCATGCAAACCTCATGAAGTTCAAGAAGGCCAAGTGCAAGGTTCTGTACGTGGGTTGGGACAACACCATGCATAAGTACAGGCTGGGCATAAAATGGACTGCAAGCAGCTCTGAGGAGAAGGACTTGGGGGTGTTGACTGATGAGAAACTCAACATGAGCCGTCAATGTGCACTTGCAGCCAAGAAAGCCAACCTCATCCTGGTCTGTATCAAAAGAAGCGTGGCCAGACAGTTGAGGGAGCTGATTTTCCCCCTCTGCCCTGCTCTCATGAGACCCCAGCTGAAGTATTATGTTCAGCTCTGGAGCTCCCAACATCAGAAGGACATGGACCTTTCAGAGTGAATCCAGAAGATGGCCACAAAGATGGTCAAAGAGCTGGAGCACCTCTTTTATGAAGACAGGCTGAGAGAGTTGGGGTTGTTTGGCCTGAAGAAGGGAAGGTTCCAGGGAGGCCTTCCAGTACCTGAAAGGATCCTGCAGGAAAGCTGGAGGTGGACTTTTTATATGTATTGATAGGAGAAAGGGTAATGGTTTTAAACTGGAAGGGGACAGATTTAGATTAGATACTAGAAAGAAATTCTTTACTGTGAAGGCGTTAAGACACTGGAACAGGTTGTCCAGAGATGTTGGGGAAGCCCCATCCCTGGAAATAGTCAAGGCTGGATAGGGCTCTGAGCAATCTGGTGCAGTGCAAGATGTCCCTGCCCATGGCAGATGGGTTGGAACAAGACCATCTTTAAGGTCCCTTCCAACCCAAACCATTCTATGATTCTATGAAAGTCTCCCAAAAGCTGATATGCTCTGGAAACTTGTGGTCCTGTTGAATCTGAGATAGTTGATAAACTCAGAACAGCAAGAATCTGTGCACTGTGTCCCAGGCCTTCAGCACACAAGAGTGTCAGCACCGGGCTTTATAACTCAGACCACAGACAAAGAGGTGGTGGCTGCTATGTGCAGATACAGACCACAGGCTACAGAGTTTATATATGCCTGGAGAAGGAAGGGACTTCTGACCACCTTCCTAAAAAACACTAGTACATTAATACAGCTGTCTCCTTCTCAGTAAACACCCAGGACTGGCCTCCCCACTGTTGCTCTAGCTGGGTAAAATGAAGGACTGAGGGGAATAATTGAATGGGCAGTACCAATAGTTACCTGATATTAATATTAACAGCACTTAATATTATTTATTTATTTATTTTATTATTTTATTTTAATTATTTTTATTATTATACCTGCTATTAATAATCAAATCATGACTTGATTATTAATGTGAGAAATGGGCTTAAAGTTTTGCTTCAGCTACTTTGTATCCTTTGGTCAAGATATACATCCTGAGAGGCCTCTTGAGATAGCAAAGTCTCATGACTGGCATTCCTTGATAAAATCACCAATATCTCTGTACTACTGAATACTGTGATTGGTCAGCAGATGTTGTCTGGACAAGGGAGACAAAAGGAATGAAGCAACTAACCCAAGGCATCTTCTAGACAATGACTTCTTGGAATGGGAGTGTTAAGAGGTAAAGAGGTGCAAATTGAATCAGGTTAAGGGGTGCGGGAAGTATGTGAGCTCTGACTTCTCAACCAATGAGAGGGGAGACAGGAAGATAAGCG